>JAJHPE010000002.1:6476069-7076069 GCA_024447655.1 Carex scoparia | reverse complement strand
AATTTGTTGGATCTCTTGTCTCTAGTTAGACTTTAGCATTTTAATTTGGATAATTAGTTTCATACTAAAAAATCTGAAAGCAGATACTATTTTCTCACTTTTTTGTTTCTATGTCAGGATCAGAACTACAATTACAAAGGAAGGAGGAGAAGGAGACTATCTCTAGACAGCTCGAGTTCTCACGGGTGAGTGGCTCTTGAATTGTTAGTTAAAAAAATAAACAGTCTTGCTTGTATAAGTTTATAATTTGATGCTTTATATTTATGTTAGTTTATAATAAAAAAAACATTCTTGTTAATATGTGAACAAGCTGTACAGCAAAAACAGTCTTTCTTGACCCTCGACATAAATTGGCACAAGCTATACAGCAAATATGTGAACAATGGATGATCACTATGAAGACAGATAGCCAAATATTAACATAGGTGGCAAAGGACTGAAAAAACAGTCTACTGGTATGAACCAGTATACAGATGCATTTCCACCTTTTGTTTTTCCAGTTTTTTTTACCATTTTACCCTTTTCTACTTAGACTTTGGTTTTTTCCTTTCTTCTTTTTTAGATGTTTTTTTTTTACAGTCTCAGATGTACTGAGACACTTGTATCTTATCTCAAAATCGAGATACAACTCTCTTGTAACTCAATCAATCAATCAAATGAGGCCTTGAGCCCTTGAGCCTTATTTTTTCTCAAAAAAAAAATTTCGTTGGCACAAGCTTTTTATTGTTGTTGTTAAGTTATCAAATGGTAAATATAATTTATGGAAAGACGTAACAGTTAGAAAAGGTTGTTTGAGTACATATTTAGAAGGAAGCAAAATGCTGAATGTCTTTGTTGCTTTTATTTCTCATTTTCATGGGCTGTACCAGTATTTACTGGTTGTGCTAGTAGAAGAGTAATATATGTTTGTTAAATAGGAAGCATGTGGCATGAGGAGAATTGTGGTATTATTCGTCATGCCTTATTAGTTAGGCTTATTTGCAGTTACTTGCGAATTTGGAGATCTTTGTACCAAACCATACCAACATCATTGAGGATTATTATTGGTAGGCAACTGGTATAATTTCACCTATATATGACTATTGAAAATCCTTAGTAGCAAATTAATAGCTAAGGAGAATTGTGGTATTTTTCATGGACAATTGAAATTCTCAGTTGTGTTGATGTCTGACACATTTTCAAATGCAGTAAAATGTCAAAACTTGTGAAAGAGAAGGCAAACCCATCACCTAAAATAAGAAAACAAACACACATCATCATAAATAAATAAAAAACAAAAAAAACATGCCTAAGGACTACATACTTGCAGCTAGCCGCAATGAGCCCTTTTCTTATGCAGCCTCATGCTACGCGTGGTTCAATTGCAATAGAAATCAAAATTCAAATTTGACTATAACAAATATTACAAAAAATTTAGGTAAAATACTTACACAACATGACCTGTAATTTGACTAACTGTAAAATACTACTATTGAATAAAATGTTGGAAATTCATATAAGAAATTTATCTGATTAATTTTTTAAGAAAATTGGTCGATTCAATGTCTTAAATTCTAATTCCTTGAAATTTGCAAATTTGGGACTTGGATTTCTTAAAAACAAAATTTTAACATTCTTCGTGTTAACTCAAGAATTTCGATATAAAGAACGTGAAAAATCTCTAAACGGTTGGTTTTATATGAATTTTACAGGATATGGATATAACTTGAGGATATTTCAATTAACTCTGAACCGTGGGCCCGCCAGATAGAGAGCCCAGGCTAGAGGCGCCAGAATTAAATTCACTAGGAGCTGATTAGAGAAGGAAATATGTGACACGCCGTGACGTGACGTGACAAACACGCCGTGATTTGATCACGTGACGTGACGTGACGTGGTCAACTTTTTTTTTCACGTGATTGGAGAAGGATGGAATCTGACCATTGGGTACAAATTAAGCGCTCAGATTTGGAGAAGGATTTAATGGGACCCGCACGATGCTATCTAAATAATCAATTTGATCTAAGAGGATATGAATTGATAGCCACACCAATGCACGGCTTGATGTGGCCGAATTCAAACATAGAGATGCTGCCTGGATGTGGTGAGCTTTGGAACATGATGAGAGGGTATCCTTTATGCTCTCTGGCCTGTTTTTATTGGCTACAAGGCACTAAAACCAAGAAGACTAGGATAAGCCGGTTTGCACCCTAGAACACCTTATTGGATGATAATCTACTTTCAATATGTGGTATGCATTGTTACACTAAGGATGGTAATTTCAGTTGGGAATTTCAACAAACAGATGGTGTTCACTGGTTAAAATTGGTTATACATGTGTTACTGTACCTCCCTTTCTCCACGTTTTGTACCAATGGCAAGGTATGATCCCTCCCTTGTCCATGGTACTGCACATACATCATCTCTTGAGCCCAGATCACATAATTTTGTAACTTATGAAAGGAAACCACAAACGAATTTTGTCAAGCATTAGTTTTGATGGCAATTTTGAAAAAAGCATCCAATCATACAATTGATTGGACCTGAGAGTCAAGAATTAACTGATCTTTTTGACATGTAAAAGTCAATACATATCTGATAGTGGGAATATGCACATTCCTAAAATGTTGTCATGTAATCATCTAGATCAATACTAAATCTTTAAATAAACTTCTTTAAAATTCGAGAATAAATACAACCTCTAAGTCCTGGAGTATTACTCGGCTGAAATACCAATTAATTTCATAGAAAAATAAAAAAAACAAATTTCGGTCAACCAATTAATTTCGTGGAAATTGAATTAATCGGTAGCAATAGTTAAAATTTGTAGTAACCAACTAAAATCGTGGCAATATCGTTAAATTATTGCTTCGATTTTCTTTTCAGTTGCAATAACGTGTTGTACAAATTGAATACGTTGATTTCTTCTCCTCCGGCAATGACGGTCCATAACACGTGGGATGCTTCATGGCGCAAGGCTAGTATGCAGGGGAAGCTGAAATGGAAAAGGTGGCTAGCTATGTTCAGTTGTGTGACATGGGAGATTTGGAAGCAGCGCAATGCTGTCGTTTTCAATGGTACGAGGTTGCCGGCAAACATTCTGGCAAGACGATGCATGCAAGAAATGAGGTTATGGCTCAAGTACTGCTAGATGCTGGATGGGGGTTCTCAGGGACTGTAAAGCTGCTGGCGTTAAGGGTCAAAAACCAGTTCCTCGGTGTTAATATATTTTCTTTTTGAATTGTTAGTTTTGCTTTTATTTCTGTTGTAGTGCCTTGCTTGCTATTTTGCTCTCTAGCTGAGATGGGGTTAATCCGGTCTAGCCATATGTGGATAGGAGCAACATTTGTAAACTTTTATATTAATGATATTTGCTTGTCAGTCACTGACAAGGTTTAAAAAAAAAACAAAAGCTTTAGTCAAAAGTAACTACAGTTAAGTACTAGATAATGTAAATAACTTCCAGCAGCTTCTTTTATGAAGCGCAGCTCATACTTTCTATTAACAATTCCTGGCCCGTGCTCCTTCTTCTTATCTTCTCTTTTCATCAATTAAATCGTGACATTGCACTAAGATGTTGCACATAACACCCAATAGTGGATGCTGGGATGGAGATAAGCGGAGGAGATCAAGAAGGGGAAAGAGGTGAGCGGAGGAGGAGAAAGGGAAAAGGTGAGCGGTAGAGGAGAAAGAAGGTTGTTTTGCATCTTTACCCTCTGAAAATTAAAATTTTACTACACGTGCAAATACACGTGACCTAGAGGCACTTAGCAACCATAATAGATGTTGTGATAATAGCTATATTGGTAGCAATAATAATTATTTCATTACAATACATACATTCTATTACAAGTAATTAATCTAGTAGCAATTTTATTAATTTAATACCACTAATTAAAAGCAATATGTTATTGCAAAATATCAAATTTTCTGTAGTGATAATCACAACAAAACATGTATAATAAAAAATAAAAAAAAGAGTAAAAATACCAAATCCATTAAAAACATGAAATTTACTCAATGTAATCCCAAACATAAATTATTATTAACAGGATAATCCCAAACGTAACATACATTCATTTAACGAACAAGAGACACATGTAGAAAGATAAAAATTAATAGGAACCGAATAAAAGCAAGACCGAAAAATATACTTTAATTTTCTATAACCTTATCAATAACATGCTCTAGATTTGTTGGAAGGTTCTTGAGTTTTGGGCATTGAGCAACACGCACTGTGGTAAGACGTGCCATAGCCTTTGGTTTTACCTCCCAAAACTCCAAGTTCTCCAATTTTAAAAGTTTTAAGAACCGCAACTGTGGAAACCCATTTGTGGAGCAAACTATTTTCTTCCCTGTGTATGTTCCATATTGTAAGCTCAAATATTTCAGTGTTTGTAGTCTTCCTAGCAGGGACATGGGGTCTTCCTTCAAACCAGACTTGATTAGGGTGAGCTTCACAATATTTGGTGGAAATTTAACATGATCTATGAACAGTTTCCGGCAAATCCACTCTCCCTCTAATTTAATTGATTTAACTGTCTGAAGATTCGGAAAGGCCCGAATATCAACAAACTCTGACGGTACAATATCGCCTATAATTGTCATTGAGAGGAGATTACCCATGTGACTTAACAGCTTAGAAATAGGTTTCCAATATGGATTTGATTTGGAGTTTGGATTGTCCCTATTTGAAAGTGCTAACTTTCTAAGGTTGCTCAGAAACTGGGGAAAGTTTTCTAGCCACGACTCGTGAACCGCAACTGTTTTCAGGATTTGCAGGTCATTTATATTTGCTGTGGAGGATGGGCCTTTAATTTGAGAGCTAGGATTGACATATACATGACGAAGTGTTTTGATGTTCCATAGAGATTCAGGTAGGAATTTTATGTTTGTATCCCTAACATCTAATGTTTTGAGGCTTTCCATGTCCCCAATATTTTCAGGAAGCTCAGATATTTTGCTACCCCTCAAACCCAGATATTTTAGATTCCATCGGTAACTAAGGGAAGGTATATATGTTTGTGGAATTATGGATTTCCTCAATTCCAACACATTCAGGATAAATGGTTTTTCCAAAATATCTTTTGCCAAAATATTCATATCAAAATCAAAACAGACTACGGAAGAGGCAAAAATATAACTTCCTAGTTTCTCAAATGCCCCCGCTGTGTATTGTTTCTCGTCATCATTATAAAATGCTACACGGTCCATGGAGTTCATTTCTTGCTCGTTTGGGTTGGGAACCAAAAACTTTTCCTCGTAGGATTTTTTGATGCAAAATTCATGAATAGATTGACGTACTCGACAGCATTTGATTGCACCTGAGATTGATCTCTTTGAAACCCAAACTAATGACCTGCAAGCAACAAGGAAAAAAAATAAACAAAAATTACATATATATAATTATAAAACAAAATTCTAGATGGACATGACCTTTTTATCTATAAGAAATTAAAGAGTCAATTTGCGTAAATGAATATAAAATTTCTTTGTTCTTGGCCTGGGAGTGTTGTATATTTCTAGTTGATATTGTGCCGTTAGAATTGAAAACTAGTAGTGCACCATTATTTGTCTGCTCTGTTGAGGTAGTTGAGTCACCTTAATTCCCAGTTTACATAAAAAGTTAAAAACAAGGGGTGCTTTTATCGATCATCAACTATACCAGAAAAATATAAATGAGTTTTATTGATGAATTTGTTTTAGGAAACTATGAGCTAATTTTTCAAATAGCAATCATCCTATTATTATTGGGATGTTATTTCAGCTACAAAGGGGAAAACCATACGCACCTAACAATAAATAAATTATAAGACATAATGTCAATTTTCTGAAATATTGATAATACCTTTGAACAAGTTGCTCCAGGTAATCATTGGCAGTCTCTTCTATTGTCTCTCCTTCCTGTGGTTCAACAAATCCTTCGGCAATCCATAGCTCTGTTAGAGATCTTGCAGGAATTTCATCATTCATCGGGTAACATGCTAAATAAAGAAAGCATGGCATGAGAAAGTAAGGTAAATCATCATAGCAGTAGGAATATATATGCCACATATAATTATCAGATGCACCATTCTTGGACTGTTTGATCTCTACAAGATCATCTTTCACCCTGTTCCATGCATCGTAGGCCCTTGGTTTGCATGAAAGGAGACTCCCTATAAGGAGCAGAGCCTGAGGTTGTCCTTCACATGCCTTGCAAATCTGTTCCGGGAGATTGTCCAGTTCTGCAGATAACTCTAATAAGAACCGGAGCATTTCATTAGGGTTTTTGAGCTCACGAAGAGCTGGAATCGCTGTTATGAGGAGGAGTGCTCGGCTCTTCTCATCATTTGTTAAGCAGTTTGAACTATTTGCGCTGGCAAGAAGGAAGTCGTCCATGCTTTTTATGTCGTGGAGAGAGTTCTTTACTGCATCTATGTCGACTTTGTGCTCTAACTCACCTTCTACTTCTCTTTGCTCCAAATAATTGCAGGAAACCAACTCATCAATACAAGGATCTATGTATTCTCTCTTAACCCGTGTCACCTCAAGTTGACTAGACCATTGTGACCCCTTTCTCCTCTCTCTAGATCGGGAAAACAACTCATTAATAAAACTTTCTAGTTCTCTCTTATTGCATGTCTCTCCACACAACCTATTAATAAAACTATCTAGTTCTTTCTTAATCCATGTCACTCCACGATCTGTGAGAGGACGTTCAAAAGTCTCCCTCCTTATAATTCCAAATTTTCTGAAATACACTTTCATACGCTTAATTACTGTTAGGTTTTCATCCTCTGTGTGCTCCCTGAATACAGACTTTACACCCCGGAAGAACCACCCAATATAATCAATATCAATACCCTCGATAATTTCCTCAGAGTCTGATAAAAAAACTCTAAGGGCGGGTTTAGAAAGTATTTCTTTTATGAAAGGTATAGTATCCATCTCTGTTTCAACTTTCTTAAAATCACACCCAAATTCTTTCCCTCCCTGCCTGCCTATATCTCACTTGCTGTTAAATCAAAAACAATTTAATCCTTCCTTCCCTCCCTCTCACACATCCAATTCAACTGCAAGCTCTACCAAGTAACTGCAAAGCAAAAGAATATTTTATTAATACCCGTACCAAGTAACTGCAAAAACTTTATTAATAGCTGTACCAAATAAGCTAATGAAAAAATATTTTATTAATACCCGTCTTATAGAATGTCACCTATAAATTATAACATTTATCAAATATTACCAAATAAGCTAACATTTATCAAATATTATGAACAACATTTTATTTTAGATTATCGAATTTGTCACTATAATAAAAAAAATTAATTAGTTATTAATATGACTTACTTTTTTTTTAAGATTTGTTATATTTTGTTAAATAATTGGACTCTAAAACTTATAAAATAGTAGTGAAAATTTAATCACATATGGTATGAACAATTGAAATTCGCTGATATTTTATAATAGATGAAAACGTACTACTGAATTCTTTTTTATGGGACAAAATAATATAAATATGTAATAAAACTAGATGACTCACTACTACAAAAAAACGTCTTCCTACACTATACTTATACACGGATTTTCTCAATTTTACAAAAAAACGTGTATGAAATAAGATTTTTCAGTGTTCTAGGAATCCTACACGAATATTAACTTAAAAATTAGTGTCCGTGTGAAAATTAATCTTTTATACACGGATATTTCATTAAATATCCGTGTAGGAATGTTGAGAGAGCTACACGGATTTTTATTACAAAATCCGCGTAGGAAGGGGTTATTGTACACGGATTATTGTTTAAATAACAGTGTAGAAATGCTAGAGAGCTACATGGATTTTTACTTAAAAAAAAAAAAAAAAACGGTTCAGCAACCTTCCTACATGGATTTTTAAATAAAAATCCGTGTAGGATAGCTAAAAAAAAAAAAAAAAGGTTCAACAACCGTCCTACACGGATTTTTAAATAAAAATCCGTGTAGAAAGGCTAGAGAGCTACACGGATTTTTATTTAAAAATCCGTGTAGAAAGGCTAGAGAGCTACACGGATTTATAGTGAAAAATCCGTGTAAAAATGTAGTTTTAGGGTTTTTGTTATATAAGAAGGCCTTTTTCCCTCCAACGCCGTTTTGATTTCAGCTCATAGCACAACTGGGATCTGACATATTTGAAGTTGTTATTTTCTCCTCTCTATCTTACTAATGTTAGCCATGAATATATATATATTTTTTTATCTTTATCTAATTTTCTGTTACTTATTATTGCTTATTTAGGTCATGTGTAATTATTATTGCTTATTTCTCTTTTATTTTTCTTTTCAGTTTTGTATGGTTTTCGTTGGTTACTGTCATCTTCGCGCATGCCTCACGAAAAGGGGCGTAACTTTTGATCCGTCCGTCGGATCGGGCTGAAATATATTCGTTTCGCCCATGTTACGGGTTCAGATTTGCGATCCGAGTCTTCCTTCATAGACTTTTGGACTTTTTGGATTTTTGGACATTTTTTTGGCAAAAGACTATGTATATTCAATCTGAAATATATAATTACTGACTAGCAAAACTGGAGGCCGGCTAACAAAAAAAAAAATTAGCAAACCTTCCTACACGGATTTTTAAATAAAAATCCGTGTAGGAAACAATTCTACACGGATTTTTACTTAAAAATCCGTGTAGGAATGTTACTGAACCCGGTTTATTTATTTAATATTCTGTTGAGGAGAGCTACACGGATTTTAACTAAATATCCGTGTATGACTACTCTTCCTGTACGGATTTTTAATAAAAAACCGTGTAGGAAGAAGTTTCATACACGGTTTTTTTTATTACAAAACCGTGTAGCTCTGAGTATTTCCACACGGCTATTTAGTAAAAAATCCGTGTAGGATTAGTGTAACCGTACACGGATAAATGCTGGACTTTCCTACACCCCAGTATTGCACACGTTTCCAAATCCGTGTAGCTCTCCAGTTAAAGTCCGTGTACAAACTGTATTTTTTGTAGTAGTGACTAGAACTATGACTTAATTTTTTGAAACAAAAATCATAATAATACTATAGGGATGTCATTTATGACACAAAGGAAAATACTATACACCAAACAGTCAGCAATAAATTATCAGATCAAATGTTAGTTTCAAGAATATTAAGAATACCTTTGACGAAGTTGCTTTAGGTACTTATTCGCAATCTCCTCTGTAGTCCCTCCTTTCTCTAATGTAACAAAATCTCACATTCAATTCGACTGAGAGGTCCGCTAAGTAACTGCAATACACAAGAAATATCTAAAATAAAGTACAATAAAAAAAAGTGCAATACACACACACATATTTTGATATATCGATTATAGATGATTTAAGAGTAAAAACGTCAAAGCATTAAATTTCTTAAATTTTGACATTTGTTTAATTTACTACACTAATGATATAGACTCTAATTACTATAACCAAATTTTAATACTTAAAATAAAAATAGTATCTTCATAAATTGTTCTCATAGTTAATTAATTTGAATGTTGTCTAACATTACATATTTATATAATGGTAGAGTAATTGTAATATTGAGCAAAAAAAAAATATTAAAAAAAATGATACCTCTCCATTTTGTCTATTGATATTTTTTATTTTAACATTTTTGTGTCAGTTTATTAAACATTAGTAATATCTTGAACTTTTCACTTTTCATATTTATATTTAGGTGGGGTAATTGAAATATTCAGCAATATAAATGAAATATTGAACTTTTCACTTTTCGTAGTGTGGCACCGCATCGCATTAACTGTGTATTGTGGAGTGCAACAAAAAAATATCTTATAATAATGATTACCTTCCTTTTAGTTAAATAATACTAAGACCATATAATGCATTCACATGGAAATCCACTTTTGACTAGATCTAACTTGAAATAAAGTAATATACATTCCTCAACTTTGCCATCAAATAAATTCTTTTGCTTGTTGTGTGAACCAAGAAATTAATATAAATTAATAATAAAAAAATATATTATAAGTTGGTAATATAACAATAATCACGAATTCTTTATTTTTGAAGAAAGGAATATTTAAATCATTAGTGAGAACAATAAAATATAAACTAAGTCTTATTATTTTTAACTAATGTGGAAACAAAATTAAATTCATTAAAGTTTTCTAAAACCATTAAATGGTATGAATGGTATGAGTACGATGTTATGAATTTTATAGAGAATGTATGAAACAGAGAGTTTAAAATAAAACATATATAGAAAGTACTTATGAATTATTTGTAAATATTTTTTATAATCTTAAAAGTATTTTTAAAATTAAGTTAAAATATATTTATATTTAAAAACTATATTATAATTTGAAATGTACATAACTTGCTAATTAAATCTCAAATAACTCAACACTGTGATTAGAGTTTGTAAAGCAACAACAATCATAATTTTTCGGTTTTTGAAAACAAAATATTTAAATCACTTTAGTGAACAGCAAAATATGAACTAATCTTATTATTTTTATAGATATTCATAGTGCAGACCCATATGCCTAATGCATAGTATACCATACCCTCACTCTAATATAATTATTATATAAATTATACTTCCAATGTTAAGTTTGAAGCAAAAACTAATGTGCCTATGATTTAAATTCATTAAGGATTTCTAGATCCATAAGAAAATTAGAAAAGACAATGATACAGAAAATTAGCAATAGTTTGGTATCGTAAGATATGTTTTGGATTGGATGAATAAAAGTTTTAGGATGCACTAACTAACTAAAGTATAACTTTTGTTTACGTCACAATCATTTTCTTGGCATATATGAGCAATGTTTAATTAATCTCAAGTTTACTCTCATTCATTCATTTATTTTTTCAACACTACAATATCACAACAATAAAAATCGCTTAGTTAGAAACACATTTTTATTGAAGAGACGTTTTAGATAACCGTGTAGATAATAATAATTTTAGTTTTTACAAGACACTAGGGACGTCAATAGGGACAAAATATTTTGTACTCGTACCCTTGTCTATTAAGGTAACATAAAAAACTTTATTAATAACAGTACTAAATAAGTTAATGCAAAAATGTTTTACCCATACCCGTCTTATTGAATGTCACCTATAAATTATAAGATCGAATGTCAATTTAAAAAAATATTAAGAATACCTTTGACCAAATTGCTTTAGGTACTAATTTGCTGTCTCCGCTGTAGTCTCTCCTTTCTCTGTGGTAACAAAATCTAACACCCAATTCGACTGGGAACTCCACCAATTACCTGCAATTCAAAATAAATATTTAAGAAATTATTATTTATGGTAAACAACTGAAATATAACTTTAATTACAGAGTAGCAAATTTATCAAATGCTACTAACTTGAAGGATGCTGAAGCTTGAAACTCTAGACCTTAGAGCCCCCGCCAACAAATCAGGCGCCACCAACAGATTAGGCCGAAATAGGACAGAATAGAAAGCAAATTAGTAATGGAGATAGAAGTTAATCCACCACACTTGTAGAATGTTATAACTTTCTCACAGAAGTTAGTATAGAATGATATGAGCACTATTTATACTTCTTGTCCAGGATGCTTTTAGGTAACCTAGGGAACAAGAAAATAATATACTTCTTGTACGTCCTGGTTGGTTGTATATATATGCCTTCCTTTGCTTTCAAATAAATTTTTTTGCTTGTTGTGTGGACCAAAAAAATAATATACATAAATAGTATAAACTAAGCCTTATTATTTTTAACTAATTTGTAAATAAAATTAAATTCATTATAGGCTTCTAAAACAATTAAAAGTTATAAATGATATGAGTACGATGTTATGAATTTTATAGAGAATGTACAAAACAAAGAGTTTGAAAAATATATAAAAAATACTTAAGAATTTTTTGTCAACTTTTTTTTAAAGCTTAATAATATTTTTAAAATTAAGTTAAATTATATTCATAATTAAAAACGATATTATAAGTTGTTCAAAATGCACATAACTTGCTAATTAAATTCTGAAATAACACTGGAAGTAGAGTTTGTACAGCAACAACTATCATGATTTTTAGGTTTTTGAAAAAAAAATTAAATCACATTAGTGAAGAAAAATATGAAATAATCATTTTATTTTTATAGATATTCATAGTGGAGACCAATATGCGTAATGCATAGTATACCTAATTTTAAGTTTGAAGCAATGCGCCTATGATTTAAATTCTTTAAGGATTTCTAGATCCATAAGAAAATTAGAAAAGACAATGATTCAGAAAATTGGCTCAGTAATTAATTTGTACGGTGCTTTTACTTTATTAGTTTGGTTTAGTATCCATAGAATAAAAAGTATTGGATGGAAATAAACAAATATTTTTTGTTCTTTCAAGTTTATAAGTTTTGGACTGGATAAATAAAAGCTTTTACTTTCAGTTAATTACAACCTAAATTTTATTTGCATCACAATCATTTTCTTGGCATATATAAGCATTGTTTAAATCTCAAGTTTACTCCCGTTCATTTTTTTTTCTGTTTTCAACACTACACTGTCACAAAAAAAACATGTCAGTGCAATTGTTAGAAACATATTTTTATTGAAGAGACGTTTCAAAAAACCGTGTAGATAATAATAATTTTATTTTTTATAAGACACCAGCGACAACAGGTATCCTTATCTGTTAAGGTAACATAAAAACTTTATTAATACTTGTACCAAATAAGTTAATGGGAGTGGGAAAATGTCGTACTGATCATACTCGTCTTATTAAATGTCACCTATAAATTATAAGATCGAATCTCAATTTCAAGAAATATTAAAAAACCTTTGATCAAAGTTGCTCCATGTACTAATTTGCAATCTCCTCTGTAGTCTCTCCTTTCTCTGTGATAACAAATCCAACACCCAATTTTACCGGGAGCTTCACCAAGTAACTGCAATTCAAAAGAAATATTTTAAAAAAAAATACTATATATGGTAAACAACTGAAATCCAACTTTAATTAAGGAGTAGCAAAAATTTGTCAAATGCTACCAAGTTGAAGACTGCTGAAGCTTGATACTCTAAACCTTAGAGGCCCGCCAATAGATCAAGCCGGAACATGACAGAATGGAAAGAAAATCATTAATGGAGATAGAAGTGAATCCCAAAAAGAGAGATGATAGGACATACTCACCCAGTACCGTTGCAGTTTCAGATTGAGGACAAGAGAATTGACCTGATGGACTTGGCTAGAGAAGAGTGAAGAAGGAGAGTGTAAGTTAGGGAAAGAGGAGAAAGTAGGGGTTGTTTGATCAGTTAGGGTGATGGAGAGGAACTTATGGTTGATAGGGTGGTTTAATATATAATGAATTTATGATACAGCTACAAGCTGAGTACATATTGCCTTTCAAGTAAATTGTAGTTTACGTTTAGACCTTTATTCCAATCCTCCAATTTGAATCCTAATAGATACCACTGCACATGGTATTTTTTTTCACAATTTGTTTAATTTAGTTTTATAATTTCATTATTTGTCATCTGTAATATGCACCATTTATACATAATTTACTTCATAGAGAGAGTAATTAATTTAAAATTGTCTGACATTTCATATTTATATATATGTCGAGGGAGTAATTGATATATTGAGCAATTAATAAAAAAAAACTAAACATGATACCTCTCTGTTTTATCTGACATTTTTGTTTTAACATTTTTGTGTCACTTGATTAACATTAATAATATCTCTATCTTTTCACTTTTCATATAATTATATAAATGAAGTAATATGTCTACCATCGGTTCACTTTTAGTTGTGGTAACGCATCAAATTATAAATTGTGGAGTGCAACAAAAGAGCAACTTATAATCATGATTACCCTCCTTTTAGTTAAATAAGACTAAGATAGGTATTATGCATTCACATGGAAATCAACTTTTGACCATTTCCAACTTCAAATAAAGTAACATACATGCCTCAATTTTTTTAGAACAGTAAAATACAGAAGATGAATCCTGTCTTTTACTCTGGTACGCAAAGTGAATCCTGTCTTTTTAATCCTGTCTTAATATTTTTGTATGTATATATATGTAGAGAGAGAGAGTTACTGTAGTATTAGGAAAGAGACTAAATGTACTAGAATGAGAAAAAACTATTTTATTACAATTTCAAGTTTCAAATGTAACACCACACTAATAGAATATTGTCCTTGTTGCTTTTAGGTGACCACGGGAACGGGAAAGTAATATACTTCTTGTCCTCTTGTTACTTCTATATGCATTATTTTTTTTTTAAATGAATTATTTTTCTTGTTGTGTGGTCCAAGAAAGTAATATACATTATTCCTTAAGAACCTCTTCGGCCGAAGTACTGTTTACGTGAGGAAAAAAAATTTAGTTTCCCACGTGAACATACTTTTCAGTTCAATTCCTGTGCCCATAGCCATTCCCAATTGGTGGCCGAACATGCCCTAACAGAAAGGAGGATAAGAGGCGTGCATTTATGCAAAGAGCAATATTCAAAATCTTTTTCGATGGCTAGGGCTCCACAGGTTTCCTTTGGGGAGAGAGAGATAGAGGAAAGAGAAAGATACAGAGGCGATCAGAAGGGAATAGTGATTTGGGCAGCTTGACTTAGAAGATTTGCATTTGATAATTTTAAAAACAGATAATACATCCTCAAGTAAAATAATTAATGTTCAAAATCAAAATCAATGCTATGATATAATTTTACATATTGAGTATTAAATCCATAAAAGAAAATTGAGCCTGCAATTCTTTCCATTCACATAAATAAATACCAACTAAGTTCCTGTTAAAGTCTATAATAAGTTGCCTTTAGCAATAAATGTGAAATGTTCTATGTAAAGAACACACATCAACCCATCTGTCAAGTAAAGTTCTATCTTTAATTATAAAATTAATTTGCACTACAAAAATCATCTTAAATAGAATTTCTTATATTATTTTAAATTTTGGTTCCAAATTAAAGAAGTATGAAGGTGGACTATTTACAGTTGCAACTTATACTTTGAAGGATGAAAAAAAAAATAATACCACAATAAAAATTCAACAGCTCTTCCATTCTTTTCATGCATGTTTAAAAATACCACGATAAAAATTTATGTTTCATATATATTTCATATGTAGTATAACTTATTTATCTTTAAATTTTTTAACAGAGTGATTAAATTTATAGAATTGTTAAGCACTACAAAATTGACATGTCTTTTATGTGAGACAAAAAGTAAAAACTTGCTATAAAATAATTTGGATGTATAAATTTTAAATAATTGGACATATAGATTTCGTTTATTTGAATTTATTTTTTTAAGAAAAATAATTTTTGCAAAAGTTTAAGAGAGAAGTGAAACTTTTACCTCGTCGATTTAACGTGAAGTGTTTGTAGCTCTTCGATGTTTCAATATTTTATGAACTACATGGATAGGTAAATAAAAATAAATTTTTACCAAACTTTGCTACAAGAAGATAAATGCAGTGCTCTTTAATTTCAATGTTCCGATCAACCAACAAACAACGTATTGATGTGTGCCTTAATTAACTCACAAAACTAGAGTTTATGACTCAAATCTTATAGGCATGAACATGCAACATGACCTCTAGTTTGTTAATTTAATGAAGGCACACTTGAATGTATCTTCAATTGGTCGATCGGAACCATTGAAATTAAAGTGCATTACATTTATATTCTTGCAGCAAAGTTTGATGAAAATTTATTTTTATGTACTCATCCATCGAGTTGACAGATACTTTTATGAAATTCAAATTGGATTGAAACTTGAACATAATCAAACTTCAAAATTTTATGTTGGTTACGTTAAATGTTTTACCTTCATCATTTCAAAACAAATTTGGAATCATTTAATTGAAAATTGACCGTTGATTGCTAACGTAAAAATAAACATTCCACAAGTATTGGCACATATTAATGAAGGGACAAATAATGATGAAATTCTATAAATTTAATAATTGTAAGTATGATTTGGCCATAGAAACCCAAAAAAAAAAATGATCATCCATCTTATATACTCAAGAGATGTCTCTATAGTAACTGGATCCCACTTGTCAGCTCCGAGTTTTTCCTTTTCAATGAACATTATCAATGGACAACATAGCAAGAGAGGACTATCCATCTTAATATTTTTTTCTTATTTCCTTTACAACCTTTTTATATTCTTGTAAAAACAATTTTAGTTAATTTTCACACGAATCTAGTTTCCACACACGGCAAACTTAGAATAGGATCCATCTCTCTCTCTCTTTCTCTTTTCAGTGGATGGAGAAGCAAAGTAAAGCAAGCTTAGCACCGGATCCCATCTCTCTCTCTCTCTCCTTTCAGTAGATGGAGAAGCAAAGTAAAGCAAGCTTAGCAGAGCAAGCTTAGCACCGGATCCCATCTTTCTCTCTCTCTCTCTCTTTCAGTGGGTCCAAAAGTAAAGCAAAGCAAGCTTACCATAAGATCCCATCTCTCTCTCTCTTTCTCATTGGATGGAGCAGCAAAGCAAAACAAGCTTACCAGTACGTCCATGGCCATTACTCTGCAAAAGATAAGTAGCGGGTAAAAGAAGTTGAATTATGGCTTAGGAAACAAATAAATGGAGGTAGTGGCTTATGTAGCGGGTACAAATTCGTCTGCTACATTTTATGTTTGATATGTTTGTTTCTAATTTAAACTATCAAACAAAGATAACTAATTAATTATGATGACAAAAAATATAATAAGGAATGACTTACAACCAAGTATGTTAAATTATTATACTGTAAGATAGATTGACTTATTTTTCCCGTGAGGTCCGTTCTCATAGAAAATATTTTAATTTCTAATTTCTCTCTTCTCTTTAATCTATTTGTAAAACAATAACTTGAGTAGTAATAAGTTTTAATTAAACATGAATAGTTTAAGTCGCCTTAGTTAGTTTGAAGTTAGAAGTTAGTATATCCTTCTTTATCAACGTGAGAATTAAATATGATTAGTATTTACAAAAGTAGTATGACAAGTAGTCGATTACTGAACAACTGTAATCAGTACCGAATTTTTTTTCTATTTTTTTAGATAGGTCCAAAAATAATGTTTCTGGATCATCCAAAATCAGTGCTTTTGTATCTATCTAAAAAAATTATAAAAATTATAAAAATTATAAAATTTGGTTTTTAAGCACATTTTAATATGGATATACTATGTTGAGCAGTTTGGATCGACTGTTTTGAACTTTAAAAATGGAGGTAGAGATGTGGGGGAGGGGGAAGTATGATTGAGACACAAAACTAATAATGCATTTTAACTAAATATATTCTAAATTTATAGCACTACAAAAGACAAAATATGGAAACCTACCACAACGTACTATTACAAAGTCTAATTGTAGACCTCCACTACTTCCATAACATTCTAAAATTGATACATGTTACCATAAATAACTTTCCTAAATATTGAAATACGCTAATTATAAAAATTTACACACATCATCCTTCTGACTACAAATTTTAGAAATGCTAATCACAGCTACTTTGATCAATTTTTAACAAATATTTGTTGTGTAAATTTTGTGAAATTGGGATTTGTTGTTGATACTCTCTAAGATATGTGTCAAATCTGATTGTTGAAATTTTAGAAACAGGGATTTATTAGTTACATATGAACACAACATAGCTTTTTTTTTTTTTTGAATCCGGGCAGGCGCTGCCAGGAGCACAACATAGCTTTTCATACACTGTCAACTGAAGTTTTACATCTCAGCATGATAAATTGGGTGGCTTCCTGAAGTCTGGTCTTGATTTAAAAAATATTTGGTAGTGCTGTTATGTTAATAGGTTTGATACATTTGGGTTTTGACCAAAACCCTAAAACTTAGCATAAATTAAATTTCAAATCAGCTCTATAGAATGTGGTTTTTTGTTTATAAGTTGAATAATTGGTTGGATATAAAGTAAAATCTCAGTTAAATTCTCTGAGAATTACAAATGGCATTCCACATTTATAATTAAACACAAAACCACCCAGGAGTGGTACATGACCAGACCATGTATTATCCAAAATTGTACATTTTAAGGGATTCAAATGATCTTTCATCTAAAGCAGAGAGCAAATCTTGTGTGAAATCTGCTGAGAGATGAAATATTTCATTTTGAATTGAGCCATGGCCTTCCGACTCTAAGAACAACATGATATTAAGACGTCAGCTTTTTGGGCTTTCCGAATCTTGAAATTATAAGAAAAAAATGACAACATGATATTCAAACTTGGGCTTTTTTGGGCTTGTGCATTTTGGGCATCAAATCACCTCAGGCTTTGGTGGAGAATATGCAATTCAAAGTTGTGGTCAAGTCAGATAACGATCCAGTATTTACATGTCGGCCGATTGAATTAAAGTTTTCCTTCTATAACCTCAGAGATACGACTTTATGCGTTAATTTAAGCCCAAATCTTACTGTAGTAGGAGATGCATGCACGCACAAACTCACCATTAATAGTGATGCATACAGAGACGAATTGATTATTTGCGCACTTTGCTAAATCACACATAAGACTCCGATCAAACACAACATTAATTTGAATATGATGCCAATGGAAGTAATTTGAACTTAGTCTTTTCTTAATGCAACCTTTCCTGAAGGAGCTTTTCATTTTTGGATTTCATAATTTTTGGTAAGATTCTTGCCACCGGAATTACTTTGCAACGAAATTGATGCCATCATGCCAAGTTTATTTGACAGTTCTGCTGATTTGGGCTGTATTGCATTAAGAAAGGTATTTAGCTATTTTTATTTTGGGAAGGTAGGTAGGTGATTACAGGAATTTAACTAATTGAGTAAGCCCACTACTTTTCTATTGGACTGTTTTGTATAATTTTATCAATACCTATAATTTAAATCATCATTTGTAATTTCTTAAAGTCGGTTGAATTCTCTGGTACCTTTGGTGAATTGTTGTTGTAACTTTGTTTATGGAAACAATTTGTTCCATGTCAGACTTCTTTGTTCTTTTGGTATCCATAGATTATAAAAAAAAAACGTTCTAATCAGCCTCGTAAAGGAAACATGGGAATGGATTTTGGACTAAATCTTGTGATTCAGGTTGAAATGAAAATAGCAAAAGGAGAGCTGATATAACAGTGATGTGCCGCACTCGGTACATTCCACATATATAATAGGCCAATTTACATTCCTGTTACCTAAACACACCACCAGAAAACACACATATAGGGACAAACTGGCATTTCAGTATTTCACTATTGAATCGCACAAAATACACTGCACACAATAACTGAAAATTTATTGGCAATCACCACAATGCAGTACCTCTCAATTACCACACACCTCCAAATTAATTGCAGATAAAACCTTCAATTACAGACAAATTAGACAATGCCTCGTCCTTTTCATCCCAACAAAAAAGGACAGAAAGATAAACAAAACGAAAATGCAATGGAGAAATAAAAAAATATGGAATATTTGATGAAAAATATCTGGAAATCAGGTACTCGAGCTCCGATTTATTTCTGGTCTCTCTTCTTCTTCCACAGGAATTTGGGTGCGGAACATGTCCTTGCCCGCTAAATACACTATCCAAGGGCAACGCTGTTTCACGAAAGACCATATTGACGGCAGAAAGTGCACAGTATTAAGCACAAACAGCAGAACTCCCACTGCAAGGACAATTACATAAAAAGAAGTGGATAGTCTCCTTGCACAGCCTGCCGCATAGGCAATCATCAGGCTGACCAAGTCCAGCACCATGGTGATATACAACACTATGACCTTAGACCAATCAACATAGATATTCTCATTCATTAGAAGTATTATTACAACCAATGATGCCATGAATGCAGTTGCATTGGCATAGAAAAAGGTTGTGTATCGATCTGGAAATTTGTCACGAAGAATTGAAGAACTGGCTTTGTGACCATTGAGGTCATCTTGCCATAATCCTCCAGGTGGGCTTAGACCAACTGTATATGTGACAGATGCGACTAGAACAGCGACGACCATAATCGACCCACGCATATCTTTAAACCACATTTTTCTAGCGTCTTCTGTTGATAGGGGTGCCATTGGTGCAGTGTTCACATGAGTTGTAGCAGATGTAGCCATCAGTTGTATTGTGCTGGGGTAATATTGCTGCTCAAGGGATTATTTGTGTTTTTATTTTTTGGAAGAACAGCGCTGAGGCTTATCTCATGGATATGATGACTCGAGAATGTTGTTTAGCTTCTTCTTTCATAGAGACGTTATATAGGAATAACATGGGTGAAATTATTTTACAATCCCCAATTACTCCCAGTTGACAGTTAACGAAATAGACAGACAGGACTAACTACATATTTTAATATACTAACCAGACTGATAAGTGCAATATCATATATACATTTTCATAGGGTTTTACTTTAGAATTTAATCGAAAATATTTTTTATCTTTAGTTATTTGTCAAAGATTTGGTTATTTTGATCGTTTTGAGCTAATTTTGGTATATTGTGAAAAGGAAACATTTGGATCGAGCTGTGATTTTTATTTATGCCCACCATTCAATATAATTCGCCAACTATGCCCAGCAAATAAAAAAATATTATTTCAACCCAAACCGGCTATTTAATAGCCAGTTTCTAATTTTCATTAGAACTGGTGGTTTAATAGCCGGTTTTAATAAAAATTAGGAACCGGCTATTAAATCGCCAGTCCCTATTTTTTTTTTTTTTTTTTTAAAAAGTTATAATTTTTTTTATTAAAATTTTAGAAATTTTTGATATGTTTCTTTGAAATTAGATAGAAAAAAATATATAATTTAGTTTATTAGAAAGACTGAAAAAATAACCCGGATCAATATTTTTCAGATCGGATTTTTCGCGGCAATAAGAAAAATTAAAATATTTCATTGTGTTATTGGAAAAAAATAAAAATTCTTTGAATCTGAATTATTGATATCAGTTCAAAAGTCATTTCTAGGTAAATACAGAAAATATTATGGTATTTCTATTTTTGAAAAAATAAAAATTTAAGAAAAATGTTGCCACAACTTTGTAATCATTACTCAAATAGTGTTGAATTTGAGTCATTCGTTGTTTTAGTCTGATCTAATTCTCGCATCAAAAAGTGTGCATTCTTCATCAAATATCATGCATAATATATAAAATAATTTAAGAAAAGTTGCCGCAACTTTGTAATCATTACTCAAATAGTGTTGAATCTGAGTCGTTCGTTGTTTTAATCTAATATAATTCTTGCATCAAAAAGTGTGCATTATGCATAAAAAATCGTGCATAATATATAAAATTATGACACAGTTTTGGAAATTTGTTTTATTTTTTTTAGAATAGAAGAATTCAAATATTTTCTATATTTACTTAGAAGTGACTTTTGAACCGGTATCAATAATTCAGATTCAAAGAATTTTTATTTTTTTCCAATAACAAACAATGAAATATTTTAATATTTCTTACAGCCGCGAAAAACCCGATCTGAAAAATATTGATCTGGGTTATTTGTTTCAGTCCTTTTAATAAACTAAACTATATATTTTCTATCTAATTTCAAAGAAACATATAAAAAATTTCTAAAACTTTAATAAAAAAAATAAATATAACTTAAAAAAAAAAAAAAAAAAAACTAGGGATCGGCGATTTAATGGACAATTCCTAATAAAAATTTGGAACCGGCTATTTAATAGCCGGTTTGGGTAATTTTGATAGAATCTAGTTTTGATGGACATAGTTGGCCAATTATATTGAATGGTGTCCATGAATAAAAATCACGGCATTTGGAGAAGAAATCAAACAAGGAAAAAATCAACGTGATAAATTTCAGCATATCCACAAGAAAAATGCGGCTCAAACCACACAAACATATATACAACACACATATTTTAATATATCGATTAAGGGTGAATTAACAGTAGAAACCATGCCAAAGTATTAAATTTCTTAAATTTTGACTTTTTTTAATTTACTACACTAATAATATAGAGTTTACTACAACCAAATTTTAATTATTAAAATAAAAATAGTATCTACTCCACTTTAATTTTCTTCATTTATCAAATGTAAGGAATGTATGTTAGAGAGCATGTTAAAAAAACTGTTCCGATGATTAGTTAATTGGAAAGTTGTCTAACATTACATATTTAAATACATATAGATTGAGAAATAAAAACTAAACATGATACCACTCAATTTTATCTATTGGTTTTTTTACTTTTAACATTTTTGTATCACTTTATTAATATTAATTATATCTCCAACTTTCAATTTTCATATATTTATATAAATGGTGGCTAATTGTATGTTTGAAACATCATAAAAGTAAACATGTCAGGTAGACAACGCATCAAAGTATATATTGTAGAGTATAATAAAAGAGCAACTTATAATTATTACCCTCCTTTTAGTAAATTAAGACCGGTATCATGCAATCACATGGAAATCAACTTTTGATTAGATCTAAATTACAATAAAGTAACATATATATATACACACATTCCTGAACTTTTTCATAGAGTCAAGAACAAGCCTAACTCCAGCATTTCACGTGGATTACACAAGATATGAATCCTGTCTTTAGATATGAATCCTGTCTTTTTATTCAACGTACGCAAAGTGACCCTTAAAATATTTGCTCCAAACTTACGGCTTGTTATATGTGTATTTTAATGTCTAATTAATATTTTATTCATATACAACGTTTAATTAACCACCACCACCTTTCACCACACGGGTCAGTTCAATTAATTACAAGTGCTTTATTATTAAATGTACAACAACTTTATGGAGAATGAAACAAACATTTTATTACTATTTCAAGTTTCAAATTTAACACCACACTTGTTGAATGCGAAAGTAATATACTTCTTGTCCTGGTTGCTTCTATATACATTCTTTTGCCTGTTGTGTGGGCCACAAAAAGTAATATACTTGTCCTGGATAGACAAGAGAATAAGAGACGTGCATTTGCACAAATAGCAATATTAGAAACTTGTTTCCTTCAAAGAGAGAGAGAGAGAGAGGGCAAATAGAAAGAGAAAGAGCGAATTTTATCATTTTAGCTTAAACAAGTATGTCACAGTACTGACACAGTTAACTTTCTTAGTGGCCAGAATTTCCGTAAGTCTTTAAAAGCCGACCGAAAATAATGTCGAATATTTATTTATGTAATGCAAATTCTGGTGGTGATCATTACTAGCAATTTTAATATTATAAAGACAATTTACTATTTGTAATCCACAGTTGTAATCAATTATTTATATATAACACATTGTTAGTTACTTCTTGGCTAGTTGTATGGCAATCAAATGGTTAGTTGCTATTTTAATCATTGAAATCGTTCCTAAAATATCAATTTACAAATAAAAAACATCCAATAATTATATTATGATTCAAACGTCAATCCAACCATAGCAGAACCCAAGTCAACAGAAAATCCAAACCTCAAACCTAAATCTATACCGAGCCAAGACCAAAATTAAGTACCAAATACCAATGCTAAAATCAAACCAATATAAGAAATTACCAAAGAGAGTTTTCTGATAGTAACAGTTTCGTTCCAATATTATTCCAGTATATCTATATACTATTTGTAATTAAAAATTAGGCTTGCTTGTACTTTTTAATAACCAAAATAATTTTTCTGGCCGATACAGAGCAACTGGTCCATGCATGGAGGGATAAACTTTCAATTAGTCAACTGAATTAAACAAACATGTCATATGACAAATAATATTAAAATATAATATCACCTGTTCAATCAGTTGTGAATATCAATATATAATTATACCTAATCGTGGGCGAGCAACGGTCATATTTTATTTGTTGAGCAAGGCTTGGGTCCAGCTAAGCATCTCCAAGCAAGAGACCAAAAAGAGGGAGGAGACAAGGAAAGAAAGAAAGGGAGGATATACACATGACAAGTTAGATACTTATTTTATATGATTATGAAAATATTTCATTTTCCAATAATGAAATCCTTTTTGATGAAGTTATGTGTAACCTTTAAATAAAATATTGATCTACTGCTCAATCTTTAAATACACGCATACATAAATATACATATACATATATACATACATATATCCACACACATATATATAGATATAGATATACACACACATATATAAACATATACATATCTACATATTTATATAAACATATACATATATAATATCTGCATACATACACATATACATATACATTTATAAATGTACACATACATATATATATGTACTAACACACATATGTATGTATGTATGTATTCATGTGTATATGGACATGACATATTAGATAGGTGGGCTTCGTCGATAGGAAATAAAGTTCTTCTTATAGGACGACGGCCTAGCATCTCTTGTTTGAGTTTTTGTATTATGTATGTTTGCTGTAGTAGTAAGCACAAAGTAAAAATTATATTTTCATAAATAATTCATCATTTATTTGGAAAATGATGTCCTGATCAAACATACAAATGACTCCTCAAAATTGGGCTGATTTATAATTTAGGCCCACTACAACTTCTAATTAACCACCACCACCTTTCACCACGCGGGTCATCTTATTTAATTACAAGTGCTTTATTATTAAATGTACAACAACTTTATGGAGAATGAAACAAATATTTTATTACTATTTCAAGTTCCAAATGTGTAACACTACACTTGTAGAATGTTGTAACTTGCTAACAGTAGTTAGTGTAGAATGATATCTATACTTCTTGTCCTGGTTGCTTTTAGGTGACTAAGGCAACGAGAAAGACTAAATCATTTTTTGTATACATGCATATGCAGGATTGCATAGTTAAGTATTCATTTTTAGTAACATTTCACAATTGACAAGATTAACTCGTATGTTTGCAAATAATTTTTCACTTCCTTGCCAACCATTATACAGAGATATTTAAAATATAAGAAAATTTGTTATTGTAGACGAAGATAATTTCAATTGAACACATATTTTTCTCATATATATACAATGTGACCAAATATGAGACTTTTAAAAACGTCTTAATTCAATTTATTTCTTCTAATTTTTTGTGATAGTATGGCGGTTTTCGATGACGTAGTGTGACAAGAAAATATAGGAGCAGTTGTTGCATATGTTATGCTAAATAAAAGACGTCTTTCTTTGAATTATGTAGTTTTATTATAGTTATAATTTATATTATAAATCTGAGAATATTTATTCATATTAAAAATCTTCTATTTGATGTTTGCATGACTAATTGCAACAATAAATAGATCGAAATAAATTTCATCAGTATTTATTGTTGTATTTGAATTATTAATTAAAATAGATTTTTTATATGTATTTCTTGCAACTAAATTTAGTTGCATTTAATGAACAAGTTTCAACAATGAATTTCATTGAAATATACAATATTCATATTTACTACTGTTTTATTTGGTTGCAACAGATTTTTGCTACGGTTTTTTTACAACCAAATTTTTTGTTTCATTTAATTAACAAGTTGCAGCCATGAAATTTGTTGTGATACATTAATTTATTGCTACCAATTTTCATTTGTGTTAAATACACAATAGAAACCATTTATTTGGTTGCAACATATTATTGTGACACATTTCACGCAACTAAAATTTGGTTGTAGTCTCACCTAGGCGGTGCATCAAACTTTTCACTAGATCTTGACTATCTCACTAGACAGTGCATCCAGCTTTCTGCTAGATTTTCACCCGTGACAGGACCAATTTTGCTTACAGTCACATTAATGAGGGGCCGAACACCGGATATGTAAAACATATCGGCCATGTTCATTAATTGATTGTATCCTAGCCTTTTCCATTCACATACATCATGTTCATTTCCAAAATCTTTTTCAATAATATTCATGGCATCTTTCCTTAGATTTCCACATGCATAATTCATAACTAATTAATTATTCAAACTTGAATTAAAATAATTTCTAACTAATAAATGTTTTATCTTGCTCAGAAAAAAAATGTCTTATTGTTTAATTATTTGCAAATAAAATTACCATAAATTTAATTCATTGAAATACTAAATTAGAAATATAATAAATAAAAAAATCTGGATATTTTTAAAATAAGTTTGTATACTTAGTATATGATAATATAATATTAAGATCTTTCAGTACTGTACCAAAAGGAGTTATAGTTTTATGATGCATTCAGTTACAAGAAACTAAATTAACCTCAAAATTATTATATCAGATCTGCTAAGAGTTGAACATTGTAACGTGAATACAAAATACACTAACAGAGACTATATTTGATAAGTGAAAATTTGTAAACTAAATAAATTTATAAGTGAAAAGTTGACATAATATTAAAGTGATTATGATAAAGACGCGAGAGAATAAATTAGTAGTGGATATGGTTTATTACAGTAATTACAAAAATTATAAGAATGAAATGTGTGTGAACAGAAACATAAGAACTGAGATAGTAGATAGAAATTAAAACTACAGTATATGATAATTAACGGAGGAAAGAAAAATTAGATATACATAGCAAAGAGAGAGATACAGCAGTGGCGGACTTGAAGGTGTTTTAAGATTCTTTTCAAAAGGGATATATCAGGTATTTAAAAGGGAAGGGATTTTCTATAGAGGGTTTATTAAGGATATATGGACAGCAGAAAATTAATTTATGGAAAAATGGACTGCAGAAAATTAATTGGACTGAGGCCTCTTTCGGCCTACTAAAATTAAATATAGGTTAAGTTGTAACTAAAATTTAAATTTATGTGTGGCGTTAAAAAAATGCTGACAGGAATGGAAAAAATAATGTATGAAAAGCAGTCAGAAATAAAAAGAGAGAAAAAAATACATTGTCGTATCGAAAGAATATAAATTATTAGTTCTCGCACAAGCATAGCAAAGTTTGAGATCTTAAAATAATATCAATATATACAATTTAAGAGTATTGCGCTTTGTTTATAATTTATTTAAATATATTCAATATTTGAAGATTTTAAAATGAAAAACCACCTTATGTGAAAAGTTTAAGGATGACTCTAGAATCAAAACAGAACATGCATAATAATAAATAAAAAAAAGAGTAAATATGCCACTTGATTTAAATGGAATTACCAAATCCATTAAAAACATTTAACTTTACTCAACGTAATCCATACGTACATTATAATTATCACACTGTTATGAAGTGCACAACATACACTTAAAAAGAAACATAAAGAACAAGGGCACACATGCACAAAGAAAAAAATGACGAACTGAAAGGTGAGCTACACTAGGTTGTTCCTGGGTGAGCTACACTAGTTTGCTACTGACTTGACCTTAGGGGAGGCCAGCCTCCTCCTCTTCATCATGGAGGTCGGTGAAGTCATACTCAGAAGGAAGGCTCATCTTCAACATCCGCCACGACGGATTCTTCTTCGATGTTGAGATACTCATTTTCAGTATCAGAAAGAGGTTCCAGTTTGGGTAAGCTGGTGAGAGGCAGATTGGGGTCCAGTTCAGTGACAGAGCGGTTCAGGCCAGTAGCAGCAATGTTAGCTGGTATCGGGCTTGAGACGGTAGAGATGGGTTCCAGTTGTGGCAGAGATAGGTCGGGTTCAGGTTGGATTTCCAGTGCATTTGGATCGTCAGAAGAATAGGGTTCAAGGTTTCTCATGGATATATCAGTAATTATCTCCTCAAGTTGCTCTAGATCAGGAAGGTTGTCGAGTTTGAGTTTTTGGCACTGCACAACATGCATTGTCGTAAGCATGGTTCTGAAACTCGGAATCGGAATCGGAATCGGGTTCTTGACCGTGGAATCGGAATCGGTTGACTCGGCCGGAATCGGGCGAGTTGACTCGGAAACTCGGATTTTGTTGGCAGAAAGCCTGTTTTGTAGCTAAAAGGCCAAAAACGTATGAAATCATTGGTAAAAAAATAATTTGTAATAAAATTATGTTAAGACAAAATATTACACTTAAATAATTCACTAATTATATAATGTAATACAAAAATTAAAAATTAAACACACTTTTTATTGCCAGAAGTTATGTCGAGCTGGCTGGATTATCTCATTCTCCTCCGTATTAAAATAAAAATGAGGATATTGTTGTACAGGATCAAAAAGAAAAGACATTTATTTATTTTTGTTAAAAAAATAAAAATTTTAAGGTATTTTTTCTCTAAAATGGAGATTTGTTGCATTTGCAAACAATTTAGTAAAAATGTCAAGTTAAAACAACTTTCATTATGACAACATTAAATTAAATTAAAAACAATGAAAACATGGTACAACATATCGACAAACAAAAACCTTACAATAAGACACTATTTTCGACAAAATTACCTGTTTTAACTAAATTAATCTCTTGAAATGCTCAAGGCCTAATTTTTGAAAATTTACGAAATTAATTTCAATAAAGTTGGTAAATCAAATGCAAAAGAGCCTAATCTCATGAACATTGCTAAACCAATAGTTTTAATGAAACAAAAATTCATTATAATGTGTTAACACATGTCAGCAAAAAAGAAAATTTGAAAGAACAAAAAATAAAGAATTTTTTTTTTAACTAGTCATTTCATATTTTAATTCAGGCCACAAATATGTTTTATTTAAGGATAAAATATCAATTATCGATTAAGAAAAATTTCAAATAAAAATGTTGAATTCAAAGATCAAGTCATAATATCAAAACAATAGCCCAATTATTAATATAATTTTATTTATTAATTTCTGGGTGATATTAAATTGAGATTTTTTTGATACAATCAAACTAATTTGTAACATTTAGTATGTTGCTAGCACCATTTTCAATTAATTTAAACTTTATTCCAACACTAACAAATAATTTTTGTAAGTAGCAAAATTTTCATTTCCTTCTCTCTTCCTTTCTCTCGAGCCGCCCCTTCAATTTTTATCTCTCCCCCATCAGAGCTCTCTTTCTTTCCCTCTCGTTCTCCGTCTCTTCTCTTGATAAATCCACCAACTCACTTGAATATTCTCTTATCTCTCATGGATAATGTCGTTTCCCTTTTTCGGTAGCAAGCACTTAAAACTCTCTCTTATGGTGAAGTCAACGAGAAGAAGTCGAGCAAGGTCGGACTCAGGCGAACTTTACGAGAGGGTAGCAGAACACGGTAGAGTGCTGACCGGAAGTAGTGAAACACGATTACACCTTCTCTTTTGGCTAATGGTACTTCACCCTTCATTTTTCCTATTATCTCTTAAGGTTCTTGCTTAATCGAAATTTTACAAAACTATTTTCGGCCAGTCTCGGCCAGAATCGGCCAGACTCGGCCTGACTCGGCCAGACTCGGCCTGATTCGGCCAGAAACTCGGAAACTCGGCCGAGTCAGACACTGTTCATCCGAGTTTTACTCCAAAACTCGCACAGGCGAGGAACTCGGGCATAACTCGGCTCGGACCGGCCCGATTCCGAGTTGACTCGGCCGAGTTGACTCGGAATCGGCCGAGTTTACGAACCATGGTCGTAAGTTGTGCCATAGCCATCGGTTTCACCTCCCAAATCTCCAAGTTCTCCAATTTCGAAAGTTCTATGAACTGCAACTGTGGAAACCCATTTGCAGAGCAAACCATTTTCTTCCCCATGTATGCTTCATTTTTTAATCTCAGAAATTTTTGTATGCTTCATTTTTTAATCTCAGAAATTTTAGGGATTGTAGTTTTTCTAGCAATGGCATGGGGTCTTTCTTGAAATCAGTTTTGGTTAGAGTGAGCTTTATAAGATTTGGTGGAAATTTAATATTGTCTATGGAAAGTTTCCTCAAATTCAATTTTCCCTTACATTTAAGCAACTTCACTGTCTCCAAGACTGGAAAAGCCCTAGCATCAACATACTCTGATGGTATATTAATATTATCGGTGGCTTTGATTTTCATTGAGTGGGGATTAACCATGTGATTCAATAGGTTAGAAACACATTTCCATTGTAGATTGTTTACAATGAAAAGTGCTATCTTTCTAAGATTGATCCGGAAAAGCCGATTGCTTTCTTGCCATGGGAAGTCCACATTGTATTTTAACCATGATTCAGAAGACACAACTGTTTTCAGAGTTTGTAGGTTTGGTATAGGTGCTGTAGTGGGTGGGCCTTTAATATCGGGTCCAGGGTTGACATAAACATTACAAAGTGCTGAGATGTTCAATAGAGATTTAGGTATGATTTTTATGGTTGTATCTCTAACATCCAAGGTTTGGAGATTTATCATGTTGCCAATATTTTCAGGAATCTTAGATATGATACTACCCCTTAATCCTAGATATCGTAGGTAAATTATGTTTTTTTTTTAATTATTTGGGGTTGCAGAATTTCTAAGTTCCAACACTCTCAGGAACAAAGGACTTCCAAGGACATCTCTATCAAAATCAAAAGATAAAAAGACTCGTAAATTTTTGACCTCCATGTATTGATTATTTGCATTTTTATGGATTGTGACACGGAACAGGGATAGCATTTTTTCCTTATCTGGATTTGCAACCAAAAATCCATTCTTGCTGGATTCTTGAATGACAAATTTATGAATAGAATGAGGAACTTGGCAAAGTTTGATTGTGTCTGAGATTGTTCTCTTTGAACTCTTTAAAACCCAAACCAACGACCTACAAGCAACAAGGAAAATAAATAAACATAACATACATATATATAAAATCACAAAATTTTAAGATGGACACGTGGACCATTTTGTCTGTAGGAAAATAAAGAGTTAATTTCTACTCTTTTGTAATCAAACAAACAAATTTCAGTTTTATTGACAACCACTTTTAGGAAGCTAAGACCTAATGTTTGAAAAAGAAATAAACCTATTACTATTTTTGATGTCATTTATGCCATAACAGGAAAACCATAGACCAAATTAACAATCTATAAATTACAAGAATGAATGTAAATTTTCATAAATATTGAGAATACTTCTTAACAAGTTGCTTCAGGTACTTGTTTGCTGCCTCCTCCATAGTCTCTCCTTCTTCTTGTGTTACAAATCCTTCAGCAATCCACATCTCAGTTAGCGACCTTGCAGGAATCTTATAACCTAATGGGTAACATGCTAAATAAAGAAAGCACGGTTTGAGAAAGTAAGGTAAATCATCATAGCAGTAGGCAAAAATGTGACACATGTGATTGTTAGTAGCAAGTTTATCAGATTTTTTGATCTTGCACAGATCATCTTTCACCTTTTCCCATGTGCGGTAGGTCCTATCTTTCAGCGAAAGGAGACTCCCTACAAGGATAGCAGCCAGAGGCTTTTCTTCACATGCCTTGGAAATTTGTTCAGGGAGATTCTCCAGTTCTGTAAATAACTCTAATAAGATGTTTGACATGTCATCATTTTCATTGCCCTCACCAAGAGTTGGAACCGCATTAATGAGGAACAATTCCAAGATGTATGACATGTCATCATCTTCTCTCAAAAGAAGGTTGCTTTTAACCTGGCCCTTCCATGTCATAGTATAGTGCTGCCTTAACTACTTTCTGCATTAACTCCCGTACTAGATTTGTTTTCTTCAACAAATTGCAGAAAACAATGATACCATTGATAAGACTTTGGGTTTCCTCCCAATGTCTCACCAAATCCGAATCATGGATCTCGGAGCTGGCCGACTGCTTTCTAGAAGCAGGTCCGAAAATATCACTCATGAAATTTCCAAATTTACAGGCTGTTGATCGCAGCTTCTCAATTAGAGCCTGCTTTTTGTCCTCAGGGTGAACCCTGAATTTTTTTGTTGTCATGAATATCTGAACATTGATTAGTTCATACACTATCAAATTCAGAGAATTCACTTCAACAAGGGCATGGTTTGATAAAAATTCTCTGAGGGCGGGTTCAGATAACATTTCTTTTATAAAATGTAAGGCATCCATCTCTGTTTCAACTTTTTCAAAAATCACCCGAAAAACCCCTCAAAAGTCTAAACTGTGTTATCTTTCCTTTTCCTCCCTTGAGCTCCACCAAATAACTGCAATGGAAAAGAAACAATTAGAATGTACTACAAATGGTGCATGACTGAAATCTTACATTATGGACTTGCTAAAATTTATCAAATGTTGACAACTTGAAGTTTTTTTTTTTTTTTTTTTTAAGGTTAGTGACTTTAAGTGCTAACTAAAAATATCATTGATAACAAAAATGAACTTACAACGAGTCAAATGAATCTCCAATACAAAATTTAAACTTTTATTCTCCAAATTACTCTAAATAACTCTAATATTCTAATTTCACTTGTATACACTCATAATTACTCTATTACCTTAAACTCTATAGCTCTCTATGATCGGATCTGCTCTTTTGACCGCCATCGTGCTCCAATCGAGATGACATAGAGACTTAATACTTCGAGCTCCAACGATACCGCACTCTCGGCTCCGATCGGCTACAGTCCCTCCTCTCTCTCATTTTTCTCTCCACTTAAGAAAGTAGAGCCGTGAGAGAGAGGAGGAGCTATATCGGAGATGGGATCCAGAAGAGTGACAGGAACGGACTAGAGAGAAAAAGAGGAAGAGTGAGGACTACCAACTTGAAGTTGAAACTTGAAACTCTAGACTAGAGTTCCCATCCACAGATAAGGCCCCACCATGGAGGATGGAGCGGGACAGGATGAGCAGGAATTAAATCAGTGAATGAGATAGAACTGAAACCTCGGGAGGAGACATTTAGAAACATTTAGAATTTACTACAAATGGTGCAAAACAGAAACTCTGATTTATTCCGAAAAATCTTGTTTCGTATTAAAGAAATAGGAAACAAAATTTTAAAAAAATAATCAGTCCAAAAAATATTTTGTCACTTGATACACTAACATTGTCCACTAACAAATTAAAATATGAACATTTAATTAAGGCTACTCAGGTAATATGATGGATTCTCACATAGTTGAAAATCAATTAGAAAAGATTTGTTTTTGTATAAAACAATATAAGAAATATTAATAAAAAAAATTCAAAATATATTAAAATAATTCAACTTATATAATCTACTAGTAAAATAAAATTGCTGGGCAATAATATAGTGAAACGACGCTAAAGTCAGATGAATCATCTCCATGCGACGTTTGGTCCAAATTGAAAACCTCTAACAAAATTCCTTCTTCACTCCTCCAATTACTTGACAGACTCGGTGAGAATAGTTAAAATCAATGAAAATCAGGTGCTAACTCTGTTGAACCGGCCGAGTAAAACAGATTTCATCAAAGTTCGACATAAAAAATCACCTACTTGGTAACTCGGCCGTAAATCGGCCGTAACTCGGCTTGGCACCTGTCAGTTCCGGTCTGACTCAGCCAAGTCAACTCGGAATCGGCCGAGTTTCAGTACTATGTGTGAAACCAAACACCTTTTATTAACCAAAAATGGTAGTCGTTAGCGTAGTAATTGCCAATACATATTCTCTCCCAAATTGAAAAGGTCCCGAAATTTTTGTTGATAGCATTAAAAAAATTGAAATTCAACAAATACCACTGTGTTTGATGGATTTTCAAAAAATACCAGACGTGAGCTCTGCGTGCTGGATTATTTAGCAGTTGGATTCAATTTAATTATAAATTGATATATAGTTCGGTGGAAGTGCGCTTGACATTTAATCTGAACGTCTCGAATTCAATTCCCATTTGTAGCAATTTATAGTCAAATTATTTTATTTTTTGTGCAAAGAACAAAATTATGTGTTAGCCGTGACTTAAACCCAGGTCTTTTAGATGGAAGCCAAGAGCACAAACCAACTAAACAACTTCCACTTTATAAAAAATCTCAATTTTATACATTATATATAGTAAAAAAAAAATTAATTGGAACCAACCAATTTTGAATATTAAAAATTATGATGCTAAATAGTATTGATAGAATAATTAGCAATATATGAAATTATAAAATTATTAAAAAAATTATGAAGTACACGACAAAATTATATTGTGATTATATGAAGTTCACTATAAAATTTTATTTCACATAATAACTATGTAAATAATTTTAGTTTCATATTTTAGAATATTATTCATAAAGAATTATATATATAAATAATCTACATTATTTATATTGTTATTCAAATGATGTTACTTCAAATTAAAAAAAAAAAACGATGATTTATTGTATATAATTTATAGAAATTGACGTTCTTAATAAAGATGTAATAGTTTAGCTTGTTTGTGCTCTTGGCTCCAACGAGATAGACTTGGGTTTGAGTCATGGCAAAAATATAAATTTTGTTGTTTCACTAATTATAAAATAAAGTGACCATAAATTTCTGCAACCTGAAATCAAACCTGAGACGTCCAGATTAAATGTCAAAAATTTCGGAAAAATATAGATTGACACTTTTTCAGATTAATACCAATCATTGCCATTGATGTATAAGCTCCCCTACATCTACATCATTCATACGTAACTTTCAGTTTAAATAAAACAATGGATTTTTTTTTGTCCGGCATATACGACATAGCGATGTAAATCTATTTTGTGATGGAATATAGATAACTAACTTTATTTGATAACTTGGATCGATGATCAATGATTTTTAAATTAAATTAATTTTATACACAATTACCTATCTAAATTATGAAGAACATTGATCATGTAATTGGTTGTCATTATAATAAAAAATAAATAGTTATTAATATGAGTTACTTTTTTCTTAACTCTTGTTATATTTTGTTGAATATTTGGACTCCACAACTTATAAAATAATAGTAAAAAAAATAAAAATATATGCTCAACAATCACCTATAAATTATAAATCTGAATGTCAATTTCTTGAAGTATTGAGAATACCTTTGAACAAGTTGCTCCAAGTATTCTTTTTATAGTCTCTCCTTTGTGTGCTGTTATCTCACATCCAATTCAACTGGAAGCTCCACCAATTATCTACAATGCAAAAAAAAAAAAAAAGACATTTAAAAAATTCTATAAATGGTGCAAGACTGAAATGTGAAAATTACGGAGCTTCTAAAATTTATGAAATGTTACCAATTTGAAAACTGTTGAAACTTGAAACTTTAGACCTTAGAGCCCCCGTCAACAGATCAGACCCGACAAAGGTTGCTGGAACAGGACAGAATGGGCAGGAAATCATTGAGTGAAATAGAAGGGGAACCCAAAGAAGGAAGATAGAGGAGACACTCACCCAGTACCGTACCGTTGTTCTTTCAGGTTCAAGACAGAAGATTTGATCCGATGGACTCAATGGGTGTGGGATCGGAAGTAGTGCTTGATGGGAGATTATAACCTTGTGTTAGATGGAGAGAGGGAGTTTTAATTTATAATCAATTAATGATACAGGTTAAAGCTGGCAAATATTGCTGTCCTTCTTTAGACCTTTATTCCTATCCTCCAACATGAATTAATCCTAATAGGAGTTTTAATTTATAATCAATTAATGATACAGGTTAAAGCTGGCAAATATTGCTGTCCTTCTTTAGACCTTTATTCCTATCCTCCAACATGAATTAATCCTAATAGATGCCACCGCACATGAGATTTTTTCACAAAATTTTTGTAACATAAGCCCTCAACTAATTAACACACAATACATACTCTCTCTCATACCGAAAAGGTAGATTGACAGTTTTTCAGATTCATACATAAGTAATTTAGTTCCGAGTAACAAGCTGCATGTATCAATATATCTATTTAATCTCACCGGCCCATTAATAGGTTAGGTCATGCCCTCAGGAATTTAGTTCACATTCTTCATTAACCCTACACAAGACTAATATGTGAAAAACATAGATACATTTTCATAGGGTTTTAATTTAAAATTTAACAAAAAATATTTTTGATCTGTAGTTATTAGTCAAAGAATGTGTTATTTTTTTGTTTGGAGCTAATTTTCAGTTATTGAGAAAAGGAAGCATTTGGAGAAGAAATGAAACAAGGAAAAAAATGATAAATTTCAGCATATCCACATCCAAATTGCGGCTCAAACCACACATACATACATACATAGATACATACATACATACATACATACATATACAAACACATATTTTAATATATAGATTAAAGCTTATTTAAGAGTAGAAATGTCAAGCTAAAGCATTAAATTTCTAAAAGTTTGACATTTTTAATTTACTATACTAATTATATAGACTTTACTACAACCAAATTTTAATTATTAAAATAAAAATAGTATCTACTCAACTTTTATTTACATCATTTATCAAATGGAAGGAATGTATGTTAGAGAGCATGTGAAAATAGTGTTCCAATTGTTAATTAATTTGAAATTCCAATGATTAATTAATTTGAATGTTGTCCAACATTACATATTTATATATAGATCGAGTAATTGATATATATATTGAGCAATAAAAAACTAAACATGAAGTCTTTTCATTTTGTCTATTGACATTTTTATTTTAACATTTTGTCTAACTTGATTAACATTAATAATATCTCCTACTTTTCAGTTTTCACATATTTCTTTAAATGTAGCCAAGTTGTATGTTTGAAACAGCATGAACTAAATATGTCACCTATACTAGAGTATGAATTTTGCCCCCGGGGGCGTGCCCTGCCCGTGCCCGGCCCGTGACCGTGCCCGTCCTGCCCGTGCCCGTGCCACGGGCACCCACGGGCACACGGGCGCACGGGCACGGGCGTTAAACGGGCCGGGCTTGAAATTTTTTTTCCTTGCCCGTGACTGCCCGGCCCGCCGTGCCCGTGCACCCGTGTGCCCGTGCCCGTGCCCTGCCCGTGCCCGTGTTTTTTTTTTTTTTTTTTTTTTTCGAAAAAATTTCAAATTTGAATTTCAAATTTTCCCTCCCCGGGCCCCCTGCCCGGCCCCCACCCGGACGAATTTGTATCCCCTGCATTAACTCAAAAGGGAATCTTTTGAGTTAATTCATCTGGACCATCGGATCACTTTATGATCCGTGCAAACTTGATCCGCACCAATATTAAAGGAACTATGTGTTAAAATCAGACGTCCGGATCGGTTCCATCTAAAATCAAACGGCCGAGATGAATTAACTCAAAAGATCCCCTTTTGATTAATGCAGAGGATACGTGTTCCACGGCACCCGGACCCCCCTCGGCCCCTCCCCAGTCCCCACTCCCCACGTGGCCACGTGCCCACGTACCCCCTGCCCCGGACCCCCCCTCCCCCTCCCCTGGCTGGCCTCCACGCGGCAGCACCCAAGACCAAGAAAGCAGCACCGGACCCCCCAAAGGGCAGCCGAATTATTTTTTTTTTTATTTTATTTTTTTAAATTTAAATTTTAATCCCTCCAATTCTCCAAACAAACATCTATAAATATACACCCATTCCTCTCAATATTTTCATCTCTCATTCTCTCAATCTCAATCTCAATCTCATTATTTTTATTATTCTCCAATTTTAATTTTATTGTTTAAAAAAAATATAGTTGTTTAATAAATACGCAAACGGAATTACGAAGGTATTCTCGAAGTTTTCCCGCGAAATTAAGAAGGTAACATTAATTTTTGTTAGATTAAATTTTGTTAGATTGAAATATTGAATGATAGATTTATTTTTGTAGAGAAATTTAGAATTTAAATTAAATGTTAGATTTATTGAATGTTAAGTAATTAGATTTGTTAAATTTGTTAAGTAGTTAGATTTGTAGTTAGATTTATTAAATTTGTAGTTAGATTTATTTTTTGTAAATGTGAAGTAATTAGATTTGTGTTAGAATATGTTATAATTCATTTTGAAATTCGGATTTATTGTTAATAGGTTAAAAAAAATAGGTTAGATTTATTTTTTGAAAATGTGAAGTAATTAGATTTGTGTTAGAATATGTTATAATTTATTTTGAAATTCGGATTTATTGTTAATAGGTTAAAAAAAATAGGTTAGATTTATTTTTTGGAAATGTGAAGTAATTAGATTTGTGTTAGAATATGTTATAATTTATTTTGAAATTCGGATTTATTGTTAATAGGTTAAAAAAAATATGTTAGATTTATTTTTTGGAAATGTGAAGTAATTAGATTTGTGTTAGAATATGTTATAATTAATTTTGAAATTCGGATTTAATTTTAATAGGTTAAAAAAAATAGGTTAGATTTATTTTTTGGAAATGTGAAGTAATTAGATTTGTTTTAGAATATGTTATAATTTATTTTGAAATTTGGATTTATTGTTAATAGGTTAAAAAAAATATGTTAGATTTATTTTTTGGAAATGTGAAGTAATTAGATTTGTTTTAGAATATGTTATAATTTATTTTGAAATTTGGATTTATTGTTAATAGGTTAAAAAAAATATGTTAGATTTATTTTTTGGAAATGTGAAGTAATTAGATTTGTGTTAGAATATGTTATAATTAATTTTGAAATTCGGATTTAATTTTAATAGGTTAAAAAAAATAGGTTAGATTTATTTTTTGGAAATGTGAAGTAATTAGATTTGTTTTAGAATATGTTATAATTTATTTTGAAATTCGGATTTATTGTTAATAGGTTAAAAAAAATATGTTAGATTTATTTTTTGAAAATGTGAAGTAATTAGATTTGTGTTAGAATATGTTATAATTAATTTTGAAATTCGGATTTAATTTTAATAGGTTAAAAAAAATAGGTTAGATTTATTTTTTGGAAATGTGAAGTAATTAGATTTGTGTTAGAATATGTTATAATTTATTTTGAAATTCGGATTTAATTTTAATAGGTTAAAAAAAATAGGTTAGATTTATTTTTTGGAAATGTGAAGTAATTAGATTTGTGTTAGAATATGTTATAATTAATTTTGAAATTCGGATTTAATTTTAATAGGTTAAAAAAAATAGGTTAGATTTATTTTTTGGAAATGTGAAGTAATTAGATTTGTGTTAGAATATGTTATAATTAATTTTGAAATTCGGATTTAATTTGAATAGGTTAAAAAAAATATGTTAGATTTATTTTTTGGAAATGTGAAGTAATTAGATTTGTTTTAGAATATGTTATAATTAATTTTGAAATTCGGATTTATTTTTAATAGGTTAAAAAAATGACAACCCCTCATTGTGAATCGGTGGAAGAACAAATCGAAAGATATTCGACCGAGCTTTTTGGCCCTACGGTCCCTGTCCGCCCCGATATGCCACATAATTATCCACAAAATTATGAACCCAATTATCAACCCAATTATCAACCAAGTTCCTCCCAAATGCCACCATCTAATTATCCACTTAATTATCCACAAAATTATCAAAGAAGGGATCAAATGCTAGATTTAAATTGCCAACAACCCCATCAAATGACCACACCGTATTATACTTCAAATGATCCAAACATATTTATTCCACAACAAGTACATCAACCGATACCACCGTATGCACATGGAGGCACTTCTTCTGTAGCATCGAGTCAATTCACGGACACTGCCCCTATAAGAGGTACTCCTTCGACAAGTCTCCATGAAATTCAAGAAGAAGATGTCCCTCCCTCGACAGAAGAAGTGCCCCCGCAAGAACCAGCAGGAAAGAAGGCGAAAAGATGGCCAGAATACAATAAACCGTGGTTGAAATACTATGATTGGACAAGAGATGAGGAGGGCACTATGCAATATCTACAATGTAAGGTAAAAAAATGTAACAAGAGTTATGTGTATAAAAAAAAAGGACGGTATGAATAGCTTTAAGAGACATGCCGAAATGCACGAAAAAAAGGGTGAACAACCAAGTGAAAATGTTGGATCGAGACAAATCCAAACCCTATTAAACGCGGATGGTTCCAGAACCAACCCAAAATTCGATGAATCAAAAATGCTTAGTGAATTGGCTCGGTACATTACCCAGAAAGAACAACCAATATGTATGGGTAGTTGCCTGAGTTTTTCCCGGTTGGTCATTCGGGGTGTGCTCAACCAATGTACAAGAGGATTCATCATAAAAAAATGACTAGTGAAATAAAAAACCAGTTTACCAAAGAGAAAAGATGATATGAAAGCTACATTTGCATACCAAAACAATAATGTCTCAATTACCTCCGATATATGGACTGCTGGTAAACATGGACTCGGGTACTCTTGTATTACCGGGCATTGGATAGATGATAATTGGGTATTACAAAAGAGGATATTAAGTTTTCGAGTGTTGGAATCCCCGCACTTGCAAATGTCATTTTTAAATCAATTATTGAGGTTTTAGAAGAGTATAACCTTAAGAGGAATATGGATAATAAGATTTTTTCTATCTCATTCGATAATGCTAGCAACAATATAGCTTCCATTGAGATTTTTAAACGGTCACTAAACCCGATTATGGATGGTGAAATGTTTCACCAAAAGTGTGCTTGCCACATACTTAACCTCGTCGTGAAGGCGGGTCTTAAAAAAGAAGCCGTAAAGCAATTGATAATTAAATTTAAAGATGCTCTCAACCACATTGTTTCAAACCAAGAAAGAAAACAACGGTTTGCGAGATTATGTGTCCACTATAATATGAGCAAGTTGAAAGTACCTTGGGATATAGATACCCGTTGGAACTCTACCTATAGGATGTTACACCGATGTCTTCCTTACAAAGCTGTCATAGGGGAGGCTTTGAGAGGCTCAATCCCCGAGGGATTGGCATTGGAACTCAAAAAGGAAGAATGGGAGCAACTAGAAAGGCTTAAAGAGTTCCTAAAAACCTTCTTTACAGCAACCGTTCAACTATCCTGCTCGTACTCACCAACGTCGTTTAAGTTGCTCGAACATCTCTATTACATCTCCAAGGTATATAATGATTTGGAACGAGCTGAAATCAATGATAAATCTCTCACACCGATCGTAGATGCCATGAAACAAAAATTCCTAAAATATTGGGAAGATGTACCCCTCCTGGCCGTTATCGCAAACTGCCTCAACCCGACATACAAGAAGTATTACACGATCAAATTTATTGAAAGGTACAAAGAATATCTACATTTAGACAAGCACCGGGGTGGAGGCATACGTGGATTCGAAGTTCGATGAGATGTTTCACATATACAGCTCAAGAATGAGTGGCAATGAGAACCCGTCTTCTTCCCATGCGGACCCGAGGTATAAATAAAAATATACATGTATTTTTAATATTTATTATTTATAATATCTACATTATTTGTCCGCTAATTTTTATTTTAATTTTTTAATAATTCCACTTCTAGGAGCACTAGCAGTGGTGGATTGTTAGCAGATTTTCAGTCGGAGAGCCAACCGCACACATCCACAAACGAGATATTGAGCTATATGGCGATGCTCAATGAACCTGAAAATATTGACGTCGTTGGGTGGTGGAGGAGGCATGCAAGGATCTATCCAATCCTGGCGATGATGGCCCGTGATGTATTTGTTGTGCCGGTGTCAACCGTCCCTTCCGAAAGTTGTTTTAGTTCGACGAACAGGATCCTCTCCAGTAAACGCAGTAAGTTGGGTCCACATGTCTTTGAGAGACTTGTGTGCTTAAAAGACTGGATTGATGCTGAAGAGCGCACACAACATCTGCCTCAACAACAATCATCATCCGAAGCCATGTCTGAAGAGAGCCGTACTGGCGAGGCTAATTCGGATTCAGATGGTGCGGAAGAGAGCGAACAATGGTATAGGAATGCGAACTTCTAGAGGAGGGTAACTTTTTTAAATTATAAAATTATAAACATTTCAATTAGTTTTTTAAATTATTCATTTTAACGAAAAATTACTAACAAAAAAAAAAAGTTAGAACTCTGCCTATGTTGTTTCACATAGCCGATCCCAAGTCCGGAATAAAAGAGGAGGGTAACTTGTATTTTTTAATCTATTATTTTAAAATAAGAGCTTAATTATTTTTAAAAGTAATTGATTTAAGAAATTTTTAGTTTATATTTTATTTTAACAAAAATTATCGAGTTACAAGTTTACAACCATGTCAAATGAATTTAAATTTGTATGAATTTGGATTGATAATTTATTGGTATGAATTGGATTTATAATTATTTACAATTTGAATTTATAAAAAAAAAAAAAGAAGAAAAAAAAAAAAAAAAAAAAAAAAAAACGAGAAAAAAAAAACAGTAAAAAAAAAACAGTAAAAAAAAAAAAAAAAAAAAAAAAAAAAAACCGCCCGCCCGCCCGTCCCCGCCCTCGCTGCCGGCCCGCCCCGCCCCGCGCCCGTGACGGGCACGGGCATTACACGGCAGGGCAGATTTTTTTTTCCCGTGAAGCCCGGCCCGTGGTGCCCGTGTGCCCGTGACGCCCGTGCCCGTGCCCGCCCGTGACCCGGCCCGTCCTGCCCGGCCCGTTTGTAATTCACTAACCTATACAACGCATCAAAGTATATATAGTGGACTGTAATAAATTAAAGACCAACTTATAATGATTACCCTCCTTTTTAAAATTAAGATGGGTATGCATTCACATGGGGAAATCAACTTTTGACCAGATCTTAAGTTGCAATAGAGTAACATACATGCCTCAACTTTTTTTAGCATTCCGTAGCTACCTAAAGAGTCAAGAACAAGCTCAACTCTAGCATTCCCCGAGGAGTTAGAATAGTAATACACAAGATGAATCTTTTCATTTTACTTGACGCACGCAAAGTGAACCTTAATATGATCCAACCAGTTGATATCAATTTATAACCTTGATGGGAGATTCTAACCTTGTGTCGGAGGGGAACAAGAGTGCATGGGAGGTTTAGTTTATAATCAATTTATAATACAGGTTAAAGCTGCCAATTGATATTGCTTTTCAAGAAAAAAAATATTGCGGTCCTTCTTTAATTAGGCCTTTATTCCTATCCTCCAATTTGAACTTATCCTAACAGATGCCACCCCACATGGGATTTTTTTCACAAAATTCTTTGCAACAGAAGCCCTCCCCAATACATACTCTCCCCCAAACCGAAAAAGTCCATTGACAGTTTTTCAAATTAATAACCAATAATTGTCATTCAACTAATATATGTATATGTATGTATATATACACACACACATACCTCCATTCTTATATTAAGCACCTAGATGTCCTTGATCCACCAAGGGCTTTGATTAAAAGATGAACTTTCAGATTCAATATCAACCCTCTAATCAAATAATTTTCTTTTTTTTGAATTTGTATATCTTTTTTTATTTTTGTTACGTGTAGAAGTCTAAAATTATTTAGATACGTACTTGCCACACATACTTACCATATATAGATGTTCTGATTTCTATATACCCCTAATTTGATTATCATATACTTGATTTTTTAATTGGTATTTCTTTCCATTTTTAAAATGTCATTTAAGCAATTTTTGAATTGATTGATAATTAATTGATCATGTCTTCATTTTTTTCCATTTTTTTAAAAAACACCAAAATAATCTTACTTAAGGAAGTTAACACAGAGCAATACAACTACGTACTACAAAACAAAGACACTAGGAAAAATCATTGTTTCCTTCTAGAATTTACAAAATCACAATAAAAAGGTGGGTTTCAGCTAAGCCATGCAAGTGGCATGGTGTGACCGTGTGAATAATTGCAATGCAAAAATAAAGCATGAAAGGGATTCAATTAATTTTCACAATGCAAAAAACGTTTGTTTATTTTATTTTTTTTATTTAGGCCAAACCAATCAGATTAAATCATAAAGATAGATTGGCCAAACCATGTGAGTTCTTCCTTCTAATGTTATGTATCATAAAATGATACTCTTTTGCTTTTAGGTGACCTAGCGAACATTTTCATAAAATGAATTCTTTGCTTATTGTGTGGACCAAGAAAGTAATATACATTCTTTCTGCATAGAGAGGAGGATAATTGACGTGCATTTGAACAAAGAGTATTATTAATTCGAAACCTGTTTAGGCCGCAAGGGCTCCACAGGTTTCATTCAATGAGTTAGAGAGAGAGAGGGGGGGTGGGGGCGGAAGAGAAAGTCACAAGGAGATGAGGAAAAGGAGTTAGGGCTTGTAACAAGTTCGTCATTTTTTCGAGTAACAAGTTTGTCACAGTACTGACAGTAACAAGTTAGAATTTCCATGAGTCATTAAAAGTCCACCGAAATAATGCCAAATATTTATTTATGTAATGCAAATTATGGGGGTGATCAATACTAGCTATTTTAATATTATAAAGACAATTTACTATTTGTAAAACACTGTTGTAACCAATTATTTATATAAGGCATACAGTTAGTTACTTCTTGGATAGCTGTATGGCAATCAAATGCTAAGTTACAATTTACATCATTGGAATCCTTCTTAAAATATCAAATTACAAATCAAAAACATCAAATACTTATATAATTATTCAAACGTCAATCTAACCATAGCAGAACTCAAGTCAACAGAAATTCCAAACCTCAAACCTAAATCTAATCACAATCAAAATAAAATACCAAATACCAAAATTAAATACCAAATAACAATGCTAAATCAAATCAAAATAAGAAATTCACAAGGTGAGTTGTCTGATGGCATCAGTTTCGTTTTTAAAGTTTTTCAAGTTATTATTGTACAATTAATTAAGCCAATACAGACTTGCTGTTCCAGTATATATATTATTTGTAAATCAAAACTAGGCTATCCTTGTACTTTTTGAATGGGTTGTGAAGATCAATAAATCGACCTGATTGTGGGGAATACGGTTATCTTTTATTTGTTGAGCAAGGCATGGATCTAGCCAGGCATCTCCAAGAAAGTGAACAAAAAGAGGAGACAAGGAGTGAGAGAAAAAGAGAGAAAGCAGATACTTGACTTGGCAGCCGCTACCATGAACTTTTCAATAAAAAGAAAGAGCCTATACTTGGCAGCTATTGCCAAGGATTCAAGAGAGAGAGAGACAGTGAGAAAGTTCAGTTGTTTTGGCAAGCCCTGCCAAGAATTCAAAGAAGAGAGAGAGAATGAAAATTACAGACAAATTGCAAAACCTATGGAGCTCAGACGAGATAAGGATTCTCGTCCTCGCCAGCCTCGGCATACAAATAGCTCTCATCTTCTTGGCACCGTTGCGCAAACGCAACACCAACATAATGCTCGCGTTCACGCTCTGGCTGTTGTACCTGATTGCTGACAATGTTGCCACATTAGGGCTCGGCAGCATCAGCCATCAGACGCCTGGTGTTAGTAGCGAACTCACTGTCTTGTGGGCACCGTTCCTCCTGGTTCACCTCGGAGGTCCCGATACCATCACATCATACTCAATCGAGGATAACGAGCTTTGGTGGCGCCACCTTTTGGGCCTAGTTTTTCAGGTTATAATTACCATGTATGTATTTTTTCAATCGCCACCAACTGGTTGGCTCTGGATACCAACAATTTTTGTATTTATCCCGGGACTCATCAAATTTGCTGAGAGGACCCATGCTCTCCGCTTAGCAAGCAAGGACTATATCAAGGATAAAATTATCTCAGAACTCCGCCCAGGAAATAGAACTATGAAAGGTACACATATCCCAACCTTTGACTAATATCCGGTTAACAAAATTAACTTGAGCAAAATCTTATTATTCTTACTAAGAGTACCTTATGGTTTGATTTAATTGTTCTACACTCAGATAGAAAGGATAATACTACCTCGAGCCCTGACATGCCACATGGAACTATTGAAGGTACATATATCCCTGCTTTCCACTAGCATCCGGCTAAAAATATTAATTCAAGCAAAATCTTATTATTCTTGCTAAGAGTACCTTATGGTTTGATTTAATTGTTCTCCACTCAGGTAGTGAGGGTAATACTCCCTCGAACCCTGTCCCACCACATGAAACTACTGAAGGTACATATGTCCCTGCCCTCCACTAGCATCCGGCTAACAATATTAACTCGAGCAAAATCTTATTATTCTTGCTAAGAGTATCTTAAGATTTGATTTAATTGTTCTCCCCAGGTAGATGGAGCAATCTCAAGAATAAAATTATGTCGGCCCTCTGCCTAGCAAAAGACACAATAGGTACATATATCCCTACCTTCCTCCAACTTGTGGTTAACTATATTAACTCGAGCTAAATCTTATCTATTGTTAAGAATACCTTAATATTTTTGTTCTCCTTCTCCCCTCCGGGGGGGGGAAAAAAAAAACCCCCCCCCCCCCCCCAAAAAAAAAAAAAAAAAAAAAAAAAAAACCTACCTTCCTCCAACTTGTGGTTAACTATATTAACTCGAGCGAAATCTTATCTATTGTTAAGAATACCTTAATATTTAATTGTTCTCCTTCTCCACTCAGGTAGCGAGGATAATACTACCTCAAACCCCGTCCCAGCAAATCAAACTACTGAAGGTACATATATCCCTACCTTCCTCCAACTTGTGGTTAACTGTATTAACTCGAGTGAAATCTTATCTATTGTTAAGACTACCTTAAGATTTAATTGTTCTCCTTCTCCACTCAGGTAGCGAGGATAATACTACCTCGAACCCCGTCCCAGCAAATCAAACTACTGAAGGTACATATATCCCTACCTTCCTCCAACTTGTGGTTAACTGTATTAACTCGAGCGAAATCTTATCTATTGTTAAGACTACCTTAAGATTTAATTGTTCTCCTTCTCCACTCAGGTAGCGAGGATAATACTACCTCAAACCCCATCCCAACAAATCAAACTACTGAAGGTACATATATCCCTACCTTCCTCCAACTTGTGGTTAACTGTATTAACTCGAGCGAAATCTTATCTATTGTTAAGACTACTTTAAGATTTAATTGTTCTCCACTCAGGGAGCGAGGATAATAATACCTCGAACCCCGTCCCAGCAAATCAAACTATTGAAGGTACATATATCCCTACCTTCCACTAGCATCTGGTTAACAATATTAACTTGGGCAAAATCTTATTTTTCTTGCTTAGAGTACCTTATGGTTTGATTTAATTGTTCTCCACTCAGGTAGAAAGGATAATACTACCTCGAACACAGTCCAAGCAAAGAAAACTACTAAAGGTACATATATCCCTTCCTTCCACTAGAATCTTGTTAACAATATATATTAACTCGAGCAAAATGTTATTATTCTTGCTAATACCTAAAGATTTGATTTAATTGTTCTCCCCTCAGGTAGATGGGGCATTATCATGGGTAAAATTAAGTCAGCACTCTTCCCACCAGAAGACACTATAGGTACATATATTCCTACTTTCCTCCTACTTCTCGTTAACTGTAGTATTAACTCGAGAGAAATCTTATCTATTGTAAAGACTACCTTAAGATTTAATTTCAATATTCTGTTTATTTTTAGAGAATTGATTTGACTAAAAGCTTTATTGGCCAAATATGTTTATTTACAATGTATAATCTCAAATCAAAATATATACAATCCAAGTCTTTCGACCCATTGAAAATGATGCCGGAAATGGAGTTGAACCGTTTCTTGATTGCCGTTTATGGAAATTATCCGTAGCGGGCGAGAAAGAGAAGAGAGTAGAGAGAGTGGTTAATTCACAAGATTCAAATGTGGTAAAGTTGCGGGTACTTGGTTGTATTATCTCAAACGTATTTAAGTATGATGAGTTTGGGAATTTAAGGACAATATATAGATTATTGTCAAATAAATTGCTTAGTTGCCTTTGTATAGTTTCGAAATTTACATGGTTATAAATTTAAAAACATACAAGTATTGTTTGTGAAATTTCCAAACGGTATAATATCTTATAAAAGTAAAATAAATTGTGATGTTATCAAAAATCAAAATTATTGAACTGAATAGAATTGGGAAAGATTATAGAATTCAACATCACCAAATTTAAATAATAAGGTATCTTCTCTAGGTACAAAATGAAGAATTAATAATAATGTATCTTGTTAAGTCAATGAAATATTTTTATCTGAATTTCATTAATTGTTTATCTGAATTGTAACGTATTCGATAAGGTGGGTATGAATAATTTTTTTTTTATTAACTCAACAAAATGGGTATCGGTAAGAAAAAAAATTTTGTTAGCTTCTCTGGTAAGGGCACGGGTAAAAGTTATTTGGTACCCGTTACCCAATAGAATAATTGCTAAATATTAATTTATATATGATAAACTTGTATTTATATATATAACTCTCTTTTTTAAATTGTTATGACTCAATTGATATATACGTCATTTTATATTATAATTTATTTGGAAATTTATGATAAAATTGATTTATAATGTATTTACCATTTTATATATTTATTTTTTAATTACGAATTTCTGACAAAAATTATTTGTACAATATATTATATTGTTATATTTCATTTATAATTTTAAAACTTTAAAATAATAGTATAACAATTATAACTTCATATTTTATGATATTATGATACATAACTTTATGAATATATTTATTTGTTTTATTTTTAGATTAAATTATATAAAATATTAACTCATTCGATAATTATCCATATTCATTGTTTACTCATTTTTTAACGGGTAAAGGTAGAATATGGGTAAAATTAATATTTAATGGGTAAGTGTACGTAAGATATGGGTAAGACTCATTCAACATTCACATATGTATGAAAATATCACTTTCTGATCCATACCACACCCATTGGCACCCATAGTAATTAATATTTTTCTTACCATAAACATATAGTATTTGTTATTATTATTTCAGTCATTTTGGTTTGTTTGGTTTACTATTTGTTGTTCAATCATAAAAATGGGAAGTCTTCTTTTGTAACAAAAGTATTAAATTTTTTATTTATTAGTGAAGGAAATTGTAACAAAAGTATTAAATTGTTTATTTAGTAGTCAAGGAAATTATTATCTTATGAATTGAGAGACTTGGTATATATTTTTCTTACTTAATAACAAATATAGTCGGTTCTTATTATAGCTCAAACTGTCCATAATGAACCAAGTATTGTACTCCTTCCCAACCTGTATTAAAATGTCAAATGAAAAAAAGGTAATATTAGTAATTGGTAGAGCAATGACTAATAAAATATGAACTTTATGCAGACGATTTAGGCCCACCCTTCGACGACATCTCGAACGAAAGCAAGGCTATTTTGGAAGGCTTTCGCTGGTACAATATCTTCAAGCGCCTATTGGTAGATGTAACTTTTCCCGCAGATCTGTTAATGAAGAGTCAGGATCGCTTCTCAGATATTAGCTCAACTGATGCACTTAAAATGGTCGCTATCGAGCTCTCATTCCTATATGATGTCCTACATACGAAGGCAGTCCACATGCACTGCTTTTTAGGCCGTGCATTGCGCTATTTCTCTCTGGTCTCCATCATAGCAGCACTCGTTGTATTTCATCTTCTTGACAAGCAAAAGTATGTATCTGGAGATATTATCATAACCTACATCCTATTTGGTGTAGGCCTCAGCCTTGAAGTCATCGCTACCATACTTCTTATATTATCAGACTGGACAGTCATGGCACTTGCCAGGATAGAATCCAGCCAGTGTGTTGCCAGTTGTATACCCCCATTTGTGAAAGCATTTACCTTCAAGAAGGGAATACCTCGGTGGGCCCGCACCATTGGGCAGTACAATCTCGTAGGTGTATGCTTGAGAGATAGGGACACTATATTAGCAAAGGTCATGAGAATACTAAAAATAAAACATTTATGGGACAACATGTGTGAAAGCAAGTTGATCCCCTTGTTTCCGGGGTTGTTGTTGGAGGGAATTATGGTCACTGAGGCAAAAAGGAGAGCACAAAACGTGCATATATACAATGTGTTGGTAGAGGCAAGATCATATAGGGGAAACAAAGCATTGGAACGTCACAACCAACTGAAGAATCTGGGGTGGAGTATGAAAATGGAATTTGATGAGTGCATTATCTTGTGGCATCTTGCCACAGATATTTGTTATTATAATAAAACTTCCAATGAACCTAAAGGGAAAAATGACACCGAGCGTGAAGTGAGTTGGAAGACATCCAATTACATGGTCTATCTCCTAACCCAGCAGCAGTCAATGATGCAACTTGGATATGGTAAGACACGATTTGAGGCCACATGTGCTGTCGTCAAGAATAAAATTCAAGGGTAAGGGAAAAATCAATCACCAGGATGCACACGATGTGCTACTTGAGAAGAATAAAGCATACAATGTGCTTAAGAAGAATGAAGAGGCCGCAAAGAATGAAGTAGCCAAATCACAATGATGCATCCGTGACGTTCCTAAAAAAACAAATAATATGGGCACATTGGTATTAAAGAAGATATGGGCATGTTTGATGAGATGCTGGGGTTGGTGTAAGAGTGAGGAGGATAAGCGTAAGGAGGAGGAAGAAATGGGCAGTTTGGTATTGAGGGATGGTCTTAAACTTGTAGAAAATTTGCAGAATGTCGACGAACAAATAAGATGGAAGTTAATTAGCGAGACCTGGATGGAGATGCTCGGATATGCCGCCATTCATTGCGATTCGTACCAGCATGCCAAGTCCCTGAGCAGAGGTGGAGAATTACTCACTCATCTCTGGTTGTTGATGGCTCAATTGGGAGTTGTTGAAGAGCACAAGGTGCAGCAATTCGAATCTGGTTCCGTCTAATTCTTATATAATTATGTGTGTTGCTTTTCTTATGTGAAGGAAATAATCACCCCCTTTTCATCCATAGGCAGGGGATTTACATGTTGGATATTTTTTTTTTGGTTTGTTTCTTTTATATGTAACATGATTGTTGTTTTCTATGAACTGGATTAATTGGAGTGCTATGCATGGTCATTTTAATTTACTTGTACTTTGTTTTATATGAGTAAGATTGATAGAAAGCTTGAATCTTAGAATCCTTCTCCCATATGTAACATGTACTTTAATGTTGATTTATCACTAACACAACTTATTCAACCAATCAAACACAACTGAACAACCAATTAAACCTAAAATTAATTATCAATTAGATCTTTAATACACTATCTTTGTGGACCGACATCCTGATCTATACTATACGATAGATTTATACGCTTATGAATTGTTTGTTAAAAAGACAATTAGATTTATAAATATTATTAGCTATGATTTTGGAATTAGAAGGAAGAGATTAAAGGTGAAGGGACTCCAAATTGGATTGTGTAGAGACGGAAATAAAAAAAATCTAAAGAATTGTTTTCAAATTCTATTTTGTTTGTTGGAGAGAAAGATGCTCAAGAATAATCAGATAAGAATCAAAAACAATATAGGAGTTAGCAAGAGAAGTGCATAATGATTGGAAAATTCTACAAGGATAAGAAATAGAGTTTTACTTTCCAATTTTTGCATTTATAACATGATTTGGTACTAGTAATTCTTGAACCAAAGCTACTTACGCAATTAATACCTAAGCGGGATAATAATTCCTAGCATTCTTATCATGAAATCAAAACAAATAATTTATTCAAAGGAAATAAACAAGAATCACAAACAATTTAAATAATCAAGTTTACAAGCCAAAGCCCCTCAAAGAGAAAATTAGTCTCTCATGATGCGTTAGCATCCATAAAAAATCTAAGAAAATACATCATGTAAAAGATAAAAAATGAGAAAGAGAATAGATCAAATTAACCAATCTCCTTCCTTGACACGTAAATATCAAATTAATATAATAAAAACCCATTCTTCATTTCTAAAATCATTACTAATGCTGTCTACTTGGCCTCTTTTCCCTTTCAAAATTCTCTAGATAAATTGTCTAGATTAATACATGCTTGGTTTCAAACAAACATAATAAGAAACCTCCAATAAACAGTACACTCCTAGGCTAACAAGTATTAGTTTTTAAATAACAGCAAATTCAAATATTACATAAAAGAAAGAAATGATAATGAGCATTCTTTTAAGCCCCAATTCCCCACTATCTACAAAACTGGTTTTAGTTTTACTCAAAAATCAGCGCTGATGTTGTAGTTGTAGAAGTCGAGTGTATGCCCCATCAGACCTAGAAACCAACTCAGCATGGCTCCCATGCTCTACAATTTTTCCATCCTGCATCACTCCAATAGAATCGACCGCACGAATCGTAGAAAGCCGGTGAGCAATTAACACGGTCGTGCGCCCTTTCATGATTCGCTCCAATGCCTCTTGCAAAACACACTCTGACTCCACATCCAAAGCACTAGTTGCCTCGTCTAGAAGCAACACCGCAGGGTCTTTCAAAACCGCTCTAGCAATTGCAATTCGCTGCTTTTGGCCTCCTGACAACTGGACCCCACGCTCACCAACTGGTGTCTTGTAACCTTCAGGAAGTTGACTGATAAACCCATGTGCATTTGCCACCTTTGCTGCCTCCATTACCTCTGTTTCGGTAACACCATCTTTCCCATAAGCAATGTTTTCAAATATGCTTGAAGCAAATAGAACTGGCTCCTGTTGCACAAGACCGATTTTTAACCTAAGGGATTTCAGGTTGAGTTTCTTGATGTCTTTACCATCAATCATCACCTTTCCAGCCGTTGGATCATAGAATCTCTCAATCAGAGCAATTACAGTGCTTTTACCCGACCCGCTTGCACCCACAAGTGCTTGACTTTGCCCAGCACGGATTCTTAGGTTAAAGTCCTTTAAAATTTGCACATCAGGCCGTGCTGGGTATGAAAAATCAACCCGCCGAAATTCAATCTCACCACGCATAGATTCAACTGGGTCAGCCTCCGGGTCATCCGGTTCAATACGGGTCGGGCGGTTTAAAACTGCAAAAACCGACCGGATTGACTCACCACCACGTACAATTTCAGGTGCGAGGCTAACTGTCTCAGCAACTGAATTGGCAGTTATAACCAAAACAACAAAGACTTGTATAACTTTGGAAAAGGTGGAATGGTGAGACCTGACAAGGTGGGCCCCGAACCAGAGAATGAGGGCTTCGGAAGCATAGAGAGAGAGTTGGGATAAGCCAAAGAGGACACCAGCAGTCTGGGACCGGCGCAAGCTGTGGCGTAGCGGGACCCGCAGCTCGTGCCGAAAGAGAGAAACTATCTTGTCCTGTGCATTAAATGCTGCGACTGTGCGGATGTTGCTCACGCCTTCTCCAGCAATCATGCTTGTTTTTGCATGTGCCTTGGCTGTATCACCCGCAAATCCCTTCATTGAAAGTTGCTGGGTGAAGAAAAAAAATGTCAGTTATTATAAATTAGCAGTTTTATTACAATGCTGTGCTTGAAATCTATATGACTGGTACATTTTATTGAAATTTTTTTAACAAAGAAATGCAAAAGAGAAGAATGGGAAAAAGGCAGCCACAGAGCATCAGCTTTTGGCAGCAAATGCAAATGCAGAAGCCAGAATTTTTTGTTTACAGAAATAATATTAAAATAATAGTGTTCTGGCCGAATTACAAGAACATATTGATTCAGTAGCAAAAAAAAAATAAATAAATAAATATTTTGTCCCTTTGGAGTATTTCGATTCCGTATAAAGAACCGGAAAAGAGTTTCCAGTCCCTTTAAAGGGACCAATTTATTTTTTGTTGTTCCTTTAGAAAAATTTTTTTCGGCCTCACTATGCACAGATTCTGGTTCCTTTAAAAGGGACCCAAAAAAATTACTTTTTTTTTAATATTACTTCTTTAAATAAAAATACTTTTTTTTTAGATATAAATGAAAAATATTGCTCAGAAGCAATAGTACAGTGTCTCTACCCTCTTTTTTCAAACTATTCTGACACAAGACAGACAAAACAGCAAATAAAAAATGGTCAGTCTCTCTAACAAGGAATGGGCCATTTAAGTGGGCCAATAAAGGAACTCATGCATGAATTAAATCAGAAGCATCCAAAAAAAATTAATTGTGTGCAGAGTCTTGGATTTGTTGGCCCAATAAAACAAAACAAGATTTATTTTTTTAATTTTTGCAGAGAAATAAAAGATATGATTCCTAGAAAAGGAAAAGTAAAACAAGGTCATTCAAATGTTTATCCAAATATAATCTAGAAAAGGGAAAATAATTGATATGGATAAACATAGCAAAAGTTCTTTAAAGTGGATGGGAATACAATAATATTTCTTTCAAAGGGTCAAATTATAAATATCACAAAAAACATGCATAATATTTCTTTAAAAGGGTCAAATTATAAATACACTTTGAAGGACGTTTAGGTAAAACCATATTATTGTAAGGGCTGCAGTGAAAGCAATTCAAATTAAATAATATATGACTTTGAAGAAGGTGTGTGGTGCAACATGTGATGATTTTTTAAAAAGATGTAAATAAATGTACATCGGGGACTGATTTAATAAACAAGTCAAAAGAGGAAAAGGCATCTTGGCAGAGAAAAAACACATGTGTAGCGTCAGCTTAAAGTTATGACAGCGTGACAGAGTAACAGTGTGGGGCCCAGAGGAGGGGTACACTTGGGTGCACAAATAGGTGCTGCCAGCATGTTGCCTCTTGCTCACTTCCAAATGGGCCCCACCATTTTTTGGATCATAATGAAGTAAGTCAATGGCAAATAATTTGACTTCAATTTTTAAATTTCATAATGAAGAAAATCTCTATTGGAAACATCATTTTGCCTAATCTTTTAAAGAGATTACTAATAAAATCACCATTTTTACACTTCTAGTAAGTAGATATCCCTTAGAGTTAAATGTAAGTAGAGATCCCTTAGAGTTAAGTAAATTTTTTTCTTAGTTAGTTACCTGGGCAAAGTTGGCGAGGACTAACAAAGGAAAAGTGACGAGAATAAGCAAAGCAACCCTCCATTCAATAATAAATCCAACAATGAAGGAGGTGAGAAGCGAGGTCATGTTTTGCAAAATGACCGAGATTCTTTCAGCAATGGCTGGCTTCACATCTGCTGCATCTGTTGCCAATCGTGCTGCTACTAAACTCGAGTTGTTCTCCTCCTCATCAAACCACCCTACTTCATTCCTCAATATCACTACAATAGCAAAAGAGAAACTATTAGAATACTACATAAAAGTATGCATATAAAAAAAGATGGTCCGATTAAAACTGCTCAACATGATCTCCATATTTAAATATGCAAATGTGCTTCGAGACCAATTTTTTTTTTTTTTCTGGGAAGCTTTGTACTATTTTTTTAAATATGTACAAAATCTATGATTTTTAATGATCCAGAATTTTCTGAAAATCAATAATTTTGTACCTATCTAAATAATAGTTAAAAAATTTCCAAAAAAATGAAAATTTGGATCTCTAAGCACATTTTAATATTGAGATCATGTTAAAGGGTTCGGATCAACTGTTTCAACTTTGCACTACTACTTGATGTAATTTAGCCCATCTCCATATAAAAAAATTAAAGACTTCATTAGTAGTATACCAGTAAGCATCATTCGTCGAACTCGTGTTGTGAGATTCTCTCCCATTATACTAAAGAAGTAGTGTTGCACCAAGTACGCAAAGACTGCATAAAAACCCGTGCCAATGAAAACAAATACAAACTCCCTTGTTTTCCTCTCCATGGCATTGATATCTCGGTAATAAAACACCTCTATCATATTACCCATAACAATAGCAAAAGTGGGTCCAATAAAACCCGATAGCACCGATCCAATCGCACCCAAAACAGCATACGGCCATTCTGGTGCATTCATTTTCAAGAGTTTGAAGAAATAACCCTTCGGTGCAGGGTACTTTTTGACATTATCTGCATTTGAAATCATCTCAATTCTACCATCAGCTCCAGTACTATACGAGTAACTCAAGTTTCTCAGACTTCCTGATCGAAGAGAGAGAGATTTTGTAGAGAGGGAATGGCTAAGTCGTGAAGAGCGGGAACGGCAGGTTGAGGGGGCCCCAAAATCTCGATTTCTCGCCATTTCTTGGAACCTGATTAGGGATGCGTAGGCCCCGTTTGACCCCTTTGTTAGAAGCTCCTCATGGCTCCCAGTCTCAACAACCTGGTATTAGACACATGTTAGAATTGTTAACAGAATTAGTTAGCAGAATTGGTTAGAAATGTTGACAAGTTAAATTAGTCATTAGGACCTAAACAGAATTTGATTAGGATTGCTAATCAACCGAGTATCATCTTTATATATAAAATTCATTTGATTATCTATCTCTTTCTCTCTCTCTCTCTCCATTCTGTAAATTCTTAAAACCTTTACCTGGCCTTGTTGAATGACAGCAATCATGTCAACATTTCGGATTGTAGACAGGCGATGTGCTACAACCACAGTCGTGCGACCAACCATGAGGCGATCAAGCGCTTCTTGCACTATATTTTCAGAAGCCGTGTCTAATGCACTTGTTGCCTCGTCTAAGAGGAGGATTTTGGGGTTTTTTAGCATGGCACGGGCAATTGCAATTCTTTGCTTTTGACCACCAGACAGCTGGAGGCCTCTCTCTCCGACCTGCAATATTTAGGATAATATGTAATTCAAGTAAAAACAAAAGAAGGATATGCACATGTTTTAGAGTCTTTATCAGTCTAGTTCTGTTGTTTTCTTAATGATATTTACTTACAAATCATAAAATATCTGGAACTTGAACATGGCTTAGTTGTAGAATGAGCACGTATTGGCCTGTACGATGGATCAAGATCCCAATTTTCAAAGTACAAACAATCGATCTGAACCATTCAACATGATCTCCATATAAAAATGTACTTGTAGATCTAATTTTAACATTTTATATAATTTTTTTGCTATTTTTTATAGATAGGAAGAAAATAACTTGATCTAAATGTTCATCACCATTAAAAACTATTGATTTTCTACCGATCTATAAAAATAGTAAAAAACTCTAAAAAATGTAAAACATAGTTTGCAAGTACATTTTCATGTGATAATCATGTATGTATCAGCAACTAAGTGGTATACTATACTAACAAGTATAACAATCAAAGTATATCAAAACAACTATTGAATGGCAATGAAGGCTGACCTGAGTATTGTAACCGTTTGGCAGGAGAGAGATGAAGCTATGAGCATTAGATGCTGAGGTGGCAGCCTCGACCTCAGCAATGGTTGCGTCAGGCTTGCCATATAAAATATTTTCGAGGATAGTGGTTGCAAACAGTGCAGGTTCTTGATTCACCAACCCAATTTGATCTCTCAACCATCTCAAGTGTAGAGTTTTTATATCAACATTATCCAGTAACACTTGCCCTGAAAATTTTAATAAATGAAAGTTGTAAGACTTAAGAATTACTCAATTTGTGATATTAAAAACCAGGAATTGTAAAGAAAAGAAAACAGTAGGATAAAAATGTGCTCCTACAAGCTCAGTACCATGATCAGAAAACTGCAGTAAAAACCTGTTCTTTAGTAAAATCACTTTCTATTGGAAATTTCAAAAGTTGTATTAAAAAAAAAAACCAAATTAAAGAACTATTGGTTTTTGCAGTATTCCTATAATAGATATAGATTATAATACTATAGATTAAAGAGCTAGCTTTCCAATAACTCATTCATATTAATTTAAATCCCTTACTTTTTTTAATTACTTTTTTCATTAAGTTTATTTAAAAAATTTACTTCACACTTACCAAATCAATTCACTCTTACCAGGACTTAATTAATACAATACCAAGAGATATGATAAAATCATATTTACCTTGATTGGGATCGTAAAAGCGCTCGATCAATGCCACAACAGTACTCTTGCCTGACCCGCTTCCTCCTACCACTGCCACAGTTTTACCAGCAGGGAAGAAGAGAGAGAAATCCCTGAAAATTATCACATCTGGTCTTGATGGATAGCTAAAGGTCACTTCTTTGAATTCTATGTTTCCATGAACCTCATCTAGGCACTTGCCATCATCTTTTTCCTGGAGAATTGTTGGTTTCTGTCGAATTATTTCCAATAGTTTGTAACCGGCAATTTTACCCTTGCTAAATGCACCTAGGTTAGAGAATGACTGTCCGAGACTCCTGTAAAAAAGAAAAATTGTAATAATTATTATATAAGAAAATGCACTGTTAGAAGAGTGAGGCTATGGTACTATGCATAAACAATCATTACTGGTTAGGTGCCATGTTGGTACCATCAATAAATAATCTACCACAGTTGTGACAGCATTGGATCAGGTACCAGTAGGCAATGGTCAATAACTGTATCCTACACTCTGTTGAACAGAATCAACAACCAAAAACCAAGCAATTTTAAAATCTTACAATCCACCAACAATTGCAGAGAAGATAGCAGTGAAAGCCTTGCCACCATCAGTCTGCCCATTTCTGATGAAGACACCAGCGTACCAGAAAACAAGGGCCCATGACATGCATGCAATGCCATAGGTGCAGCCAATGCCAAGACCCTTCGCCATGCCGGCCTTATACCCCAATTTAAGCGTGTTTTGAATTGCATCAGAGTATGAATTCAGTGCTTTGGTTTCGCCCACATAGGAATAAACAGTTCTTACTTGAGCTATTACCTATTACAAAAGGTAAAAGAGAGTAAACTAAATATGTACAAACACTGCTATGGTACTATGCATAGCACGGATTGACCCGTACTATGGATGAATATCTCTGTTTTCAAAGTGAAAAAAGTTGATCTGAATCATTCAACGTGATCTTCGTATGAAAATGTACTTGTAGATCAAATTTTAGATTTTTTAGAATTTTTTTACTATTTTCTTGGATAAGTAGAAATTTGCTTGTTCTAAAAATTATAGACCATGCAAAACTAGTGATTTTCTACCTAGCAGTTAAAAAATAGTAAAAAAAAAATCTAAAAACTACAAAATTTAGTCTGCAAAGTATTATTTCCATATGCAGATCATGTGAATGATTCAGATCAATTATTTGAACATTACAAATGAAGATATTGATCTATAGTACGGACAAATCCGCACTATGCATAGTACCATAGCCTCGCTCATTGATAAATATGTACAGTTTATGAATAGTTTAATATGATATTGATTATTGAAAGCACCAAACTGACAACTATGTTTGAACAGTGGCAGTAAGAAAAGAGACCACATGTTATCAAGTCCAAGTTCATGCAACTAATAGTATGTGGTCATGTGCAAATCATTGGATTCCATAAGTTATCAATCATTGATATGATGGGGACCACTTCTGACAACCTCACAGAAATGAACTCTTATTAGATACCCATTAATTTGCTAGAAGGATTTCATCAAATAGAAGTTTATGCAGTACTTAAAAATATCAATAAATGGGCTCATCTTTAGTCTTTTTAATAAATTAATCAATGCAAATTTCATGACCCACCAAACTTCAAAAGAGACACAAAAGAGATCGGCGCTAGTGGAGTTTAAAGTATAATCAAATCAAATCAAATCAAGCAAGAGGGGAAAAAACAAAAAAATAAGAAGTCACTTGAGTCATAGTCACTTCAAGAGCCATGGAATAAAGAACCGAAAACTGTAGAATTATTTTAGGTAGAATCCTTCAAAATTGCAAGATTTGGCCAATTAATAACCTCAATCTCCCTTTTGGATTATTTATTAATACAAAGGACAAATATCACATGATATTTAATTTTACAGGTAATAATGGACAGTTATTAGGGTTACAAATAGCATGAGAATTAAGGCTATCAAAAAAACCTTATTTTTCAAAGACATAATAACAAAAAATAAATATCCCAAGCTGAAGTATATTTATTTACTAACCTTAAATAAAAAGTGTGATTTCCCATAATAATATTGTAAAATACAAGTTTGGTTTATATTATACCTGTTCGGCTATTATACCGGCATTAGCATAGGATTCGCAGCTTTTTGAGGTGAGGCCGGTAAGGGTATAAGCATATAAACCACCGGCAAATGCTATTCCTGGAATAACTGCCACACTAAGAAGTGCTAATCTCCATGCTGATACAAACCCGACCACTAACCCAGCCAAAAAGGTGGCCAGATAATGTATGAAGTTACCGACCTACAAAATTTCAAATATCATAATACTATGATGTAATAATTCAGTGAAATTATGTCCAACTTGCCTAGTTAACCTAATTTTTGCAACTTAGTGAAATAGATAGATACCTTTTCACCAATGGCATCTTGTACCAAGAGTGTATCAGTAGAAACACTGAAGACTATATCACCGGTACGGGCGTCGGTATCGAAGAAACCTACATCTTGTCTCAGCACAGCTTCTAGGTACCTCTTTCTAAGAGCACTCACCTGGCGCTCTCCAGTGTACATCCAACATGCAATCTCTGTTAAGATTTAGAAAAAAAAAATCAGATAATTAACCCTTTAATATTTCTCCAATAAGATTATCCCCTCATGAAAACTATTCAAAAAAAAAAAAAAACTTTTCCAAATCAGACAATAATCATAGAGATGTTCTTCGGTTCGGTTCAGTTAAAACCGAAATAAAACATGCAAACCAAAATTTTATTCGGTTTTCAAAATTATAACAAAATTCGGCTGAACCGAAACAAGATGATTAATCATAAAAAAAATTAAGATAGATTTAAAAAAAAAATCGGTTCGGTCTAACTTGGTTTAAACCAAACCAAATGATATACATCATAATTTTTGAAATTTTTTAAATGTTTGGTTCGAATGGTGTACGGGATTGAAATTTTTAGTCGGTTCAATCTAAAAGGTTTTAAATTTTAATCGAACAAAATCAAATATTAAACTGGGTTTAAAAAAGTAACCAAACCAATCTATTTAACTGGAAAAACCGAACCATTATCCCTCAGAGAGTGTTTTTAGTATTTGACACTATTCAGGGTTGTAACCGCATAAAGCCATTTATTGGGATATATGTGGGGGCCAGAAAACGGTGAGAATGACATGTCTTTGAATGGCCAACGGGAGCAAAAAGACGAGAAGACCAGAAGCTTGTCGTTTCTCTGCACAATTTCAGTGAAAAGTGTTCTTTTGTATATACCACCTCCCATAAATAAATAATCTGCAATTTTTTTCTTTGTTTCTTCTCTTTTTTTAATCAGGTCTATTTTCGGATTATGGGTAAGAATAAAGTACATACTTACATATTTACATGACATTTCTAAAGTAATAAAGAGGAAAAATCCTGCTTCTAGGTTAATCACACACACACATTTTCATGTAGAAATAGTTGAAAGACACATTTGTATAACAATACCAACAGAAGTAAATAACAAAATCGAAATGAAATACTTACCTAAATAGGAGGAGAAGCAAACAACCAGTCCCAGGTACACGAAGTAAAGAGAAAACTGAAACAGAAAATAACAAATAGTGGTTATGCAAATACCAAAATTGAAGGGACATTTGTACAAATATACAACTTTATAACGGTACAAGGAATTAGGAAAGAACATGCAGCATTTGCATTGATTTACTAAAACAATCTCTCCTCCTCGATATCTACATTGCAACTTTGCAAATATAACCTTACATCATGCATTATTCTCACTATTATTACCTTAGAAACCTCATCGGTCATTTTGCGAAGGTTATACTGGTTCTTCCCAAACCCATTGATCAACTCTCCGAAGAGGAGAAAGAAGGCCGGCATGGCGGCGCCGTGTGCCACAGCACCGAGGCTTCCGGCAGCCATGAGGAGGTGGTCCCACTTGTCAGCGAAAGAGAAGAGCTCGTAGAATGCACAGCTCTGTTCTGGTCTCTTCTTCTTTGCTTCGATCGAGTCGCATGATCCCCCCTTGTTCATCTCGTCACCCATTGAGTTCCTTTCTGATCTCTCTCTTTCTTCTCAGATCAGAACTCCATTAGTAAGATGCTTTGAGCTTCGATGTAAGAGGAAATGTCAGCCTTTTCTCGGTTCTCTGAGTGTGGAGCAGTAAATAAAGAGCAGAGAGAGAGAGAGGCGTTGGGCTTCGTAAATAGTGTGCAGAGAGGAATTCACATAGCCTGAGATATCTCAAATTTTGAGGTTAGAACCAGATCGTCCGATCTGATTTGGCACGAATATCAAATAATTCCTGTACCTGGGGTCTGATCGAACGGTCAAAATATAAACTTGAAATCTGAGTTACGTCAGAGGATAAGGACTCGATTAGAGAGAAGGCACAGATTTCACGTTGAGAAAAGGAGAAGGGAATTATTCATAATCCCTGCACTACCGTACTTTCTAAATTTTGATCAGATCCGTTGATTTTATAATGGCACGAATCATAAAGGATACCAATTGTTCTGGAGCTAAACTTAAATGGTGCGTTATTGTAGAGGAGTTAACTCGAGAGGTATGATGAGAGTATAAGAGACCATGCTTCGGATCTGGAAGTATCTATCATTCATCCACTGTGTTTGTTTTATAATTAATCTTGCCTTTCAATCCCACATCGGACGGTTGGGATTCTGTCTGACGGATTCTAGTCAAAAGCCTGTTGGATTTAATCAGATAGTAAGGGACGAGTTCCAGTCACATGCGGTGAGTGGGGTCAATATTTTACAGAGTACTTTTATCTTCATGCAGCATACGAACAGGGTGCAGAGCTGTTTTAATTCTATACTCTGTGCGCTGCATGAAGAAAAAACTAATCTGTTAAATTCTTTAATTCTTTTTGCAAGATTCCAATGGCAACTTTATTTAACTAACAAGAATATAAATTTAAAATAAAAAAATTCTTTACAAATCCTCCTATTTAATCTTTTATAATAACATCAAATGATGGAAATGTAAAATAAATTGAGATGCTAAAATTGGACCGACCATTTTTTCTGTAGCATTAAAACAAATTAAACTGTTTGGAGAAACGACAAGCTTCAGGACTTTTACTGAGCAATAGAATTGGAACAGGTGCCATAATTACTCAACATTTAATACATAAAAAGTAGTTTAACTTCATCATTTATTTCAATGAATAAAATACACAAATGTTATAATCAATTTTTTTTAATATTTGTTAATTAAATTTATAATAACAACAACAATAATAATGTAAGTCGATCACAAAACTTATTACAATAATATAAAAAAAAATTCACCGTCAAATATTTAAAAAAAAAATAGAAAAAGAAGCAATAATGTTTGTAAAATCATGATTCCGTTAATTTATTAAACAAAACAAAACCGCCGCTCTGTGTCAAATGAAAATCCTACTTTATATATTTTTTAATTAGCGCCATAACAAATTATTAATACATGATCCACATGACTTCTCTCTTTCAATTTCATTGCGCCGTTTAAATAAAATAAAATAAAAATCTAAGATTAGGTTTAACCGTTGTGGGACAATCAAACACCTTATTAAATGAATAAATAAATTCATCTTAATTGTTTAAATATAACAGTTTGGTTTCATTTATGAAATCAGTGTGTTTATCCCCACTTTCTCCCAAAAAAAAAGCTCAAAATTTTATTTCATTTTTGTGAATTAAATTTTAATACTTTTAACTACTAATTTTATTTTGCCAATTTTTAAGAAAAATAGCCAAAAAGAGGGGGAAAAAAATGGACCATAATTTTGCCGTCTAGACAATTTTAAATATTAATTCTTAAATTCATTCAAAATAATTAATTTGTCATTAGTCTCAAGTCATCTAGATCTAATTACAATATTTAAAAATGAGATCACATGCATGATATCATTCCTTATCATGAAAAATAATAAATAATGAGCATGTTATATTCTTAGCATGCGAGTTAGTTCCATCATTTTTTTTTACACAAACTTAGCTAACTTCCATCATGTAAATATTCTTTCGCTATCATAGAATAATTAATGTTCATTGTTAAGTTCTCATGTCATGAAAACAAAATTAATTTAAAAATATTTGACGAATTTAAGATCAAACTAAAAAAACCATTACCAATAATTGCTCAATTAAATTACCTTTTTTTTTTTCCCAAATAAAGTCCTTACGATCCAAATAATGGAACAAGGAAAAGTTGTACATGGATTATTTAAAATTGAGGCAACTTATTTACTCGTATTGCATCAGCCTTGGTTAATTTGAGGGCAGTTTGGGTCCAATGCCCATCGACTTAATTTTGGATCCAATGGGCTCCATAACCGTCCGATCTGCTTTAAGATCTGTGCGCACGATAATTAAAGCAAATGCGCACAAATCTTAAAGTGGACCGGACGGTTACAGAACCCATCGGATCCAAATAGCTCTCGGTTAATTTTGCAATTAAAGTTACAACGGGGTTCTCTTTGCAAAAAAAGAACAAAAAAGGAAATTAAATGCAATTTTGTAATTTAGATCGTTGTGTGTGTATATATACAAATTAGCCGTTGTTCATTTATTTCTTGACATGTATAATGTGTGATCCTAGTAATGCAACTTTTGGACCATATATATATATATATATATAGACACACACACACATCTGAATTAATTATCATGTCATATATATATATAAAGCGACTATTTTTGTGTATAAATTGCACAGCTTATTGGAAAGCTAGAAAAGCGACGAATTTAATTTATGGATAAAATTTAAATGTAAGAATGAAAACTTCTTATTTTATTTTTATTTTCAAAAGAAAGATAAAGTCAACAATTCCAATTTTAAATATCTATAAGGGATCTACGGCGGAGTTTTGAACATACAACCATTTTTTTTATTAAGAACCTACAATTATTAATATTTCATTTTTATTTGAAAAAAATATTTTCATAAATTAAATTTATTGGTAGAAATAAAAAAATAATTTACATTTAAAAAAAATATAGAGATTGAAGATTGTGGTACTCAATTTAATTTATTATTGGCGATTTTGATAATTTCTGCTAAGGCCTTAATTAACGGCTACTATTTTTGGATGTAGGTTAAGATAAAATTTGTATAAAAATAGTTCCAATAACCGATTGATTCAAGTCTTTAGTGAGTTCAATTTTATTTTATTTTTCTAAAATGAGTTCCAATCTCAAAATTTACTCAAAATTTGGTTTGACTCTGGACAGTTCGATCAGAATCTGCATGAATATTTTGAATTTGAACCAGATTAACACGAATTATGTCGTTCGCGTTGAACGGTCAGGATCTAAATTCAAAATTTGAGTTACTTTAATTTAGAGGCTCCAGACGCACTTGATTAACTGCACAATGAATAAACATGAAGAAATGAAAATAAATGGATCGGGTGAAATGATATGCTTATTCGGACTCATCTCGGTTCAGCAATTTGTCATTTACCATTCTCTGTGAATAGAAAATTTTTGCTCTTAAAGATATCGACACGTTAATCCGGAAAAGATTTTGATATTTAAATATTAGATATAATTTTGTCCCGGACTCACCTCGGATCCACGTGTGGATAGGAGATTCAGTTCCCAAAAATTTACGTATTAAATATTAGAACAGAGTCAGATTTAAAAGTTACATAAGACTGAGAGTCAAATATAAATTAACATGATGAATTATATAATTTTTTTTTATGTAAAAAAATATTAATTTTATACTACCAATAATATTTTATTATATATAATATTTTATTCTAAATTATATATAGAAAATAAAACACAAATACAAAAAATTGACAAAAGAAATAGAGAGCAATTGCCCATTCCTTAAAATGTGGCTACATATATAGAACGCTGCGGTAGCAATGGGTAACGGACTCCTCTCTGAACAATTAATATTAAACTCTTTATTATAATATATAATATATTATTATTATAAATTTAGTTGTAAGTATTTGTATGTTAGTATGGGCTCCAAAAATTTAAAATATATCTCTGCAACAACAAGAAAGTAGCACAAAACCTGGATTCTTTTTACACAATAATTAATACCTGTGTCTCCACACCTGGTAGGGACAAATAATATACAAAAAATTAAATAATTATTTGTTTGCTAGTAAGTAAAAATATGATATATTATGTACAATGGAACATGAAACATGCTATATATATTTGTTTGCTAGTAAGTAAAGAAATATTTTGCTACATTCAAATGTACAAAGAATAACATGTGAAACTTGGGTAATTAAATTCCTTTTGGACTTTTAAGTTATGAGAAATTTTTTTATTTATAAACATTAATATAAAATAATGTATCATATTAAAATGAGTCTAGTTGGTTTCAAATTTTATATTCAGAACCGTAAAAAAAATTCGGCTCCTTTCTTTGAAACAGAAATTTTTTATTCAGATCCATTATATTTATTACAAGCTACAACGTTACCTGAATAATTCAAATATTAGACCCGAATATATATTTTTTTTTTTCATATTCATTGTCTGAATCCGATTTCTTTTACGATTCCATCGATCCATCGATCAATATCTAAAAGCAATCATTATAACATCATGTATTAGTTTCTATAAATATTTTTTTTTGTCCAGTGACACTCTAAATCAGCGTTGTAAACGACGGTATGCGTTCGTTGTTCATCGAACAGATATGATACCGTCAAATAGTTAATTGGAAATAATCGAAAATAATAAATCATAATCGAAAATAATAAGTCTATTAGTTGAGAAAATTCGTAAGAGTACTGTTCTAAATAAATAAAAAAAACCGAATCCGTAAAACGATGGAGGCTCGAAACCTGAAGTAATTCAAATTTTGAGTTTGAATTTGCACTATCTGATCATAATTCAAGATAATTTCAGCTTGAGATGAAATGCACGGTGCTACTTTAATATCCGTGCAAAATCAGATTGGATGGTCCGGATTGACACTCAAAATTTAAAATCCCTTAGGTGATATATATGAATTCTAAATGCGGAGAGGGGGTGTCCGATGCCCATCGGACCAAACTCGATTTGATGGGTGGTTTCTACCGTCCGATCCACTTCAAGATATGTGCGAATCACTTTAATATCAGTGCCCACAGATCTTGAAGTGAATCGGACGGTAGGAACCGCCCATCGAACCGAGTTTGATCCGATAGGCATCGGACACCCCCCTCTCCCTTCTAAATGATGGGGAGCTGGCAGATGCGAGTCGAAGTAGTCAGGAGGCCATGCAAGTTGTCAGATTTACGTTACTACTGGGGATGGGGTTATGGGGGTTATGGGGTCCCACGCTGCAGTGATAGAAATGACGGGTGAATTCGGTGAATTGACTGAGCTGAGGTGATGTGCCATTCTCTTGTGTTTGTGTTGTGTTATATGTTGAACATCACCAACCCATGCTGTTAAATGGGCCGGGTTTTGGGAGAAAAAGGAATTAATCAGCCCACAATTGAAAATGGCCCAATAAACGTAGCCGGGAGAACAATGCCAATACCATCACAAACAATCAAGTTTGTTATTATAAGCTTCTGAACTATTCTTTTAGGACCTGCTTGATTGCATATTGGGTAAGGGAATGGGCACCGGGAACAAAAAAATTTTGAACTGATTTTTACTGTTCACGTGAAAAAAAAAAATTCAGTCTGAGTGAATTTTTTTTTCCCACATAAACAGTAAAATTCGGAAAGTAGCTAAACAGGACCTTAAGCCCATGGTTATGGAAAAATAAATATGCTATTATTTCAAAGGGATAACATGATTCTGTTATTCCGATTTCAACCATTGACTCTTGTCGAGATTCACATATAAAAAATAATTTCCTTAAAATTTGTGTGCGGAAAATTTTGAATGGTTTGAAATAGAAATAACAGTAGATTTATTTTCATGATTGTGGGTTAAAATTATGATAAAATAAATTATTTATTTCAAGATAAAATGACACAAGATATTTTTGTTTGGTTGTTGGTTAAAAGTTACAATGAAATAAGTTGCAATCTCTAGTTTTGAAATTAATTTTTTTTTTTAAAATTTTAGTTTCGTGGTGCACAGTAACTAAGTTCGTTCTTACATGACAAAAAAATAAATAAAGGTGGCATATTAATGTGTAGACACAAAAGAATTAGGACTGAAGGTTTTTAGAATTTAAAAAGTAATATTATATAATTTAGAACACAACATACTAAACTATAGATGGAATACATAAATCAAGCAACAAAATAGATCACATTACAGATATATATATATTTTTTTTGCCAGTTTTGTTTTAACAATGCGTTCTTAATATAATTTCAAATAATATCTCATGCAGCAATTAATGTCAGGAACATTAGGCAACTTCAATTTAGAAGAAAAACAAGAACAACAACAAATAGTAGTAGTAACTGTAATAATAATTATAATAATAACAACAACAATAATAATAATTATAATAATAATAATAGTAATAATAGTAATTGTAATAATAATTCTAATAATAATAACAATAGTAATTAATATTATTATAATAATAATTGTAATAATAATAATAAATAAATAAATAATGACGATGATGACAATAATTAAAGATAATGATTTTAACAACGTGAAACAAGTTAATCCATCTATCTAGGTGCGTTAACTTTTACGGCATAAGTGATTTTTTATTCCATGTTATTCCATCAATCTTCATTCATGTTTGACTTATAAGTGCAGAATAAAGCACGTATTCCATTATTTATGCCACAGCTAAACATGGGCTAGGGGAACCAGACACATTTTGATGGTCATCAAATCGAATTCGATTCAATCTATAATAATAGTAAACTTTTGAATTGTTTTTCAAATAAGCTAGTAAACTACATTTTAAAGTTCATGCAGACAATTTATTCTCATCTAAATGAAACACATGAATTAATCTTGATACAGATCGAACGGTCCAAGTGAGCATATATCGGACTAAATTTTTTCTGATGTCTTACTACCCTAATTTTCTTTTTAATACAATCAACTCTCTCTAACTATTAAATTGAATTCAATTTAGTCATTTATTTTAATTAGCTTGTAATTAGCTAGCTTGTCGATCCGTTATATCACCTTTTCTCTTCAGTATAAATGGTTAACCAAAGCTATTTGTCTATGTATATTTTGTTGCGTCTATGCATGCCCTGTTTTTTTGTGTTTAGGAAACTCTAAACCCGGTACAGAGATAAAGATAAATTCATAGAAAGGCGTCAAATTAAGGCACCAATAAAAAGGAAATACTATATATTAATAATGTAATAAAATAAAATGAAAACATTATTTAGCTACCAATTGAAACAAGTAAAAGTATAAAGAATTAATATCAAGAATTGATATCCTCATGTTTTTATTTAGTTATCTCGTGGAGACATAATAAATGTATAACTCGTTTTAGAAAATATGTGATCATTAATTAAGAGGAAGCTTTTTTATCGCCTTTTTTTGCGGGTGCAGAAGCAGATGGAGCCGAGGCCGTTGCATTTCCACCGCTGCTTGCAGCACCCGCACCAAGGCATGGATCCGGTTTTATAGTTCCCTTGACGCCTCCTTGAACATTGGTGCAAAGAGAGCTTACTTTGGAACAACCAGTTCCGGTAGGCTGTAGAGCGATGTCCTGTAAAATGACATTTGTGCATGGCACCTTCGCGCTGCAAGCTAACTTCACCGCAACCTCAGTGTTCGAGGTTCCTTTGACGCCAGAAAAAGTGATGTCACGTATCTTCACATTAGATGGCTGCACAATATCAAAATTGACAATAAAAAATTATTTGAGGCACCTAAGAGATTGCTTATAACCGGATCGGAGACGGACTTTTAAGTTATAGAACATTTTACTCTAAACTATATAGAAATCATGTATAAGCACAAAACTTTTGAAAAAGAGTGGGGGTCAATTGACTCTCATATGTTGAATGTGCATGCGTCTTTACTTGTAAGTCAAGTGTTATGTAAAAGTTAGAGAAAATAGTTACGTTTTTGTTGGAGCACTCGCCATCCGGACAATACAATTGGTCAATGATGATCGGGTTGGAGACATTGGTCATGGTAATATCCTCAAAAGTTATGCCGAAAGCCTCGCTTGGTGGTGCCCCGGGCCATGTCTTGATCCTAACCCCATTGGATGTGTGCTGAACGGTGCAGCTCTTGACGTGAATGTTTCCGACGTTCTCTTCATTTGGTACTTTCCCCAAGCTTCCAATGCTGCTCAACCAAAATAATGTTGTGATTGATTAATTAGTTTTACTAATTTATCATCGAATCATTTTCTGTATATTGATTAAGATTTGTAGAAATTAAGCATTATGTATGTTAAAAAAACAAAGTGGGAAAGAAATGACCAAGAGTAAGGCAATGATACTTTCTATAGTACGGATTAGTCCGTCCTATAGATCTATATCTCCATTATCAAAATTGAAACAATCGATCCCTATCGTTGAACACGATCTTTATAAAAAAATGTTCTTGTTGATCAAATTTAATATTCAATACAATTTTTTTGAGATAGGTAGAATCACTCGATCTAAAAATTTTAGACCATTCAAAAGTAGTGATATTCAACCTACCTAAAAAAATAGTAAAAAGTTTTAGAAAAAGAAAAATTTAGTATGCAAGTGCATTTTCACATAGAGATTATGTTGTATGGTTCAGATCAATTGCTTGAACTTTTGAAAAGAAAGATATTGATCCATAGTACAGATCAATATGCGCTATGCAAAGTTCCATAGCCTCACTCAATGACCAAATAAATTACCTGATACCATGTCCAGGACCACACTTACAACCTGTTATTTGAACGTTGTTTGTGCCTTGGCCAATAGAAATGCAATCATCGCCTGTGCCGATATCCATGGCATTAAGGGTAATATTACTCGACATACTCATATGGATACCGTCTGTGTTTTTGCTGTCCCATGGTGCCACCACCTTGACGTTGTCGAAAATGAGACCTTGGCTGTTGTGGAGAGCAAAATGGAAGAATTTGCTGTCCTTCGATGTGATGCCGGTGATTTTTCCATTGTTACACTTCATGAACCTCATATTCTGCATGTAAATTTTGATCCAATATATATTGATTGAGCATAAATAATATCTTTATAAAATGTACAGTATATGTAACTAATGAGATAATCAACAAGACTTACAATTGCTTTATCTTTGCCGCCTTGTGTCCATGCCGACTTTCCTTGGCCATCAATGATGCCTCCTCCTTGCACAACCAACTCATGGAGAGAATCAAACTCAAGCCAAGCAGGACCCGGAAAGGCACCGCTGTCTGGTATAGCAACTAGCGTTCCTTTGATGTCGAATGTAATATGAGATCCAATGCATGGACCCTCAAAAACAACCGGACCGAGCTGATAGGTGCCTGCTGGTATCGAAACAGTTGGTTGGCCTTTGAATGCGCACGCTGCTTTAAATGCGTCCGTGAAGGCCTACAAAAATATGAAACAAAGTTATGTACGTATCAGTTTAAAAGATAAAAGGCGATCGATTTCTTTTATTAATATATATATGCTTAATTTGATATTTAATTTCTTTTTATAATGGTGAGACAATTAATATAAATGATCCTAACAATTACCTTGCTATTTGCAGTCGCACTTGCACTAGTCGATGCAGAGTACTTGGTGACATCAAAGACACCCGAGCCACCAGAGGCAGCTGAGGCGCCACTTGTTGCATTTGCCGCGGCACTTGGGTCACCGGCGGCTGGTGCTGGTGCGGCTTTTTTATCGTCGGCTGGTGTTGGTGCGGCTTTTTTATCATCGGCTGGTGTTGGTGCAGCCTTTTTTTTATCACCAGCTGTTGCCACGATCAAGCAACAACTAATAATAGCTATCTTAAAATACATTGAAGAAGCCATTGTTGGGGTATTATATTTATATTTATTTATTTATATATATATATAGATATATAGATATATACACACACACACACAAGAGGAGCTTTGTTAAGGAGAAGTTTTTGTGGAGGATGAATCATGAATGCATCCCCTAGAGACTGTATTTATATAGAATCAACCTATGGACAGTCTGTTGATTTCTGCGTGATTTTCTCACAGTCGCATGTACTATTTTTCCAATTTTTGCTAGATTTTGTTTTTTTTTTGAGAAAATCAATATGGGTCTGGCCCACATTTTGCATTAACCATAATTGGTAACATTTTGTTGAGTTTCTAATAGAGAAACCCTGATTACAAGAAAAAGAAAAAGAAAAGCGAAAGATAATAGAAAAACAAAATTACAAAGAAGAAGAAAAAAGTCCAACTATAAGCTATAAAATAAAGAGAACCTATCATATTGATTGATTTGGGTTTTACTTCTCACTGCATTGTTGATTGTCCTGACTGGTGAGACGCACTTAGTCCCCACTGTGTAGTCACCTCCTGTACTAGTTCATCCGTGTTTTTTTATTTTGTCTCTAAAAATGCGGTTGCATCTCTCACGCCAAATTACGAAATGTGTAATTAGCATAAGCTCTCTGGCCTTAGTAGTTATGTTTTTTCCAATCATGAATCGCACCGTCTTGTTCCGGTACCTGTACCAGTGTGTTTTGTAACACTCTTCGGTAGACTTGATCACCTACCGGACACTCACTGAATAAGTGTGTGATTGTCTCATCATTTCTTTGACACATATAACACATCCCCACTATATGAAAACCTCTTATACGCAAATTATCAGCAGTAAGCACCCTATGATGTATCAGTAACCATCTGAAAACTCTCATTTGTGGCGGTACCCGGATCCGCAATATTTTATGAGTATCTGATTTAATTTCTGGTGTATGTTCCATAGATAAATACGCCTCTTTTACCGTGAATCTTCCATCTGCTAGATTTTATTTGAAACTGCTGTCAACTAATTAATTATAGAAAGAAAATTCAGACATGTACAAATGTGCCATCGCCTCTCCATTCTTCTACGAAGTATATATATGATTTCATATGCTAATATAATTGATTTAAATTTATTATATAGTATGTGTTCTTTCGTGATACATCCAATTACTACTTTTTGGAACGTATTACTCAAATTACTAATATTATTTCTAGTGTTTTTCATTGCATTTTAAACAGAACATATATATTTTTCATTTTGTCCATTTTTCAAAAGTGATTCATGTAATATTATAAAACAACTTGACAACCCACTGGTGTGGATTAGCAATTAATGTCTTGATGGATGACAAAAAAAAATGTTGCTTGAAGTAATATTAGCATATAAGTGCAGAATAAGGCACTTATTTCATGATTTATGCCACAACCAAACATGAGCTAAGGGAACCAAACACATTTTGATGGTCATCAGATCCAATTCGATTCAATCTATAATAATAGTAAACTTTTGAATTGTTTTTCAAATAAGCTTGTAAACTACTTTTTAAATTCACAGTCAGAATTGTTCGATCCGTTTTAAAGTTCGTGCAGACAATTTATTCTCATCTTAATGAAACACATGAATCTTGATACAGATCGAACGAGTCCAAGTGAGCATCGAACTAAATTTTGTCTAATGTCTTACTACCCTCATTTTCTTTTTAATTAATACAATCAACTCTCTGTAACTATGAAATTGAATTCAATTTAGCCTTTTATATTAATTAGCTTGTAATTAGCTTGTCCGTTAACTCATCCTTCCATATATCCCTCTCTTTTATCTCACCTTTTCTCTTCAGTATAAATGGTTAACCAAAGCTATTTACGTCTATGTATATTTTGTTGCATCTATGCATGCCCTGTTTTTGTGTTTAGGAAACTCTAAACCCGGTACAGAGATAAAGATAAATTCATAAACAGGCGTCACAGGCACCAATAAGAAGGAAATACTATATATTAATAATGTAATAAAATAAAAAACAATATTTTGCTACCAATTGAAACAAGTACAAGTATAAATAATTAATATCCAATACAAAATTTTCAATTTTATATTAAAAAAGGACAAAACAAAACATATTCCCTTAATATTTAGGGTCCGCCTAATGTTTTATTAGTTATCTCATGGAGACATCATAAATGTATAAATTGGAAAATATGTGATCATTAAGAGGAAGCTTTTTTATCGCCTTTTTTCGCCGGTGCAGAAGCAGATGGAGCCGAGGCTGTTGCATTTCCACCGCTGCTTGCGGCACCCGCACCAAGGCATGGATCAGGTTTTATAGTTCCCTTGATGCCTCCTTGAACATTGGTGCAAAGCGAGCTTACTTTGGAACAACCAGTTCCGGTAGGCTGTAGAGCGATGTCCTGTAAAATGACATTTGTGCATGGCACCTTCGCGCTGCAAGCTAACTTCACCGCAACCTCAGTGTTTGAGGTTCCTTTGACGCCAGAAAAGGTGATGTCACGTATCTTCACATTAGATGGCTGCACAATATCAAAATTGACAATAAAAAATTATTTGAGGCGCCTAAGAGATTGCTTATAAACGGATTGGAGACGGACTTTTAAGTTATAGAACATTTTACTCTAAACTATATAGAAATCATGTATAAGCACAAAACTTTTGAAAAAGAGTGGGGGTCAATTGACTCTCATATGTAGAATGTGCATGCGTCTCTACTTTTAAGTCAAGTGTTATGTAAAAGTTAGAGAAAATAGTTACGTTTTTGTTGGAGCACTCGCCATCCGGACAATACAATTGGTCAATGATGATCGGGTTGGAGACATTGGTCATGGTAATATCCTCAAAAGTTATGCCGAAAGCCTCGCTTGGTGGTGCCCCGGGCCATGTCTTGATCCTAACCCCGTTGGATGTGTGCTGAACGGTGCAGCTCTTGACGTGAATGTTTCCGACGTTCTCTTCATTTGGTACTTTCCCCAAGCTTCCAATGCTGCTCAACCAAAATAATGTTGTGATTGATTAATTAGTTTTACTAATTTATCATCGAATCATTTTCTGTATATTGATTAAGATTTGTAGAAATTAAGCATTATGTATGTTAAAAAAACAAAGTGGGAAAGAAATGACCAAGAGTAAGGCAATGATACTTTCTATAGTACGCATTAGTCCGTCCTATAGATCTATATCTCCATTATCAAAATTGAAACAATCGATCCCTATCGTGGAACACGATCTTCATAAGAAAATGTTCTTGTTGATCAAATTTAATATTCAATACAATTTTTTTGAGATAGGTAGAATCACTCGATCTAAAAATTTTAGACCATTCAAAAGTAGTGTTTGATATTCAATCTATCTAAAAAAATAGTAAAAAATTTTACAAAAGGAAAAATTTAGTATCCAAGTGCATTTTCACATAGAGATTATGTTGTATGGTTCAGATCAATTGCTTGAATTTTTGAAAAGGAAGATATTGATCAATAGTACAGACTAATATGCGCTATGCAAAGTTCCATAGACTCACTCAATGACCAAATAAATTACCTGATACCATGTCCAGGACCACACTTACAACCTGTTATTTGAACGTTGTTTGTGCCTTGGCCAATAGAGATGCAATCATCACCTGTGCCGATATCCATGGCATTAAGGGTAATATTACTCGACATACTCATATGGATACCGTCTGTGTTTTTGCTATCCCATGGTGCCACCACCTTGACGTTGTCGAAAATGAGACCTTGGCTGTTGTGGAGAGCAAAATGGAAGAATTTGCTGTCCTTCGATGTGATGCCGGTGATTTTTCCATTGTTACACTTCATGAACCTCATATTCTGCATGTAAATTTTGATCCAATATATATTGATTGAGCATAAATAATATCTTTATAAAATGTACAGTAAATGTAACTAATGAGATAATCAACAAGACTTACAATTGCTTTATCTTTGCCGCCTTGTGTCCATGCCGACTTTCCTTGGCCATCAATGATGCCTCCTCCTTGCACAACCAACTCATGGAGAGAATCAAACTCAAGCCAAGCAGGACCCGGAAAGGCACTGCTGTCTGGTATAGCAACTAGCGTTCCTTTGATGTCGAATGTAATATGAGATCCAATGCATGGACCCTCAAAAACAACCGGACCGAGCTGATAGGTGCCTGCTGGTATCGAAACAGTTGGTTGGCCTTTGAATGCACACGCTGCTTTAAATGCGTCCGTGAAGGCCTACAAAAATATGAAACAAAGTTATGTACGTATGAGTTTAAAAGATAAAAGGCGATCGATTTCTTTTATTAATATATATATGCTTAATTTGATATTTAATTTCTTTTTATAATGGTGAGACAATTAATATAAATGATCCTAACAATTACCTTGCTATTTGCAGTCGCACTTGCACTAGTCGATGCAGAGTACTTGGTGACATCAAAGACACCTGAGCCACCAGAGGCAGCTGAGGCGCCACTTGTTGCATTTTCCGCAGCACTTGGGTCACCGGCGGCTGGTGCTGGTGCGGCTTTTTTATCATCGGCTGGTGTTGGTGCGGCTTTTTTATCATCGGCTGGTGTTGGTGCAGCCTTTTTTTTATCACCAGCTGTTGCCACGATCAAGCAACAACTAATAAGAGCTATCTTAAAATACATTGAAGAAGCCATTGTTGGGGTATCTATCATTCACTGCCTACTTTATATTTTTATTTATTTATTTATATATATAGATATATATATATACACACACAAGAGGAGCTTTGTTATGGAGGAGAAGTTTTTGTGGAGGATGAATCATGAATGCATCCCCTAGAGACTGTATTTATATAAAATCAACCTATGGACAGACTGTTGATTTCTGCGTGATTTTCTCACAGTCGCATGTACTATTTTGCCAATTTTTGGCTAGATTTTATTTGAAACAGCTGTCAACTAATTAATTTTAGAAAGAAAATTAAGACATGTACAAATGTGCCATTGCCTCTCCATGCTTCTACAAAGTATCAATATGATTTCATATGCTAATTTTGTAATTTATTTAAATTTATTACATAGTATACACCTCTTTCCTGACACATCCAATTACTACTTTTTTGAACGTATTATTCAAATTAATAATATTACTGTTTTTCCTTGCGTTTTAAATAGAACATATATATTTTCATTTGGTGATTTATTTAATAATTATAAAGCTACTTGAAAACCCAATGGTTTGGAATTAGCAATTAATGTCTTGATGGATGACAACAAAAAATGTTGTTTAAACTAATATTAGCATATACCTAATTATCAAAATGATGAAACAAGAATTTACAACTTTAAATTGTTTTTTTTTTATTTTACAATTTTCATTAATGATTGTCTAGATATGATCGATTGTTATGTACTAGCATCCAATACTACTGAAGTGGGATCTCCTAACACCCATTCTCTCTAGGGAATTTTTTTTATGCCACTCCAAAATATGAAATTTAAGAATTTGCCACCCCAAAATCTTAAATTAGCTAATTGCCACTCCAAAACTATTATATTTAGTTAATTGCCATAATTATATATATAATTAAGTTATTTGATCAAAAAAATTCTGAAAAGTAGTGTATAATCCATCGTATTTTAGTAATTCCAAATTTACCCTTCAGTTGGATTTAAGAGGTCTCCAGTCTTGTTTAAATTACAGAAGATGGAGAGCCATCTTCTTCAATCAGTGATTTTGAGGCGCCTCTAAGGTAAAAGCAGTGACATGCCAGAAGTGAGATATAGCATGCAGACTGCACTTCGCATCGCACATTTTCTCGTTCACTTCAAACCTCCTCCTGGAATTGGAACAGTGAGTGAAGGGATGTTGGTGTAAGTTGTAATTCCTCTATAAATGTTGCGCTTGGCGTACCAGTAAATACCCCTTGCTTTTTCCTCGCCCAATTTGCCAAGAGATGTGACTGGTAAAGGTTAGCTCTCGGAACTTGTTTTAGCTGAACTCTCCCCACTAACTCCTTCCTATCTCATGACACATTGAGCTACCCTCTCCACTGCCTTCCAATACGATAACCCCTCTAGCCTTCTCTTGTGGACTGCCTCTACCAGAATTTTACAATCTGAATACACAACATACTGTCCTTCTTCTCGTGCCAGTACATGTTCAAGAGTGTTTAGCGGTGCTTGTGCTTCTTCCTCTAATGGGTTGCTGACTTGAAAGGATCCCCTGCGTTGTGACTTCTTCACCTGTTGCATTCAATATTATAACCCCCGTACCCGCCTTATTGTGCATATCCCAATACCCGTCAATTAGGATTTCAAATTTACTAATTGGGACACTGACAGGTACAACCATACGGTTCTGATTGCTTCCCCGTACTGGTGCTGCTGTCCTCATTCCTTGAGATATACCTCAGTATAGTAGTTCAGTAGGCTTTAATTGATTGATTGATTCATTCATCAACAAGCAATTCATAGAGAAGGGATATACGCCAACTAGCTTTGTAAAGGAGAAAGGAGATACGCCAACATCAGGTGCTTCAATTGCAAGGCTTCCATCATCAGGCTTTAATCTCACTACTCTGATGAGGTTTCCAACTAGCGAGAAACTACAAGATCTCCGATTAGGTTTGGGAACATGCGGGCGGAGGACGGGAGGAATTAGGTTTGGGAAGAAACTACAAGATCTCCGATTCAAATTAACCTATTGAACTGTTAACATTTGAGGGGTATTTTGATCACTATTAAATTTTATTGAATTTTCAGATATTTTTTAATCAAATATCTTAATTATATGTATAATTTTGGTAATTAGCTAAATATAATAGTTTTGGAGTGGCAATTAGCTAATTTAAGGTTTTGGGATGGCAAATTCCTAAATTCCATGTTTTGGAGTGTCATAAATTTTTTTCCCCTTCTCTATAATGATTTAAACCGATCTAGGACTGAAGCCGATAGACCAAATGTGTTGTGGTAAGTTAATAAATAAGTTGAAATATTATTCTATCGGTTGCGTCCTCAGAAACCAAAATGAGAGGACACCTCTTTCTTCTATCGATCTGTGATAACTGATAGTGTATTGTTAGGATAGATTAAGCTTATTATAGCAGTACTGTTATTCTAATTGGTATAATACTATTTTGATGTTCTCATATCGGTTCATATATTAGTATCTATATAAGCCAGACAAACTTGTTCTGTTGGTTGTGTTTTGAACCGTTAAAATATAGAGACTTTTCGTATCTCTTCACTCGAGGTCTTTAATTTTCACAACGCACCCTGTCTAATTATCAAAATGTCATTTAGTATGCATGTCTTTGATTCTTATGGTTAGCAAATAAAGGAGTCTGGACAATATATAAATGAAATTATGTTAAAAAAATAGACTTCTTCTATCGGTAATGTTGGATGTATGGATAGAAGAAGGGGTCATCTTCTATCAGTTCATAGTATTATTACCGATAGAAGAAGGGTACGTAGTTCTTCTATTGGAAATGTATTATGTATCGATAGAAGATAGTGATTCTTCTATTGGTATGGAACTGTTAGAAGACATTTCAGTTTCTTCTATGGTGTTAGTCTCTAACGGTAGAGAATCTGATAGTAGAACCATTTTTGACTGTTAGAATACTGTCATTTCTGTACTAGCAATACACTAAAAATGAACCTGCGACAAATGCTCCTCGGTCGATATTATTTGTAACGCTCAGGAGCAAACTCTATTGCAAAAAAAATCGACGAGGTACATTGTATAATGTATTTGGTATTAAAATAAATTTATAAGAAAATTTAATAACAATGACAGTAAAAGTGGGTGGATTTTTAGTTTTGTTTTCTGCGATATGAGTTCAGAATTGAAGTTCATTCCAGTAAACTTTGACAGAGTTCCTATTTTATGAGCATTCAATTTGATTAAGACAAGAAATTTAATCGATACATAAATCAAAGAAGGATTCAACTCTCCCGGGCTGCCTATGGGAAAAGAAATGAAAATTCAAATTTGAAAAAAAAGAGAAATTAAGGCTCTGCCTTGGCAGAAGTAGGCTTCATACAATCCATACATTTCCGTAGAACCGGTATCTTTTTCGCGCGATCACGCATCATTCCATAGTGCTGCGCGAACCAGATGATATAGATGAACACCCCACCCATCATTATAAACAAATAGATTGATGACGACAACTCGCGGCAACTCCCTGCTGCATAAGCCCCCATGAACCCAAACATATCGAGCATCATTGTGATCTTCAACGCTTTAATCATCCCCGGGTGAGTGTAGAACCGATGGTGCATCAACATAATGATTATGACAAGGGACATGATGAAAGCTGTTGAGTTACAATAAAAGAATGCTGTGTAGCGGCGTGAAAATGTTTCTTGGAGCACTGGTGTGCCTGCTATGTGGCCGTGTTCATCGTTCGTTTGCCATAAGCCGCCAGGTGGGCTCAGACCGGCCTGGTAGGTGGCCCCAGCTGCTAGAACTGCAACTACCATAATATATCCCTGAATATGTTTAAACATCTCCATATTGTCTGAGTCATGGGCTTCTTTTTTGGTTTGAGGTCCTGTGGGTGTTGGTTGGTGGGTTTCATTATTCTTCATAACTTCTGGTGGCGAAGGCGGTGTCGATTGGTCGTACGGATTGACTCGCCCAGTTGGGTTACTGTTGTGTGGTGCTTCTTGAGACATTTTGATGGAATGGAAGGGAGAGTTTCTTTGATGGTTGTGCCTTTTTTGGTGAAGGATTGATTGAAATTGAATGGCTAGAAAGTGGTAAAAAACCAGTGTTATATAACTGCAGTGACAACTAATTAAGTGGCCTATTAGTTGACCTAAGTCCTAAGGAGTAGTTAGGAAGGTTCTCCGAAACTTATTTTCAATAAACTAAATTTTGAGATCCACAAATACAATTAAAAAAATACTACACATATTTTCTTTGCTCCCGCTTATAATTTTTCAGTTATTGCCAAGATACTAAAATCTGATTCAGACAAAATAATAGCAATTTTTTTTTAGTAAGAAATTGGAGTTAAAATTTTCAAATCACAGATGAATATTAGATTTTGATCAATTTGTTTTTTTTCTTGGTATTAGCCAATTATATGTATATTAGCTCTGATTTTTTTAATGAATAATACAAATTGAAAATTAAACACGAAAGATTATATTTTGAGAGTTTGGCTATGTACATACGGTTCAATGTATTGCATAGAACTTCAGGGTGCGCTCAATAGGTTTATATTTCATTAAATTTGATCTTTGTATGAAAATCTTTTAGAAGACCGAATTATATAATACTTGCAAACATTTTATTATTATCAGATGAATGAAAAACGATAATATTAAACAATGTTGTCATTATTTGTATATATATTTAATAGAGTAGAACCAGGGTCCTCCTAGGAGTACCATTGTATCAAGTTCCTTTGTACTCTTAACTTTAAAATTTATCGGATTAACTTCGAACGACGAATCCAAACCGTTGAAATTCTTCTACCTTACGAGTGATGCTTCAACATGTGAAAATTTTAAATTTTCGAATTAATTTAGTATAAAGTCAAGTAGTCAAAATTTGAAGGTTTCTAAATTAATTTTAATGCATTTATTTTTTGGAAGTCTTTTGACCACTTGACTTTATACTAAATTAGTTCGAAACTTTAAAATTTTCACATGTAGACACATCACTCATAAGGTAGAAGGATTTCAACGGTTTGGATTCGTCGCTCGAAGTTAATTTAATAGGTTTTAGATTTAAGAGTACAAAGGGGCTTGGTGCTCCTAGGAGCACCTAGTTCTACTGTATTTAATAATATATAACTTTATCAGCTTAGACCTATAAAAGTGAAAATTTATCTTTATTATTTAACAAGTTTACAATTGAAATAATACTTTTTTTTTTATATATCTTTATCCGAAGTCTCAGAACTGTTTAGTTTATAATATATTCACATGTTTTATTACATATAAATTTATATATTATTTATATATGTTTTATTCAATGTTGTCTTAACTCTTTAATTACTTAATTACTATTCTTTCCCTATATATTATTAGGTATAATATATATATATATATATATATATGAGTGGGGTTAAAATCCACCATTGGTTTTGTGTCTCAACTATATTCCATGTCTTTATCTTTGTTCTTGAAGTTCAAACAGTCGATCCGAACCACTCAACATGATATCCATATTAAAATGTGTTTATAGACCAAATTTCATATTTTTTGAAAAAAATTTACTATTTTTTTTAGATAAGTACAAAATCACTGTTTTTGGATGGTCCAGAATCAATTATTTTGTAACTATCTAAAAAAATAGTAAAAAAATTTCAAAAAATATAAAATTTAGTATCTAAGCATATTTTAATATGGAGATCATGTTCAGCAGTTCGGATCGACTGTTTGAACTTCGAGAACGAAGATAAAGACATGGAGTATGGTTGAGACACAAAACCAATGGTGCATTTTAACCCCACTCTATATATATATAGATGGGCTACGGTACATTGCAATATATAGGCTTCTTTGTCCATCGGACTATAAATCGTCGGATTCAAAGTCCAAAAGGTCAATCCAAACCGTTCAACTTGTTCTCCATATTAATATGTGTTTGGAGACCAAATTTTATATTTTCTAGAAATTGTTTATTATTTTTTTAGATTTATTGAAAATCACTGTTTTCAGACAAATATGAGCCAAAGAAAAATAGTGATTTTCAATAAATCTAAAAAAATAGTAAAAAATTTCCAAAAAATGTAAAATTTGGTCTCCAAACACATATTAATATGGAGAACAAGTTGAACGGTTTGGATCGGCTTTTTAGATTTTGAATCCGACGATTTATAGTCCGATGGACAAAAGGGCCTATATATTGCAATGCATAATAGTCCAACTCTCTCTCTATATATATATGAGGAGGGATCGATCAAGTTATAAAAAAGTTACAACAATAGTTTTTTTCATTTTCAAAGTTCAAATTGTCGATCCAAACCTTTCAATATGAATATCTAAATAAAATGTGCTTCGAGATCAAATTTTACATTTTTTTGAATTTGTTTACTATTTATTAAGTATTTTACAAAAACTAGTCAAATTTAAACTATTGAATTTTGTACCCATGTTAATAAATAGTAAAAAAAAAATAAAAAAATGTAAAATTTGATCTGAAAGCATATTTTATTTAGATAATAATGTTGAACGGTTAGAAAAATAAAAAAACCGTTATTGTATCTTGATCCTTCCTCTCTCTATATATAGCTATTTTTATTTCGAAGGTTGGTGGCTAAAGCCAATAATTTGTATTGTTAAGAAAGTAATTTCCAAAATCAGAAGAACCGGCGGTCACCTCAAGTTACAATTTCAATGCCTATATAGTCTTGCTGTCCACATTGTATCCCATCAAAAAAGAGGAAAAAAATATAAGTCCACATTAGGTATCTGCCGTTTCAATGGTAGTGTCACCGCATAGCATGAAATAGGATCAAAATATGAGTAGGGTTAAAATACTCTATTAGTTTTGTACTCATCATGCTTTGACATTTTTATTTTTATTTTCAAAATCTAAATAATTGATCTGAACCGCTCAACATGATATTCATACTAAAATGTATCTGAATAACAAATTTTATAATTTTTTTAGTAATTATTTAGAGAGGTAGAAAATCAATATTTCTAAATGGTTCATAATCTTCTAAAAATAGTGATCTTATATTTATATTAAAAATAGCAAAAAATTTCAAAAAAATATAAAATTTGATATTCAAATTTTAATATGAAGATCACATTGAGCGGTTGGAATCGACTATTTAAACACATTTTAACCCTAATCTCCAAGTATAGCTATTTTAAAATTCCACGTGAATATATATATATGTCTGCATGTGCAATGACATAGATAGAAGGAACGGTTCCTACGATCGATGCAAGTTAACAAGTATTTTTTTTTCTATAGTTGATTACCCTCATTAAATAATAATTTTCTTTATTGAAGCAATAAATAGAATAGAACTGTTTTGTTCTTAAGCTCACCAAAATCTTTAATTAGTGAGCTTCAAAATCTAATGTATAGATTTCAAACGACAAATCTAAAAAGTTAAAACCTATCTACTTTACGAGTTATGTATTTACATGCCAAACTTATAAATTTTGAAATTAAATTTAGTACAAAATCAAATGGTAAAAAAATGATGAAAAATGAATGTGCTAAAATTAACTTATAAAGCTTTTTTTTTTTAATTGCTTGACTTTATACTTATAAATTAAGTCACAAATTTATAAATTTCACATATAAACACATCACTCGTGAATAGATCAGTTTTAACAATTTAGATTCATTGTTTGAAATCATTTTGATAGTATTTTTTTTATTAAGCTCACCAATCATTTGTTGAGCTTAAGAACACCTAGGTCTATACTCCAATAAATATTTTTCATAATAAACATATCTTGTTATATTTATCTATTTGTTATCTATATTTTTAACTGATGAACTTCTATTAATATATGCCAAAATATCTCTGCTCCCCTTGAAGATAAATTTCCGATGTTATCCTTATTTATGAAAAAAGAAACCCTTCAATATGTGTTTTAAATGTCAATATATCAACATGTCCTCGACAACACATGTGGAATAGTAGTTTATTGCTTTTTGCCTGAGAAGTCATGTACTCTAAAGGAAAAGGTATCTAACAAAGTGTTATTTTCCAAGCAATTTCTTTGAACACGCTTATTATATGTTCTAGTGCGAACAATAATCGGGTAACATTAATTAATGACTCAATTAGATAGGCCTGTCTCCATAATTTGCCTCTGCCTATATATATAATTAATAGTGGGTACGGATATCTAGAGGGGCGCAAATAAAAAAGGCAGAAGTGCATGTGCAATTGTGCATCACGCTTCTTGAAGGAAAGAAATTTGTAAAATATAGCATGCATGTAGACTGTACGTTGACTCAAGCAAAGAACATCGTGTAATGGGAGGATGTGAAAACAAATTAAAAAAACTCCAACATACAAACATAGCCTGAATGTTTTGAACCTTGACCATAAGTCACAAATATTTGTAACCGGTTTAATAATATCGAACTGTGTATGATTGTAATACTTCATATTTGAAACAATAAATAAAGTAGCACTATTGTGTTCTTAAGTTCACCAAAACTTTTAGTGAGCTAAACTGCAAAATCTAATGTATAGATTTTCAAATTAATTTAGTACAAAGTCTTTTTTTTTTTTTTGAAAATTCTGACAGTGGCTGTCAGTTTACATGAGAAAAAAATTAAATGAAACAAAGCATAAACACATCAAACATCAAATAAAAAACTAATTAAGAAAGCCCTCGTCACTAACAATATTGCAGCCACAACTTTGCCTCTTGTATTGTGTACTCCTCTAACACCTTGAGCGGTAATTCTTGTCCTTCAAAGATCTTCTTACTGCATTGCTTCCAGATTGACCAACAGGTGGAAACAAAGTAAACTGACCACTGATTTTTTCCCATACCTGCTAATCTCGCTTTGGAACATGAATTGGACCAAATGTCATGAACTGTTTCATCCATGTGAAAGAGACGTATGCCAAGAATCGATGCCATTCTGTCCCACAATCTCACTGCCATCGGGCAAATAAAGAACAAATGTAAAACTGACTCGGCTAAGCCCCTGCTACACGTCTCACAATTTGGAGAAACAATAAAGCCTCTTCTCACCATCAGCTCATGAGTTGGCAGTATATTTTTAAGCAAGAGATAAACAAATATGCGGACAGTTGGAGGAATTTTGTAACTCCACGTGCTCAAAAAAGGCCAAGCAATTTTTTCATCACCTATCATGATTGCATAGGCCGATTTTGCCGAGTATGGACCACTAGTCTCCCATTGCCATAGCAGGTGACTCCCACTCCCACACCCACTGTTTACTGTCTGAGTAGACCAAGTGAATAGTGGATATAATGAAATCAAAGCTCCCCAAAAAAATGAACCCACGTATGCCCAGCCTAGGTTGTTTCTTTGACTGATTTTTTTTTGTTTTAACATGATTATTTTTTCAGACCACAAACACGTTATGTTGGTGTATAACCTCCACCACCACCTCAATAGTAAATAAATGTTTCTAAACCGCAAGTTCGAAACTCTCATACCGCCCCATTCTTTTGGTGAACAAACTGTATCCCAATTTATAAAAAGAAATTGCAGTTTTATTCTCTTCATTTTTCCCCACAAAAAAGATCTTCTAATTCGGTCCAATCTTTGAATTACCCATTGAGGAAGTTGAAAACAAGCCATAAAATAAATAGGAATAGAAGAAAGGACCAAATTAACAAGTTGCAACCTACCACCACGTGAGATGAGTTTACCCTTCCAACCTTCCAACTTACTTTCGAATCGTTTAATCAACGGCATAAAAAGGTCCCTTGTCGGCTTCTTAATTGTTAGAGGCATTCCTAAATAAATGGTTGGGAATTGTGATTGCCGGCACCCCAAAATCAAATTAGCACGGATGCATGCCTCTTCTTGCATATTAATCGGAATCCACATACTTTTCTCATAATTAATATGGAGACTCGAAATTGCCGTGAACATTCTTAGAATAATTTTTAGTGAGATCAGAGTCTCTTCATCTGAATTGGCTATGATAGCCGTGTCATCGGCACATTGTAAGGCAATAACCGACTCTCTCAACTTGGAAGATAATTTATGAGGTAGGTTTTGATTCAATTTACCTATTATCATTTGCAAAACATCAACTGCCAAATTAAAAAAGCATCGGAGAGAGCGGATTCCCTTGTCTCAAACCTCTCTTATGGCTGAAGTAGTTTGAAATTTCATCATTAACAATGACCCTTGAACTTGCTGATTCCAACAGCAACCGAAGCCAACCCACCCACCTTGCTGTAAATCCCCTGGCCTTCATCACATCTAACAAAAAATCCCAACTTACTGAATCAAAGGCTTTGGCAAATTCGATTTTAATAAAAGCCGAACTCCTCTTTGATTTGGATAAGTGGTGAAGGATCTCACGAGTAGTATTAAAATTTTCGGCAATTTGCCTATCCTTGATAAATGCCGTTTGGTTTGGTGAGATGAGACTTGATAGCAAGACTTGATAGCTTATAGCCAAGCCTATTAGCTAGCAATTTTGAGATGATTTTTGGGACAACATTAATGACACTTATCAGACGAAAATCACCTACAGCCTCCGATACTTCCTTCTTGGGAATCATAATCAGATTTGCTCTATTGATCCCATTCAACTCAAGGTTACTGTGATAGAACTGATGAACCATTGACATTATGGTTTCCCTCAATTATGGCCAGAAATTCTGAACAAACTCATTCGGAATTCTATCCGGCCCCGAAGCCTTGTTTCTAGCTAGTTGTTTAATAGCATGAAACACCTCAATCTCTGTAAAAGGACCATCCAAAGTTTCTAGTTCGATATCAGGGTTATAAAAAGCATTAGGCTGAAAATTCAGGGGTTTGATTTCGGTTCCAAGCACCTTAATCATATGGTCTCTAAATGCATTAGCAATGAGTTTGGTTTCAGTTATTTCAGCACCCTCATAGGTCAATTTGTTAACCCTATTTTTATGCCTTCTTGATGAAGCAAAAGCATGAAAAAATTAGGTATTTCTATCTCCATTAGTTAACCAATTACAACGAGACCTTTGTTTCCATCTTTCTTCCGAAATACAAGCCAATTTGAAAGCCCTTTCTCTAACCATTAGTCTAAACCAAAATTCATATGCCTCTAAATTTCTTTTTTCTTCTATTTGGTCAAAGAACAAGATGGTTTGTTTGCAACATTGCAACTGCTGCTGCAATTCCCCAAAATTTTGGCAATGCCACTCCCTTAATTTGAGATGAGTTTCATTTACCTTTTTCTGGAAAAAAGCCACTGTTGGCAAACCTTGCGCACTTGACCACACTTGCCTAATTATGTCACATCCTGTTGGGTGCTTTAACCAAAATAATTCCAATCGGTTTTGTCTCCTATATTGCTGCGGCTTGGAGCAAGATAATAACAGAGGTGAGTGATCCGACACAGTCATTTCAAGAGCCTCCAATGAAACGATTGGGAAGAAGGTGACAATGTCGGTTGAGATAAATATTCTATCCAATTTGGAGAAAAAATAACATATTAAATTTAACTTATAAAGCTTTTTTTTTTTTTAACTACTTGACTTTATACTTATAAATTAAGTCAAAATTATACAAATTTGACATATAAACATATAACTTGTGAATATATCAGTTTTAATAATTTGAATTCATTATTTGAAATCATTTTGATAGTCTTTTAATTAGTTAAGCTCACCAATTATATGGTGACCTCAAGAATACCTAGTTCTCCTCAAATAAAAATGGTTCATAATAAAGATATCTTGTTATCTATTTGTTCTCTATATTCTAAACGGAACTTCTATTAATTAATGCCAATATATCTCTGCTCTCCTTCATGATAAATTTCCAATGTTATATCCTTATTTATGAAAAAAAAAAACTCTTCAATATTTGTTTTAATTGTATATATATAAACATGTCCTCGACAACACAAGTGAAATTGCCTGAGAAGTCATGTACTAAAAAGGAAAAGGTATCTATGCACATTATATTTTCCAATCAAGTTCTTTGAACACGGCTATTATTATATGTTCTAGTGCGAAATAAAGTTCACATATAATATTGGGTAACTTTAATTAATGACTTCAATTAAATAATTAAGTCTGCATGTCTCCATAATTGGCCTCTGACTGAATATATAATTAATAGTGGACACACATTATCTAGAGGCGCAAATAAAAAAAAGGCAGAAGTGCATGTGCATCGCGCTTCTCGAAGGATAGAAATTTTGTAAAATATAGCATGCATGTAGACTAGTCTGTTGACTCAAGCAAAGAACATGTCAAAGGAGTTTGAAATTGGAATATATTTTAAGTACAAAGATTATATAATGTCTTTTGTTTTGTAGCCATGCATACCGAATCCTTTGCTCTCAGGGGGCAGGATTTTTCTGCTCCTGAGTCGCTGACATGTAGGCCCGTAGCAAAACTAAAATCAATATTTAAATGTTTAAATCCATCTAGACCCACATGTCAGCTGCACTGTGGAGTAGGTGATCTCTTTCCCCATACAGGTAACCCATAATTAATGGGCCAGTTTATACATTCCGGGTTTAGATCATGGATAATAGAATTGAGCCCATTTAAACTCTGGGTCAATTCATGTAAGGATCGGATTAATGGCTTCAAATGATGAATCCGAACCGTTGAAACCTCTATCCTTTAGTGATATGTTTACATGTGAAAATTTTAAACTTTCGAATTAATTTATTATATAGTCAAATGGTCAAAATTAGAAGGTTTATAAATTAATTTTATTGCATTTATTTTTTAAACATTTTTTAACCACTTGACTCTATATAAAATTAATTTGAAAAATTAAATTGTTTACATATAGATTCGTCATTTAAAGCCATTCTGATAGATTTTAAAGTTGAGTTCACAAAGAAATTTGATAAACGTAGGAACACCCTACACAACAAGAAAACTTAGATATCCCGGCGCTAAACAACACTGAATGGTCGGCGCTGAGTAAAAATGCCACCAGATGCTGTAGGTATGTAGGTTGGCGAAAGCAAACGCCGGCATTGCCTAGAACAAATGATCTCCACTTGCACCAGACATAAATTAGACTCCCGCTCTATACAAAATTTCTCCTCCATATCGCACACCAGACCCTAACCCTTTTGCCTCTCTACCTTCGCCCACGCACTGCCTCTCCCCTAACCCCACCTTGGCCCAGTCTCTGCCTCTACTCTCTACCCGTGCGCATGAGAAGCTCTCCGCCCAGCCGCTCTCAGACTTGCCTATTTCAGACCCTCTCACAGCAACGAAGACAGGCATCCTCTCCCTTAGGTACTTCTCTCTACATTTGCTCTCTAATTCCCAGCATCTTTTATTTTGTTTTGATTTTTATTTCTCCATCGTGATTGGGTGATCCAGATCTTAGTGGATCCTCCTATCAGTAAGTTTTGCCCAAATTGACGTGCTGTGACACTTTCTAGTAGGCGTATCCTCTGTTGTCTTTTTTTCAATCCTTGCATCACCTTCATGTTGTAGGTCCGTAATAGTGTCAATTTCAGTCATTCTTTTCATTTGATTGTTAACCGGTGGTACCTCCAATTTAGCCTCTTACTATTGTTATAATTGGCAGTACCCCTGAGCTAGATTATTTCCATTAACTTGTAAGTTGATGTGTTTATGGTTGTAAAGTGTAGTATCGGACCGCAAATGAATCATTTCAATCCTGTCATGTACGAAGAACTTGGAAGGTACTGAATTATGATAAACAAATAATTAAGAAGTTTAAACTAACTAATTCATGCCAATACTGAATACTGCTGATATAGTAAAACCTTGTTTATTTGAGGAAAAGACATGTTGATGTGCATTCTTTACAAAATCTTGCCAGAATCTTATCATTCAGGAGAAATACTCAAGCAGCCTCACTGTAGGTGGTACTTTTTGCATTCCAAATCAACTTAAAATAAATCGATGTAGAACTGTAATTGGCCTCTGCCTATATATATAAAATTAATAGTGGACACATATATCTATGTTGGCCTATTCAAGGCCTATATTATTTTGTTCAATATTTTAGTGGAAGAGAGAAAAAGAAAGAAGAAGAACTAACATGCATAAATATTTTCTATTAAGTTGAGATACTTTTACAAATGACTTACCTCCTATTTATAGACTATATGGTGACCTTTTACAAACTCAAGAACATAAATATAATTAAACATAACACAAATACCAAGTGCATGAATTGCACTCCCCAACATGACCCTTGAAAATATAAATAATTAATCTATCTAGAAATTCCAAATACATTCATCTAACCATTTGACTAATTGACCCAATTAATATATAATTTTTTCTTCTTCCAAAAACCTTAATTTCAACAATCTAGAGGGGCAAATAAAAAGCCAGAAGTGCATGTCCTTCGAGCTTCTCGAAGGATAGAAATTTTGTAACATATAGACCGTTAACTCAAGCAAAGAACATGCCAAAGGAGTTGGAAATTAGAATATATTTTAAGTACAAAAAATTATATAATGTATTTTTTTTGTACCTAGACAACCCATAATTAATGGGCCAGTTTATACTTTCCGGGTTTAGATCATGGATAAAAGAATTGAGCCCATTTAAAGTCTGGGTCAACTCATGTAACGATCCAGTAGTTACATGTCTTTATGGGCTGGGTCAACTATAGAATCAAAATTTGCCTTCCGTTACAGCAGAGATAAGCCTTTATGGGCTGGGTCAAGCCCGAAATTCTTTTAGTTACCATCTTAATAATTTAAAATTCTGACCTTATCAGCGTTTTTTTTAAATTTCAAATCTACCATCCAGACATATTGAATATGCACAAAATCCAAGATTATGCGCATATTGGTTTTGAATCTGTGTAGAATCAATTATTATTATTATTTTTTAAATGGTTAATTCTGGGGCATAATCGGTAGAGGGCATAAAACAGTTGCATCACAATCATATTTAACAATGATACATTGATGCACTGCTGTCAGAATTAACAAACATAACATTCTGGTAGAAATATTAATGCACCCATACTTTTAACAAACAGAACTTCTGATAGAAAACTCCGATTTGAACGTTTGACCTCAAATTTTGGGAGTCAAACTCACCTTTTAACTATTAGGAAAGAGATGAATCTGTATCTCCCCAGATATCAGGTACTATTAATTACTAAATCCAGACCATTCTATAACTCAGATACAAATCTCAAAACGGATTCCAATATGTACAATTTGCCCCGAATTTCCTTTGGTTTGGCTAGAATTAAATTTGGACCATTATTTTCCTACAATGGGGGTACAATACCTAAGGGGATACATATTCGAAAGAGATGTGTCTGATGCTCATTAGACTCATATTTTGTGTCCAATGAGCTCCGCTACCGTTTGATCCGCTTTAAAATCCGTGTGCACTAGATTTATACAAATCTTGAAACGGACACACACAAATTTTGAGTTTGAATCCAGACCATCCAATTTGCTTTGGCATGAATTGGTCTGGATTTTGATCGGATGGTTGGACCCAAACTAAAAATTTTGAGTTACCTCAAAGGATCCAGACTCATGAAGTCCAGAATCCATCTTTCATCAACTTTTCAAGTAACTTTTTGGAAGATGATCTCCTTACAGGATTTAGCAAGTTATGGCTTAAATCTGTTAATTCTTGGCGTGTGATATGACAACATCTCTCCAATTATTTTAGCAATGATTTCAAAGATAATTTGGTTATTCTTCCCTCTTTTCATATCCATCAAAATCAAATAATAATTATCTCTGACCAAATCAACAATAATAGTTGGTAGGTGTCTCTGTTACTCTTTTTTGAAAAACTTGGCAGCGGCTGTCAAGGTGAATTTATTGATATATAAAAACATCAGTTACATCAGTTTCTCTAGTATCCCTTAGAGCAATCATCTTAAAAAGCCTTACATCTAAACAACAGTTTAAATGTCCAAAAACAAACAATTGTCTAAAAACAAACGAGAACAACTAGAAAAACAAACAATTGGAAGAAACCGACTATTCTCAAGAGTGAGCCATCCATTGCTCCACTTTATACCAGATCTTATCAGCAAGTACCTGTGGTGACATCCTTCGATCCAAAAAAACCTTCTCATTCCTCTGTTTCCATGTTTCCCAGCAAACGCACGAAAACAGCAGCAATCCCTTTTTTCTTACATAGAGTTCCCCTGCTTCTCACTGCACTAAGTGATGCTGATAATGTTGAAACTAGCTTTTCAGCTCAGGATAAACCAAACATGCACAACATAGGGTCATAGAAAGAAAATATGAAAAGCCGATTCAACCGGACAGTTCTCACATAACACACAAGACAGGGAGCATCGCATGTGTCGGTGTTGCATGACCTCATGTGTCAGTATCCAGTTTTTTAATAACAAGAAACCCAAAAATTTTAACTGTCGGTGGCACTTTTGGTGTCTCTATTACTCTCTCTCTCTCTCTCTATGGTTTGTTTTACAAGCAATCAGCAGAGCAGGGAAAGTTGTATTTCAACGGCTCTTTAGTCTAAATATAAATTTGTAATGTATATTGTAAACGATATCAAAAAGTAATCCATAAAATAAGTTTTTTATATAATTCAATTACTGTTTGTAAATTGTAATAGGCACAAGACACTTGAGCTTTGTAAAATGATAAATAAACCTTACTATTTAAGTACCACGTGATTTACATAGCATCTGAATTTGTTAAAATCTAAATACATCAAATACACTTAAAACTTTTATTTCACTCTCGATGTAATCCAAATTTAAAGAAATACAACATCCGTCCACTCATCCCTAATGTCTTGATAATTTAAACATTTACACACTCACACCATAAAACAACATACATCAAAACAGACATACATAGATCAAATAACACATGAAGAGAGAGAGAGAGGAGAGAGAGAGAGACCCATAGAGGCATTTCATGTATCTACGATAGCTGTATGGTAGCACCCTCTAGCTTGGGAAGGTCATTGAGCTTGTTGCATTGAACAACACGTAGTGTTCTCAGCTCTGACATAGCCCTTTCTCCCATCACCCATTTCTTGAAGTTTTTCAATTTTGAAAGTTCTAAGGATTGTAGCTGCGGAAATCCCTCTGCTTCCACCAGCCATTCCTCCAAGTTTTCCAATTCAGAAAGTTCTAAGGATTGTAGCTGCGGAAATCCCTTTGCTGAGCATGCCATTTGCTTCCCTGTGTATGCTCCATCTTGTAAGCTTAGAAATTTCAGGGTTTTAACCATCCCTAGCCTCGGCATGGGATCTTCCTTCAAACCGGATTTGATCAGGGTGAGCTTGGTAAGATTTGGAGAGAACTTAACATTATCTATGAAAAGGTTCCGGCAACTCCACTGTCCCTCTAACAGAATTGTTTTCACAGTCTCAAGATTTGGAAATGCCCTTAGTATCGACCAACTCTGATGGCACAGAGTTGCCCGATGGCACAGAGCTGCCTTTTATTGTCAATGATAGGAGATTATCTGACTGGCTAAGTAGATCAGAAACAGATTTCCAGTCCACACCATCTGGGTTTAAAAGGGACAACTTCCTAAGACTGGTAAGGAATTGTGGGCATCTATCGGTCCATGATTTGGGAACTGCAACTGATTTCAAGGTTTGAAGGGCAGTTATTTTGGCTGTTGGAGGTGGGCCCTTAATTTCGGGGTGGGCTTCCGTATAAACATGACGAAGTGTTGAGATCTTCCATAGGGATTCAGGTAGGGTATTTATGTTTGTATTTCTAACATCCAGTGTTTGAAGATTCTGCATGACCTCTATATTTTCTGGGAGTGTATCTATGCTAGTATTTCTCAAGCCCAGATAACGTAAGAAGGTCATCTTTGGTATTGCTGTGTCTGGTACCTTGGACCCAAACAATTCCAACACTCTGATAAATCCAGCATTTCTAAGAATGTTTTGATTATAATTTAATGCCAAAAAGGAATGGATATGATTAATATTAAGTTCTTCATAATCACATTTGTTATCGCTGTGGATTGCTACACGAAACAGGGATTCAATTGTTCTCTCATCTGGGTTAGCAACCAAAAACCCCTCCTTGTTGGATTGATTGATGGCAAATTTATGGATAAAAGGATCAACACAACAATACTTGATTGTACCAAATAATGATCTCTCCGAAACAGCAACCAAGGACCTACAAGCAATAACAAAAATTTAAACATCAACCAAGGACCTATAAGTATATATGTTTCATAAATATTAATTTTCACCATATATGGGTGAAGAAAGACTTGCTCGGAGATTTAATAAGAACTTTTTTTTTTACATGAATCTACTATAACCTAAGGGCTGATTTGTATGTCATCTAAGTATTCAACTATTCATAATGTGGCATCTAAACTTTAGGTAGATTTCCAATTACAACAAATTCATTTTTTGCAAATAACAAGACCACCAATAATTTATTAATCCTTTACATAAACACCCAAATTTTGATAAAATTTACGTTCTCCTTAAATTTTGATTGGATTAAGAAAAGGACCCTATGCTTAAATCAATCACCATCCTAGAAGGCTGACAGCCTTTGAAGTCAGAAAATAAACCAATATATAATTTAAAATTCCATAGAAATACTTAAATGCATTATTTGAAAAACCATTGAAAGTACCTTTTTACAAGTTGCTCGAGGTACTTGTATGCTGTCTCCTCTACAGTTTCCTCTGTTCCCTCTGTTGAAATGAATCCTTCAGCGACCCATATATTAATTAGAGATCTTGAGGGGATCTTCTTATAGCCTTCGGGGTAACATGCTAAATAATGAAAACACGGTTTGAGAAAGTATGGTAAATCCTCGTAGCAATAGTTCATGATAGACAACAATATGTTGTCGTCATTTTTGAATGCATCCAACTCATCTTTCACTTTCTTCCATATATCGTTGATCGTTTCTTTGAATGAAAGGAGACTACCTACTAAAACCAAGGCTAGAGGTAAACCATGACATGCCTCACAAATCAATTGAGGGAGATTATCCAGCTCTTTAGACAACTCCAGTAAAAAGGTTTTCTTTTTTGAATTTTCATTCATCTCAGTCAGGACAGGAAATGCCTTCAAGAGTAAGAGTTGTACATTCTTCCGCTCGTTCAACCCTGTGTCAGATATGGTATCAATTCTTTTCAACTCTTCAAAATTTTCCGCGTAAACCTCCTCAAGGGCAAACTCTTTCTCTTCTTTGTTTGACTTCAACTTGTGACAGCAATACACAATACCAGCAATAATATTCAGGATGTCACACCACTCCTTTACCAGCTCATCAATGGCCTTATGGTTGTCATCCTCCTCTTCTTGGTTTAGAGATCTGTTGGCCCCATAATGCGCATGAATATCACTCATGTACTTGCCAACTTTGCGCACTGTTAGTCTCAGTCCCTTAATTAAGGCCTGTTTTTTATCCTCGCTCTGCTGCTCAAAATCGCTCCACCTCATGTATCTTTGAACCTTAACTAACTCTTTTACAACAAAATCCAGGTTATCCAAGTAATGAGGACTGTTCCTTGATAAAAATTCTTTGAAGGGGGTTTCTGATAGCCTCTCAATTATAAAAGGTATAGCATCCATCTATATCTCTTTCTGTTATCCTCTGCTTCATAATTGCGAGGCCCCAAAAAAAAAAAAACGCAGAGAATGAATGAGAAAAATTTCAGAGAAACATCAAATGAATGGCCGGAATTGTCAATTTTTGCAGGATGCAATACTGCAACCTTTATTATTTTGCATTGTATACCGGTTTGCACAGTAGATGGATGCTGTACTTGAAATTGATAATTGCAAACTACCTTATGTGCTTTACTTACAACTATAGTAACTGGAGCACCTAACTACCTCAGTTACCTCAGATCAAACAGCCCCTTATTCTAATAAAGATAAATTATTCCCTACTAATCAGGAATTGTAAAAGAGCAATTTACAAATAAGACTAAGATTAACCACAGAGTAACATATATTAAAGAATTAAAAATAGAGCAGATTGCTTACGAGAAAAGATCGATTAATCGGTGAACTGGTGCTAAGCAAAGCAAAGCAAGCCTAGCACCTCCTCTCTCTCTCTCTCTCTCTCTTTTTCAGTGGTTGGAGAAGTATATCAAAGTAAGGTTTTAATACAAGTTTAGCAAAGCTTAGCACCAGCCATTACTCTGTGGAAGATATGTAGAGGGTAAAAGAACTTGGGTTGTGGGTACAGTAGGTACACGGTAGTCGCCGCAGGAAACAAATAAATGGACAAATTCGTCTGGTCCACTCGTCCATCTCAGATTTTTATTTTTTTGTAGCAAGCTGATAGAACTTCTCTGTAAAGACTTTTGGGGTCAAACAACAGGTCCATTATATATAATTTTTATACTATTTATAACATTTTACTCTAAATTATACAACAAAGCAATAATCTACAATAACAGTATCAACACTGTCCATTGATTTATTAATTATGATAATTTAAAGTAGTTATATAAATCACACTTCGCTTTAGATAATTATGTGATGTCTTCAAAATAGATGTACAAACTCAATTCACCAAACATTTATGGTTGTTCATACATAACCAGGGGAAGAATAGACAGAACTTTGTTACTTGCATTTTTTTTCATTTTCGTTCTGTTTTTTTTTTTTCCTGAATTTTTATTCAACAAATTTCATTGAAAGTGTAAGCGTAGGTTAACAATCATTCAATAATAGAAGGGTAGTAAAACTCATTTTATTGCTACGAGGCCATTTTTTTAGTTTTTGGAAAAAAAAATTACTGTTTTCTAAGATAGGTACAAAATCATTATTTATTAAAAATAATAGTGATTTTGTACCTATCTAAAAAATATTAAAAAATTCTAAAAAATATAAAATGTAGGAGGGTTGAATGTCCTATCCTGCTTTCATTATAATAATATTATGAATTGTGAATTATTTAAAAAAAATTCTAAATAAAATTTGGTTACATATATGACTAGCTTAATGGCTTTGTATATTGACCCATTGCATCCTCATTATTTGAGTATGCCACACAAAATCTCAAATGCATATTTTCAAAACCTCTGTCCATCAAAATCATGTGGTTATAGAGGCATAGGATGTCTCTTTCCATCTACCAATGATTTTTTTTTTTTGTGTGGCAGGGTTGTCTATGGACTTTTTAACAGAAAATGGCAATTTCATGTATATCCCTTAAAAACTTCAAAATTATATATTTTTCTCTCCAAAATTAATAATATGATTTATCCTTCTAAATTAAAAAATCACAAATTCACCCATTTTATTGCATTTTCTATTAAAACTCAATTTTAAATGTATACAGTACCCAATTTACCCATTATTAAAAAAAATAAAAAATATTTAGGATCTTTAAGAAAAATGTTAGTCTTAATTGGTTAGTTTCCGAGAGAAAATGGTTAAATTCTCTACTTCTGGCGCTTACTCAAGTGTATAACTAATGTCATTGTGTATGCGTTTGAAGTAGAAAATTGTCCATTTTCCCTTGAAAACTAATCAATTAGAAGACTAATTGTCTTAAACAGACTACATTTTTTTTTAGTTTTGTAATAAAGTGTAAAATGGATATTTTTTAACTTTAAAATGAGTTTTATTATAAAAGGCAATAAAATGGGTAAATTTGTGAGTTAAAACTTAGAAGGGTAAATATTATATTATGAATTTTAGGGGGAAATACATAATTTTGTAGGTTTTGAGGGATCTAAATTAAACTCTCCCAAATAAAAATATCCAAACATATCATCGCTCCTTCATTTTGAATTTTTACTTTTAAACTGGATAAAAACAGGGTTAGTGAGGAAGAAAATAATTGAAGGTGACTTTGACTACCGTTGTGTGGCGCTGTTTGATTCTAATTAAATAAATTGGACATAGAACAATAAGAAGATTTAACAGCCATTGAATTAAATAATTGAAAATGATAGAAAATAATGTGAAGAAATCTTTCATTTATATTGGATGGTTTAAGTAGCAATTAAGCAACAAAACACATATATAGATGACCTTGAAAATCTATATATATATACCTTCAAATAAAATCCATACATTTCAAGTATGAAACTAGAATAGCGGTAAAGTCGTCAACCTCAAACCTATGCAACAGTAATGTATATTAAACCCATAAACAATGAACCAATATGTCTTGCTATAACGCAAACCATTAAGATTAATCGTTTTTTTCTGGATCACAATCAATATTGATCATACGGTATAGGTGCTAAAACTGCGCAATTCCCCAGTACGTACTCCACAACAATTTTTTAAGCATTGTTTCATCTTGCGATCAAAATTCCAGTACTTGACCTCGACCATCTTGAGATTTTGTTTTGGAGAGGCTGCAACCACCGGCACTGGATTGTCTTTAGCAAATGCTACCGGAAAAACACTGCAACCAATAACAATATTATAAGTACAAGGGTGAGGAAATAATAATTATGTGCTCATAAAACTTACATGCATATCCCTCTTCTTGTAGTTGTCAGTTTTTTTAACTTTGGTGAACTCTTTAGGATCCAAGTTTTCATTTCAAAAAATAAAAACGAACACATTGAAACAGTGACACCCATCAAGTTATGAAATATTGGGTATTCTATTGGCAAATCTGCTATTGGCATCCCCTAAATTTGGAATAATAATCAATAGGTCAGAATAAAGTCAAGCATTGAATTTGGTACCTTTCAGAATTATCACAATTTGGTACCTTTCAGAATAAAGTCAAGCATTGAATTATCACAATTTGTTAACTTCCATTTATAATTTGTAATTTTGCAGTTAGATGACACTAATTTAATTTTGTACCTAAGATCTAACGGAATTCAATATACCACAACACTACAGCATGATTGACTATCAGCGACCAGTATCAGAGACCGGCGCTCTCAATGGTCGTTGATACTCATTTTTTCCTTAAAAAAATTAAATCGGCAAAAGTACTGGCGACCAGCTTTATCTGCGACCATCATCAGAGACCGGTGCCTGGACCGGTCTCTGAAACACTTTCTGCGACCGGAGAAAAAATTAACAGAGACAAAAATCTCCGGTCGCTGAAAGATTTCGCTGAAAATACCCGCGAATCGTTCTTTCCCAGCCGCGCGAATCACTGAAAAATCCCAAAATTTCTAGGTTTTCAAATTGGAGAAGAGAGGCGACTCCGGCGCCGTCCCTGCTGCCGTTGCTTCCTCGGTATGACATTTTTCTCCGTTATTCTCTTCTTTCAATTTTTTTCGTTTTTGATAGTTTAGAATTTTTAGTTTATGCAATGAAGTTTTAGTAATAGGTTTAGTAATAGTTTTTTTTATTGTTATTTTTAGTTTCGTTTTGAGTATTTTTTTTCTGCATTATTTATTTCTTTTGTTGTTTTTTCAGTTTTTTCCTTTTGATTTTACTATTTTTTTATTTCGGTTTTTTTTTTTTTCTGTTTTTAATTTATCTTTTCTGTTTTGAATACGTTTTTTTTTTTTTTTTTTTTCTGTTTTCCGATTTCTGTTTTTTTATTTGTTTTATTATTTTCCGATTTCTGTTTTTAGAAAAGAAGTGTTATCTTTATCTCTTCCCAAGAATAATGACAAGTACTTTTAATTAAACTAACCGTAGGAAAATGAACCCGTTCTAATTGCGGCAATTATCTTATGTTCATTTATGAGTAGAGTACTTCATTTCATAGTTCATAGTTTCATAGTTCATACAAACATCAATAAGTGCAGGGCAGGGATGTAAAACACATAAGGCCACACACACACACTACGTCACAGCAAACAATAGTGCTGTGAAAAGGGCCTTTTAGATTTATTTATACTTTGATGAAGGAAGAACTAGAAGCAAGAATGCCAAGAAATGAAAGGACAAAAAAAGCAAGAACTAAGAAGGGTTCATATATACTTCATATAATAGTTGCATAATCTTGAGTGATAAAGGATTGTTATAACAAGTGGGTCAGGCTGTTGACCAGACTTGGCGATTATCATTGGAGATGTTTTAAGATTTCAAGTTGTCCAGTTGAAAACCAAAGTATTCTCAGTTGTCATGTAATAAATAGCATGCATACTTAACTGATTAAAGGAGATGTCCAGAATGATTAGACTGGAGAGGGTATTGTTATTAACTTATTATTATTGGGTTTGTTCTTATTTAATTGAGAGAAATCAATAATGCAATGATAACCCTTTATTGTGTTCTTATTAGAATACGAGGTGGAGAAGATCGACATCTTTGCCAACATCGACATCTTTGCCATCCGCTCGCGCCGTAGGGGAACCGTTCTTTCTACTTCGTTGCTACTCGCTCGAGCCGTAAGTATTTAATTGGAATTGAATGGAATTGAATTGTGATTGAATTGTGATTTAATTGGGATTAAATTGGGATTGAATTCAATTGCTGTTAAATTGGTATTAAAATGAATTGATATCTGCTCGAATTGGGATTGCATTAGTATTGTTATTGAATTGACATTGAACCGAATTGGTATTGGATGTAACCGGTATTGAATGTGTACTTAATTTGAGTATTGAATTAGTAAATTAGTAATTGATTATTGAATTTGAGTATTGAATCGGTATTGAATTGTTATTGAATAGCTTGGTGATTTAAATTTGCTCATTGAATAAGAAATGGTTGTATTGTTTTAAAATCCAAATATACCGAAATATGCCTTTTAGGTCCACACCCGTTCAAAATTAATCCAATAGGGATTAATCTTGAATAGTCTCCGGTTTGGAACTGCTCTTTGAATGCTTGGTCTCATTTAGGATGTGACGAAATGTATGCTGATCTAGTATTTAAGAAAATTTGGTGTTATTTCCCCTTATTGTTCCTAACGAGTACGTATTGAATTACATGTCGAAAGATATGTGTTTCTAACGCGTACTTGGGGAACTAAGGAGAAATGCTACTGATTTTTTCTTAAATATTAGATTCACATATATTTTTTCACTACTGAGACATAGCATTCAAAGAGTGGGATAAGGTGGTACACCGGCCCTATGTAAGACTCAATTGTTAATATTTGAATTGATATTATTTTATTAATGAAAATTATAATTTAGAACTAATCAAGACAAGGCAAGACAAGGCAAGGCAAGGCAAGGAGAAGTGCTCTCTCTCTCTCCCTCTCTGGTACGTATGTTTTAAATATTAGTAATGTAGATGCCGCTTGTATGGCTGTATACAAGTCCTATTGCATGGATGATGCAACACTTGATTTGACATTGTGTTTTTTCCATGACTTGCTTTAGAGGGTCCGTTATCAATTGATGATTTCTGGAGGGTCTAAAGCAAAGATCTGGATTTTTAATTTGATTGAAAGAAAAATATAGTGATAAACTAACGGAATTTGCATTGAATTTAATTGAATGAACTAAAGTGTTAGGATTTGAATCCAATCAATCTAAGTTAGGTAATATGTTGAATTGAATTGAATTGCATTGCATTTAGGGTATGTTTTATATAATATCTTATAAATGTGTAATCATAATTAGGAGAAATGGAGGGTGATCGTAGTTGGATGTACGGTCCTCGTTATATGAACAAGCGAAAGAATCCCGTATTTGTGAAGGGTGTGGAGGGTTTTTTTTTGACTACGCACTTAGTATTTAGGAAAATATAAGTAATGGTAATCGCATTAGGTGTCCATGTGCCAAGTGTGGTGTACTAGATGGTTGGATATGGAAACCATTGGACAACATCTGATGAAATCGGGGTTCCGACTTTATTACGAAACTTGGTACATGCATGGTGAAAGTCAAGGCGTTGAACAGAGCCAAACGGAACATCCCCGAATGGTCGTTGAAGAGAGGATCGAGGTGGAGACGTCAAATGCTATGGTGGATATGGTTCTTGATGCTGCAGGTCCTTCTTTTGATTGGACTGCGGACGAACCTCCGAATCAACAAGCTCAGGATTTTTATAACATGATGAAAGCTGCCGATGAGCCGTTATGGGACGGTTGTGATAAGGAACATACTGTACTTGCATGTGTTACATAACTCTTCAGTATTAAAGCTGACTGTGGCATAACCAAGGAGGGATTCAATCGCAACGTATCGGCCGTGAAGAAGTGGCTTCCGAAGGAGAATCGGTTGCCTCCAAATCAATACCAATGCAAGAAATTGGTGAAGGGGTTGGGATTAAATCATGTGAAGATCCATGCTTGTCCGAATGATTGCATGTTGTACTACGGTGATGAGAAAGGGAAAGAGAAAGGCGACGGCGGGATCCGGAGAAGAAAGTAGCGGTAGTCAGAGAAATGTGCGGGGTAAGAATGCATATATTCCATCGCCAGCACATCCTTCGTTGCGACTCGTTCTTAGGGTGACGGGACAAATGTAATACTCATTTTTTTTCTTGTGTTGTAATTATACATTAACTGTATTGATTGTATTAATTATTTCTATTTGCAGAACTTTTGATGCAGGGGATCTAGAAAAAACCAAGCAAGTCAACAAAATTGTTTCACAGACTATACGCAACAATTATCCTGGCCCATTGTTCAGTTACTCTGATTTTCCCGAGGAGACTAAGGTTCTTTGCAAGACAGAGTTTTCGGTGCGAGAAATTAACTTTTATCAAACCATTAATAATTATTACTTCCTATATTTTTTCTTAGCTAACCAACAGAATTACAGAGATACTACATTTTTGCTCCGGAGGAAAGAGAAGACAATGCCTGGGATGTTTTTAAGAAGGTAGCGGACAAACAGATGCAAGACATGCTCCACAAGTGCGAAGCTTGCAGTGAAAAAGGCATACGAGGATAATATGCAGGAGTGGAAGGAGCATTTGGCGCCTCGCCCGCACGATTGGATCTCGTCCGCAAATTGGCTCGGAGTCATCGATCATTGGTGCAGCGAGACTTTTGCTACTCGGAGCAAGCAAAATAAGGCAAATAGGGCAGCTGCAGAAGGGTCTGGTGCCACGACGGGCTCTGTGAGCATGCTTGTTCACAAACAGCGCTTCGTAAGTTGTTTCTTTATTAAGTTAATTAAATTTTATTTTAATTGAATCAAATCGAACTAACGTTGATATTTTTTTTGTAATTGAAATTGTCTTTCAAACTATTAACAGGAGAAGGAAAACCAGCGTGAACCCAGATGGTCTGATGAGCTGTTCGCGCCGACCCATAAGAGCAAGAAGACGGGGCAATTTGTTTCCGCCAAGGCTCAAAAGGCATTTGTACGTAATAGAACATAAGAACTGTTTTATAAAATTCAATTTCAGCTGGTAAACATATTATTGTTATATCTATAAAATTTGTAGAAAAATTATGAGAATGCGATGAGGCTGAGCCATGGAGAGAACAAAAATGACTGGTATACTTCGGCTGTTGATGATCGTAATGCTCATGGTGACAATTATGGCCTCGGTGCTCTAGGTAAAAAAACATTTCTTCAAATCTATAAAAAATTTCAAATTTGTAAGATATTAACTATCTTATATTTAATGTTTCAGGCCAGACGAGAGCCATGTATCGTGTTGGTGGGTCTGGCAGTACTCCTTCACATTCTTCAGGGTCATATTCTTCTGCGCCACCGGCTTCACGCCTTACACAAGAGGATATTGAAGCGATATCTTCTCATGTGATGACCTCGATCATGCCTAAGCTCACCCACACGATCACCGACACAATCATGCCTAAGCTCACCGACCAGATCAGTAGAGCTTTCAGATCTACTCAGGTATGAAATTCGATTTATCCGACCGTTCTAATTGTCAATCATATATCTGAAATCCTAATTATTTAAACAACTGACAGGGAGGGTCGACCTCGGGCCATGCCTCGATTTCGGATCCTCAGGATGACGATGATGATGGCGAGGATGACGACGAGGATCTCGGCAGAGATGGTACTTAGATTTTCTTGAGTTGGCATATTTATCTATGTTACAGTTTAGGTTTAGATATTTATGTTAACATACACTTATGTGGAGATATTTAGCGTGCTTATGTGGATTGGATATTGAGCATACTTATGTTGGTATATTTATGTTTTTCTGATATTTATTCATATTCTTGTTCTATTTGATTGTTTATTCGTTTTTAATATTGATTATATAATATTGATGCAATTGTACGTTTGATACCAATTCCTGAAACGACGAAATATCAATAATAAATAAAACCAATATAATTATAACCAACAAATAAAAAAAAAAGCAGAAACAAATTAATTTAAAAAAAAAACAAAAATGATTCTCAGCGACCGGGACAAAATTATCAGAGACCAAGTCCTAGTCTCTGATAATAAGGGTATCAGAGACCGGGTTTTTGGGTATTAGAGACCAGAAACGTGGTCTCTGATAATCAGGTCATCAGAGACCAGTTTTTCCTATCAGAGACCGGCTTTTTTGGTCGCTGATACCCAAACATGACGTTATCGCTTTTTTTCAGAGACCAAAGCTATGTGGTCGCTGAAAGTGTATCAGCTACCGGGATGACGTCATTCAGCGACCGGTGACGTCATCCGGAAGCTATCAGAGACCACACTTTCAGAGACTGGTGTATCAGCGACCAAATATCACCATCAGCGACCAAATCTACCAACAGCGACCGGCGAAATTACTATCAGCGACCAAACTCACCGGTCGCTGATACCTTCCTCTGCTGTAGTGCAATAAGCAAAATCAATAGAACATGAGGTGCATTCCCAATGCAGATTGCACTAGAAATGTAACTCCAAAAGATTAACATTTAAAACCTTCCAAAATAAAGTAGTAAACCCCTCCAAAGAAGGTCCTGGTTGATAATATACCCTAAAATTAATGTTAATGAAGGGAAAATAGGTCCACAGGTTGTCCCACCTCTTTAACAGCATGCTCATCCGCACTACCTCCTTTATCATCATGAGCAGCCCTAAGATTTTGACAAAAATTGGGTCGGGCAAATTGCTGATGATATCACAATTTCTCTCCATTGCGATATCTATATATTAGAGTAGGGTGAGAAAAAAAGAGGTGAGCAATATCTCTTCATTGCGATATCTTTTACACATGCTATCGGTTTCAAAGTAAACAAACCTTAGCATAATTGCTAATTTAACAATTTCAATAATTGTACAATCCCTAGGTAGTTTCAGAAAATTAGAGAGAGCAATAGAGATACTGAAAATAGAAGAGGAGAGAGAACCCTAGGTATTTTAAAGGAAACCATTATAAATAATTATTAAAAGATACAAAAAAAGAAGAGGAGAGAGAGATAGCATACAAATTTAAGCAATTAAACATGAAGGAAGTCTCTTGTTGCGATGCCAAGAGACAAAAGCTTCTAATTTCGCCATTGTTTGCTGGAAGCAGTTAATTTTACGGTTAGTGAGAGGGAATGATCTCGGGGGGTTGGGGAGGCTTAGCTAGGGTTTTGGTGTGTGTGTATATATATATATATATTTTTTTAAAAAGGCAGAACCCATTTCCATTTGATATGAAAACATAATTACATGCAAAGAAGAGTATCAGATATATCTCTCAAAACTAAAGACCCACTCTTGGACCAAAGAGGCCACTCTTGGTGTGTGTGTGTGTGTGTGTGTGTGTGTATATGCATACCATTGGTCCTAAAATTGGAGCAGTTGTTGTACACTTGAACCTTAGTTCCAAGAACTTACAGTGCTGCCCCTAAAATTTTTGCCATCATTTGAAAATAAAATGAAGTTGGTGTTGATAAAGCTAAAACCAACGGCTCACATGAGGACAACAATGGTATATTCATCCTATAAACACCATTGGTCCCTGTAGCCCAAAATATGTCGAAAATTCATTCTAAACCAATAGTATGATAAAATTAACTGATGGAAAAGGAGGGACCCATTGACATCATCAGTTAATTCAACACCATAAGTCAGTAAGAAGTTCAAAGTGATTACAGAACTGCCCCTGGTTACATACATCATCAGTGCCAAAGGGCATCCGATGGTAAAGGGAGATAGTAAATGTCACACCCCGACAACAGGGCCGACAACCCGCCGCGCTCATCAGCGCAAGGCGTCTTAAATCATTTGTGCACAATCATATACATATATATACATATACGAATGTCATAAACAAGAGCCACATTACATGGATAAATTTACATGTAATAAACAAATTGGAACAAACCTGCTACAGTATTAAATATGCAAACGAAATACCATAACAGATTTATTTAAATCAAATAATTCACTCTGTGGTTGATTCTGCAAATCTTTAAGTTCTACATCTTGTTTCCGAATATCATGCTTTGTACCTGGAACCCACAAAGTGGAACGGTGAGAGATTGAAAATCTCTCAGTGTAGTATTTAGTTCCAGTCGAGTTATTCTAAGATCCAACCAACAAGAAACCAAATAACACTAGAAACCAACCATAATAATGTACTTCAAGAAACAAGTAGCAAAACTAGAATCAATCAAGTAGCATGTAAATGACAATTTGCCAAGAAATATGCAATGGTCTCAATGCTTTACACTAACATTAATTCCTATTATAAAATGCTGATGTATTATGTCAAATGCACCAATGTTGAAGCCATAAATATTGAACAAATCATGCAAACAGGTCACCAACATTTTCAAAAAGTACAACTCAAATAGAAGTTCACATATCAAGTCTCATAACAGAAATTCACATAATGCAATGCTCAAAATCTAAAAATTATTTTCCTGACTACGGGTCATGCGCTACCACGAATATGGCGCCTACACAATTTCTGTTATGGCCATAACTTGAAATTGTGCGCTTACCACGAATACGGCGCCTACGTGACCCCCAGTCATGCGATACCACGAAAGTACAGCGCCTACATGACTGACCCACGCGCTACCACAAATACAGCGCCTACATGAACCCAGTCATGCGCTACCACGAAAAGATAGCGCCTACATGACCGGTCAGATTTCCAAGCATGATGTTCAATGCACAAATGTTATTGTAAAACAATTCTTTTAAGATTTCTGTCATACGCTCAAAATCTAAAAATTCTTTTTCTGACTACGGGTCATGCGCTACCACGAATACGGCACCTGCACAATTTCTGTTATGCGCATAACCTTGAAATTGTGTGCTTACCACGAAACAGTGCCTACGGGCATTCAGTTATGCGCTACCACGAAAGAACATCGCCTACATAACCTGAATCCCGCGCTACCACGAAATAGCGCCTACATGACCCAAGTCATGCGTTACCACGAAAAGACAGTGCCTACATGACTGGTCAAAATTCCAAGTTCAAAATTCAATCAAGTACACACATATCTTCTAATTAAAAATTCTCACAAATCAATTGAAATTCAAGTTAACATAAAGTTCTAAATTCATTTTATGCATTTATAAGTAATACTTATGCATCCATATCACGCTAACAGTTCATTTTAAGCAAACTCATGTGTTTAGTGGGATTGCTTTATATCATGTCATGCACTAGCTCACTGAAAATATGATTTATGTAAACATTTCAAGCATTCATAACATGCAATCTGAAAACCATAGTAGGTATCTGACTATAATCCGATAAATGAACATGAGGCCAACCAACAATAGTAATGAAAATAGCAATCACACTAACAAACCAAATTATTTATCAAATAGTGTTAAACCAAATAATTAAATTCACAACATGCTCTAGTCTCAAGAGTTGATATGGGAACCATCTAATACCGAACTACAACCATTCCTATGGGTTGTCACCATACCAGTTGGTTTGATTAACAAATTAACGAGTCTGTTATTAAAGCATCTACTAATTCTAGTGCAATACATTTATATTTGGTCAATACCCATATGCTATGTTAATTATGCATTCCTTGCAAACATGAACCTTTACCCAATAATTGATCAATACTTTATAACAATCAAGCAACCCAAATCAACAATTATAAGAACACTTATAAGCAAGCAATAAAAATTATGCAAACCAAATTAACAAATTTAAGCAAGCAATCATCAATCAAGCAAACTAAATCAACAATTATAATCGAGCAATATATCAATAATCAATCAAATTAGTTGGAAGGAGCTAGGAATAACTCGAAATTCGCACCTTGGCAATGTCGGGACGATGTTGTTATGATACAGGTGCGTCAATCACTCCTGCTGGATCCAATTGTGCAGAGTCTTCGCTCGATTCCATCCACGCAATCAAAGAGAGTGAGCAACAATGAACTGAAACTCCACCAACAAAGCGATTCTATACTCCATCTTCCCTAGGTTTCTCCAAAGCACAATCTCCTCACGATATCATATCTCTTGTTTTTCTCTATTTCCTATTGCAAAACTGTCGACACTACCATCGCTGTTCCCTCCTCTATTTCTACTAATTATTCTCTCTCTTATTCTCCTTCGGTTCTCCTAATTTCTCTCCCGATATTTCCATGGCTAATTGGACTCCACGAGAAAGGAAGAAAAGAATGAATAGGTGGATTCATTATGGACTGACACGGGGAGAGAAAAATGAAATTAGGTGAGTGTTAAAGATGTAAATTTGATAACATAAAAGAGGCGGTTGCCATGTGTCTCAATATGCATTTTTATAAATTAAAAGAAAATCAATTTTCTCTTATTCTCAACTAAATTATTAGCAATTTGCACTTAAACCCCTTCATTTTTTAGAAATAAAGTTGACTATTAAAATGCTAAGTTTTGTTAACATGAAGTTACAAAATGTTATTTAGTTTTCTTTCGTATTTATTGGCTAGTTAATTTACACTAAGCCATATATTGTTACAAATATTAAATTTCTAAGTAACATGGCTTTTAAATAAATTATAAAAATACTTCAAGGCTAATAGAAAATATATCGAATCACTTGTATGGCCATATAATCAAAAAGAAAAATTTACATTCATCTATTTCAAATTCAAATTTTCCTATGTATATCTATTATATTTATTCAAATATGCTAGAGAATATTATTTCAGATTAGTTTTCAAAAATTTCAATATGGATCTCAACATCCTTACAAAAAAAATTTCAATTCTTTTTTTTTTTTTTCACTTCAAGTCAAATAAAATTTTGACATGTCCAAAAATCAGGATGTTACAGTAAATATGTTTTTTTGTAGTAGTGCTTGCCACAGTTGTAGCATCGGTCATCTTGATCTTCATTGCACTAGAGCTGGTTAGATGCTTCCCCTGAGGAATTGCTCCTTTGGATCGACCTTCGACTTGTTGTTGGGTTGACCTTTCTTTTGGCTGCTACATAGATCCTCTTCTTCCTTTCTTGATGAGACCCCAGTTGTCAGCTTAGTCAAAACCTTCTGGATGACGAGCATATTCTCCAACTCCAGCAACATTGGCTAAGTGGACAATCCTCGGATGGAAACCATAAACCCGCTATACTCGGGTCTTCGGCCATGAGTGATTATTCTTCTCATCCGTTGCTCTCTAATTTTTTCTTCATGGTCAGGCTCATCAATCTTGTTACAAAGGGACTGAACATTCTTGAAATATTAGTTTATTGTCATGTCCCTTGTGAGATTGTGATCAGCTCATTTTCAAGTAGTTGGAGGCAGGCATCATTCTTCTTAGAAAACAAAACTGCTAGGATGTCCCATGCAGCTTTTCAGGTATCCTCTTTACATATATACTCAACCAACTCTTGGTCAGTTGTTATTTGAGTACATACATCACCTTTCTGATTTTAACTCTCTATTTTCATAGAGCATCATCCTCTTTCTCTATGGTTATGATGGTTGTTGTTTTGGGTCTATTGTCTTTGCTTTGGTCTTTGCAGAGCCGTTTCAGATCTGCCTACAACCTCCCATAAATCTTGGCCCTATAGGTATGATTATATATAGGTACTCCAATATGTATAATTGTGGTAATTTAATTTCTCAAAACCATAACTCGAATTTGCAATATCCATGATGACTTGATGAAGCAAACCTTCTCACAAGTCCTCAATCTCTCGGTTTGGCAATTCCGGACCTCTCACTTCTGACCAATTTTTCGGAAAAGTGTCGACACATGAACTATCCAATAGGTGATCTTCCAACTATACATGCCGAGCATGACTTAGACCCCGATTGTCAATTTTGACAGAATCACCCTGACAAATCTTGCTCTAATACCAGTTTGTTAAGTAGAGACACTATATTTATTACTCTAAACTATTCTTACTACATATCTACTAAATATTTCCCACACGTACCTCCAATCTACTTCTATTAGCTAGAAGATGACTTCTTTGATTTTTTTCTTGTTTTGCTTAATGCCTAATGACTACGACACTAGCCTATTTATACTTGCTCTACGAAGACTAAGGAATCATCTAGAGTTAGAGATATTTGTGGCTCTTTCTAGATAATTCTACAACTTACATATTACAAGATATTTTATATGCTTGTTTCTACAAATTTTTTTAATATACTTCATGGGCTTACTTGGGCTCTCTTGTAATTAAGGCGGAGACATTGCATCATGTGCCTTCAACATGAAATAACTTCTTCTTTCAATATATGAATATATATGCATTCAAAAGATTCAAAATCTCCGAAATTTTGTTATGTGGTTATAGTAAGATAAGAAAGTGTCAACCAAATTTGCTCTTAATATTCTTTGTTTACCATAACACAATACTTTGGGTGAAAGATAAGAAATGTTGCTATTACTTCTCTAAGATATTTTTGAAAATTCAGCTAAACCATTTTTTCCTTTTGGTCAGAATATCATGTTCAATGATATCCATATGAAAGTCATCAATCTATCTCTGATTAACTTTTATAAGGAATTTCTTGGAAGATGTCCTTGTTGGATCGAGCAAGTTGTAGCTTTAATCTGTTCTTGGCATGTCATATTACATCTCCTATCATATTAGATTATTAGCAATGATCTCCAAGATAATTTGGTTTTGCTTTGCTCTTTTCATATCCATTAAAATCAACCATAATTATCTTTGACCAAATCAACAATAATTGGGAGGTGTGTATAACATGAGAACGAGCGATCACTCAGTGTCTCTGGATTGTTTGACTAGCACTCAGCAGAGCTGGGAATTACCAAATCAGAAATAAATAAAGAAAGAACGAAAGAAACAAAGAAAGAACAGAAGAGGAGAAGAGGAATTGAAGGAATTAATGCTATTCATCCCTGAAAATGGCGAACGATTGGGGAGCAGAGCAGATCAGGGTGCTGGTCCTTGGCAGCCTCTCCATCCAAATCGCACTCATCTTCCTCGTACCATTGCGCAAGCGCATGGCCGACAAGGTCCTCACGCTAACTCTCTGGCTCCTCTACCTCATGGCTGACTATGTAGCCACCTTGGCTCTCGGCAACATCCTCCGCAAGCATACCAACATCCCAGATGAACTCACTGCTCTTTGGGCCCCGTTCCTCCTCCTCCACCTCGGCGGCCCCGATCTCATCACTTCCTACTCAGTCGAGGACAACGAGCTCTGGTGGCGCCACCTTCTGGGGTTGATTGTACAGGTAGGCACCGCTGGGTTTGTGTTCTTGAATTCGCTGCATAAAAACAGGCTGTGGATACCGACGTGCTTCATCTTTGTCCCGGGATTGCTCAAGTATGGAGAGAGGACGCTAGCTCTCCGCGCTGCCAGCATGGACAATTTCAAGAATAAGATCATCTCAGAGCATGACCTTAGCTCGCCAGGTTTGTGTTATGAATGATTATTTCTATATATTTATTACATCTCTCTCTCTCTCTCGTTCTCACTGCTGTGTGATCCTATGATAGGTGAACAATCAGATGTGGTGTGGACATGTGGTAGATTAATAATTAATTAATTAAACATATCCAATTCTTATTACATGTAATATTCCTGTGCTGGATATTTTTTAAAAAACAAATTAATAATTCAATTTCAGCAGCAAGCAAGTAAACGCGGTTGATGTCAATTGAGTTGCTTTATATTTTTTATAACAAGTCCGAAATGAAAATGGACAATAAGGTGGAATTTCACGTGTACCACTCAAAAACTATGAAATTAGGTATTTCCCCTCCAAATTCTATAATTACATTTTACTCTCCAAAATTCTAATAACTCACATATTTACTCAAATAATTGAAAACTGAAATTAATTAGGTTTAATCTTATATAAAATATAATTAAACAGTATAGGTCAATTGGAAAATAAAATTGAAACCCTTGCTGGAATGGATGCAGTTGATTTTGTCCCATCTCTCTCCAACATCATGGAAAGTACCGAAAGCGAGCTCATTTCGGAAAGCTACAACTGGTTCGTTGTCTTCAAGCGCCTCATGGTAGATGTAACTTTCTCCTCGAAGACATTGATTAAGAGCCAGGATCGCTTCTCTGAAGTCAGTTCAAAACATGCTCTGAAATTGGTCGCGATAGAGCTCTCTTTTTTGTATGATATACTGCACACAAAAGCAGTCATCGTCCACTGCATCTCTGGTCGTGTAGTGCGATGCTGCTCTTTCATTTCCATTGTAACAACACTCGTAGTATTTCATCATCTTGAAAAGACAAAGTCCAAATTCATAGGTATCGATATCATCATAACCTACATCTTGCTCGGTGTAGGCCTTGGCCTTGAGGTTGTTGCGGTTATCCTTCTTTTAATCTCAAATTGGACAGTTGTGTCACTTAACAAGAGTAGAAGGTTCAAGTGCCTTGGAAATGTACTTGTTGGGATAGTAAGCTGGATATTGAAAAATGGGAAGCCTCGGTGGTCGAGAACCATCGGGCAATACAATCTCATAGCATTTTGCTTGAGGGACAAAGATAATACTCTAATTGGGAGTATAATGAGTCTTGTGAATGTAAAACATGCGTGGAACAACATGCGTACGACAAAAATAATCCCCTTGCCGGATTTGCAGGAGCAGATGATGTTCGATGAGGCCAAAAGGAGAGCAGAGAATGTGCATATTTACAAGGTTTTAGTAGAGGCTAGATCCTACAGAGGCTACAAAGCTCTTGAACGCCACGACCAACTCGAGACTCTAGAATGGAGCATCAGAAAAGAATTTGATGAGTGTATAATTTTGTGGCACATCGCCACAGATATCTGCTTTAATAAAGATATTTCCCCCGAACAAATGATCAGAAAGTCAAGCGCTTGGTGAGCATGAAGACATCTAACTATCTGGTCTATCTCCTAACCCAGCAGCCATCAATGATGCAGATCGGAGATGGTAAGACACGATTTGAGGCCACATGTGCTGTTGTCAAGAAGAAATTTAAGAATTTTAAGGGTGATGGAAAACTCGATCACAAGAAAGCACATGATGAGCTTGAGCTGGAAGAAGTGATTGCACCGGTATCAGACAATGGCCATCAACCTAGATGGAGATGCTGGGGTAGGCGTAAGGGTGAGGAGGATAAGCGTAAGTATGAGGATGAAATGGGCAAAATGGTATTAAAGGAAGGCCGTAGACTTGCAAAAGAGTTGCAGATGAAAGTCGACCAACGAATAAAATGGCAGTTAATTAGTGAGATCTGGATGGAGATGCTGGGATATGCTACTATTCATTGCGATTCATACCAGCATGCCAAGTCCTTGAGCAGGGGTGGGGAATTGCTCACTCATCTCTGGTTGCTTATGGATCAGATGGGAGTTGTTGACGAACACAAGATTCAGCAATTCCAATCTGAGTCTGTCTAGACATTTACTTGTAATATTCTTATTTATTTTTGTTTTTACTCTTGTTTTCTTTTAGTATTCATTCGGTATCAGAGACGTAGAGTTTAGGACTTCTGCCCTTACGATCTATACTGTAAGCATAATAGTGTTAATATTATTATTAGTATTATTAATATTATTATTGGTACCATTATTACTATTAGTACTACTAGTTTACTACTATTGTTATTATTATTAATAATAATAATATTATCACTACTACTATCTACCTTAGTTTTGTGAGTACTATTGTGTTTCATTTCTAGCATACCTGTCACATCCTGAAATTGTAAAACATGAAATCATGTAGGGGCAAATTTTAACTCTTAAAAAAATATTAATTAATTAAAAACAATGTGAGGGGCTATATGAAAAAGTATTTTGCTATGTCAGAGTAAATTTTCATGAAACTGAAATTTGATTGTGCCTTTGCAATTCACACTAAAAAGAATATAATAAGAATTTCCTTATTCGGTGATCAAACTACTTCTCTCTTTTTCATTAAGTACTGAATATACATAAGATCCCTTTCCTAATTCGGTGAGGACAACTCTCTAACATTGGAATTTCCAATCTAATTCCTTGGAGAGTCCAAGCCTCTCTTCCAATTAATTAAAATCACAAGAGAGAGAGCAGGAGAAAGGAGATAAAGAGGAATTAAGAAAAAAAGAAGAAGATGAAGGTGTCAATGAGCTTGCGATAGTGAGTAGGGCAACGAACTGCCGAGCTTGCGATAGAGAGAGTATAGCAACGACATCACCTTGGTAAATTATATCGTGTCAGGTGTGGATGTTGGATTTACTCAATTAACCTTTTTACTTAAATTTTATCTTTCTCAATTACTTGTGTGCTTGTTGAATTATTGCTTGGGACATTGAATTTGATTGCTGGAATTATTTGTTAGATATTGAATACATGGGTATACATGCATGAACTAGACTTGGGGTGTAGAAAATTATCTTTCTCAATTACCTGTTTGCTTGCTGAATTACTACTTGGGACTTTGAATTTATTTGCTGAAATTATTTCTTAGATATTCCGTACATGGTATAGGTTTATTTGCATGAACCAGATTTGGGTTGAAGCCAATTATCTTTCTCAATTACCTGTGTGCTTGCTGACTATTGCATAGGTCTTTGAATTATTTTTATTTGTTAGAGCTTAGATTAGTATTAAATGTAATATAATATTATTTTAAATACAAGATTAGTATTAAATAAAATATTAGATTAATGTCATATAATATTAGTTTAAATATTAAATGTAATATAATATTATTTTAAAAATTGAATTAGTATTAAATAAAATATTAGATTAAATGTAATATAATATTATTTTAAATATTATATTAGTATTAAATAAAATATTACATTAATGTAATATAATATTACTTTAAATATTAAATGTAATATTATATTTTAAAAAAATTAGATTAGTATTAAATAAAATATTAGATTAAATGTAATATAATATTATTTTAAATATAAAATTAGTATTAAATAAAATATTAGATTAATGTAATATAATATTAGTTTAAATATTAAATGTAATATAATATTATTTTAAATATTATATTAGCATTAATAAAATATTAGATTAGATTAAATATAAAATAATATTAGTTTAAATATTAAATGTAAAATAATATTACTTTAAAAATTAGATTAGTATTAAATAAAATATTAGATTAAATGTAATATAATATTAGTTTAAATATTAAATGTAATATAATATTATTTTAAATATTAGATTAGTATTGAATAAAATATTAGTTTAAATATAATACAATATAATATTAATTCTATTATTAAATGTAATATAATATTATTTTAAATATCAGATTAGTATTAAATAAAATATTAGATTAAATATAATGTAATATTAATTTAAATTTTAAAATGTAATATAATATTATTTTAAATATTATATTAGTATTAAATAAAATATCAGATTAAATATAACATATTATTAGATTAAATATAATACAATATAATATTCATTTAAATATTAAATGTAATATAATATTAGTTTAAATATTAGATTAGTACTAATATTGAAAGCAAGAAATGTTATTCCATGTTTTTGTAAGAATAGCGAATAGCGCTATTCTCGTTATTTAAAATAGCTCTATTTTTCATTTGGATTGTCCTTGTTCTGAATAACAATGTTATTCTAAGAACAGTAGCTATTCTTGGTGCATCCAAACATACCCTTAAGGGGTAGGTGTCAGGTGAGGCTATAAAGTACCAGGTTTTTATTCATTGCATTAAAAAAACAAAATTTGCCCCCTCGGAAGAACCAACATTTTATTTATGGATAGAGATCATCTGCCTCCAATGGCGCTGAAATGTGGGTCCAGAGACGGATTTAAATATTTAAATATTAGTTTTTAGTTTTGCTGCGGGCTCACGTGTTAGCGACACAGGGGCAGGAAAATCCTGCCCCCCTAGGGGGCAGAGGATTCTGTTCTAGCATTAAAAACACAATATAAAATGAATATCATCATTGTCCTAATATTTAAAAACTAGCAAAACTGAAAGGAATCATTTCTGGCACTCTGTTGTGACGGAACATACCGTCCACATTCCAGCCGTGATGAAACCTACTGTTGACAACCTTGAATTGTGAAAATATTTAACACTTAGGAGGGTAAATATTATATTATGAATTTTAGAGGGTAAAATATGTAATTTTGATGTTTTTTAGGGGTATACATGAAACTTCCACCGATAATAATATCCAATCATACCATATGCTCCTTTATATTGAACTTTTGTCTTTCAAACCGGAAAAAGACAGGGTAAGTGAGAAAAAAAAATTATTGAAGTTGATTTTTACTACCCCTATGTGGCGCTGTTTGATTCTAAGTAATAAATCAATTTCACAAAGTATAATAAGAAGATTCTACAGCCATTTAATTAAATAATTGAAAATGATAGAAAATAATGGTAATAAATCTTTCATTTATGTGAAGCAAATTACACTACAAACCAGAAAATGCAATAACTCATTATCCAAATAATTGGTAGTTTATTTGCTGGAATTTATTACAACAGTTCCTCGTACTCCGTTTCAGACGAGATCAGACGAGACGAGCATGCGCAACAAGTGTGAATTGACATCAGCTTAATTTTCATCTTCATCATCTCATGACATTGAAGCGAGAGAGAGAGAGATGATTCTTGAGAGCGGCACACTGTATCAGTGATGCAAAGTGGTCCCATTACGATCTTGCCAGTTAAGCTAACGTACCGGTTATTTAGTAAAGAGAAGAAAAAGATAAAATCTCAAACAAACACACAAATAAAACTTTCTATTTCATTCCATATATCATTCTCTCCCTCCAACAGAATTGTTTGTACATATTTAAAGTAAAACAAAACAAGAAAAGCTCTTCTTGGAAATGCAAAAAAAATAAAGGCTACTAATTCCCATTTTTAGTAAATCAACGGAACCTTTTAGAATACCGTCCAAACTTAAAAGATCTCCCATGCAGTCAAAGTTTGCAATTGATTTATTTGTTCAAAACTCTTAGATTACCTCACATGCATTCAAAGAAAGTTAACACTCTTAATAAAGCCCATTAATTCCTTAATCTGTTTGGATCCGTTGTGGCCATCATTTACGTTCGACTCTGAGTCGGATATGTCTTCAATACGCACCGCGTCAGACTCCTTGGGTTGGTTGAAGCTTGACCTCAAGCTTGCATATTTTTCGTAGTACTTGCAGAGATGACTAACATTGAACATGTTGGATATTTGCAAATTGTTGGGTAATTTCACGCGGTAATATAGTTTCAGGTCAATTAAAAACAATATAGTTTCTTTGTTGGGTAATCGAAACTTTTTTTTCTTTGTAGAACTCTTTAAAAACAATATAGTTTCAGGTCAATTACCACTACATCTTTGTAGATCTCTTTCAAAATGGATTTTCTACATATGTGTTTCCGTTGCACCACTCTCGAAATCAGCGAACTAGAGCTAGCTTCAATTGTTAATGGTTTGGCACTTGGTTGTAAGAATGGGTCATTGTAGTGAGGCCTTAAGGCTTCATTGTTGATCCAACACAAATATTTGGTTTGCAACAAAAAATCATATTGAACCTCCATGGACAAAGCATATGCTAAATTACCCGTAAGTGTAGGGAAATCACCAACAAAGTCTTCTTCAAAGTTTGAAGACTTCTCAACAATCTTTGTTTCTGTCAAGGTGTTGTCTTTGCCTTCACCATCTGACTCTTGAATTTCTTCAACCATGACAATCCCATCAACAAGCTCATTTGTTTGTTCTAGTTACTCTTCCACTAGAGTGGTGTCCTTTTGTTTCGTGACCTATTGGGAACATGTGCTCAGTGGGGTGTGGTGTCGATGTTGATCCTCTTCATCGCAGGACACTAAAGATTTGTTTACATGGAATTGGTTCCTCTCTTCATCTTCTCTATTGAAATTTTCTTCTTTAGAACTGTAAGGCCAATAGTTGAGGTGTTTGAAATGGTTGTCTCCATTGGAGGTGAGAAGAAGGAGAAACAATATTATTAGATATGTTGTAATGGTGTTGGTGAGGAGAAATATTGGTGTAGCTTGTAGCTAGAGTCGTGCCTCGCCTGACAGTCACAATTCTCACATTGTCGGTAGTTGAGCGGTACGAACTCAAAAGTCATCTCACGCTTCAAATCGAACCAATTGTTGATAGGGGGAAGGCCATCGAGGTAGCGGCGATACTTATATGGCTGCCAACATGCTGCTAGCCTATCTCGTAGCCATATTGTCACTAACGGAACTCGCTTGTTAGGAGGGATTATTTTTAGCTCAAAGAATTTTTTCCACGGTATTGATCCAATCAAGAAATTCCTCGGGCTTGACGCTTCTAGAAATATCAGGAATTTCGACACATTGTCTGCCGTCCCACATTAGTTCTCGGTCTTGTGGACGTTCAAAGAGAGGTGGAGTTTCATCATTATTATTTTGTGGATTTTGGTGATTGTTTTGGGTGTTGGTGGGAGCAAGGTATTCAATTAGATTAGTGAGGCGTTGCATAATTTTGGTTTGATTTTGTTGCATATGGTCAAGAACAACGAGAAGGTTAGGATCGGCCATGAGGATAGTGAGTAGTAGGTGAAATGGGTTGGCATCGAACTTGAACGGTTAATAGAGATACAACTTCACGCACGTAGGAAGGTGGTTGTCGAACCTCGTTCTAATACCAATTGATGCAAAGAGGTCGTGTTACGATCCTGCCCGTTAAGCTCACGTATACCGGTTAATTAGTAAAGAGGAGAAAAAGATAAAATCTCAAACAAACACACAAATAAAACTTTATATTTCATTCTATATATCATTCTCTCCCTCCAACAGAAGTGTTTGTACATATTTAAGGTAAAACAAAACAAGAAAGCTCTTCTTGGAAATGTAAACAAAAAAAAAGGCTATTAATTCCCATGTTTAGTAAACTAAGGGCAAATTTTAGAATACCGTCCAAACTTAAAAGATCTCCCATGCAGTCAAAGTTTGAAATTGATTTATTTGTTCAAAACTCTTTGCATCTATTTCTTGTTCAAAGAAAGTTAACACTCTTAATAAAACCCATTAATTCCTTAATCTGTTTGGATCCATTGTGGCCATCATTTCTGTTCGATTATGAGTCAGATATGTCTTGAATACGCACCGCGTCAATCAGAAATCAAAAGCCATAATCAATTTTGTGTTTAAAAAGCTAGAGGATGTGTGGAATTTAGAAGATGCATTGCTGAGCAAATCTCGATCTGTCCCTGAGCGAAGCCTCCGCTCTGATGCCTCTCTCTCCTCTCTATCTCTCCTCTCTCCTCTCTATTCAGCCTTTCTCTATCTCAAAAATGAGAACGTTTGTGAACTCCGGCATCTATTTCTTGTTAGATGCCTCTTTGCAAAGAGACTAGATTTATTACTATATCTGTTATATATGCATGTAATTATTATATTAACACATTCAATTATAAGAAAATTCATAATGAACAAATATAATTTATCAATCAACTTTCGTTTTAATAATGCATTGTGAAAATATTTAACACTTTATCTAAAAATAACATATTATTTTGAATTTTGGTTCATATTTATTTAGGAGGGTTGATATTTTGAATTTTGGTTCATATTTAACACTTTATCCTGCTATCATTATAATAATATTATGAATTATGAAATATTTGAAAATTTATTTTCTAAAAAAAAAATTGGTTAGATATGTGACTTGCTTAATGGCTTTGTATATTGACCCATTGCAACCTCATTATTTGAATTACGCCATACAAAATCTCTAATGCATATTTTCAATACCTCCGTCCATCAAAATCCAATCACGTGGTTATAGAGGCATAGGATGTCTCTTTCCAGCTACCACAGATTTTGTGTGGTTGTTGTCTAGGGACTTCTTCACAGAAAATAAAGCAATTTCATGTATACCCCTTGAAAACATCTTACGTTATGAATTTTTCTCTCTAAATTTTAAAAAATTGACAAATTTATCCATTTTATTGCATTTTCTATATAAACTCAATTTTAAATGTATAATGTACCCATTTTATCGGTAATTAAAAAATATGTAGCATGTTTAAGAAAAATATCAGTCTTAATTGGTTGGTTTCCGAAGAAAAATAGTTCAATTATCTTTTTTTGATGCTTACACAAGCGTATGTACCTAATGTCATTCTGTATGCGTCAAGAAGTAGAAAATTTTATATTTTCCCTCGAAAACCAACCAATTTGAAGACCAATTTTCTTAAACAGACTACATATATATATTTTTTTTGTAATAAAGTATAAATGGATACTTTTCAAATTTAAAATGAGTTTTAATTAATATAAAAGACAATAAAATGAATAAATTTGTGAGTTAAAACTTAGAAGGGTAAATATGATATTATGAATTTTAGAGGTGGAAACATGTTATTTTTAATTTTTTGAGAGGTATAAATGAAACTCCCCCAAATAAAAATATCCAAACATATCAATGCTCCTTTATTTTGAATTTTTTACTTTTAAACCGGAAAAAAGACAGGGTTGTTTGAAAGTTGATTTTCACTACCGTTGTTTGATTCTAATTAAATCAATTCCACGAAGTGCAATAAGAAGGTACGACAGCCAATGAATTAAATATAATTGAAAATGATAGAAATAATGGTAAGAAATCCTTCTATTATACCCGTTCCTGATTCTCTGTTTCAGACGAGACGAGCAACAAGTGTGAATTAACATAAGCTTAATTTCCTTCTCCTTCAGCTCGTGACATTGAAGAGAGAGAGAGATGCCAAGTCTTGAGAGCGGCGCTCTGTATCAAAAATCAAAAGCCAGAATCGATTTTGTGTTACAAAAACTGGAGGATGTGTGGAATTTAGAAGATGTATTGCTGAGCGGGGCTACGCCCCTGAGCGGTGCCGCCTCTGTGATGGTCTCGGTGAGTTCCATGCTAACACATGTTTACCATGCACTGGTTAATGCCGATGAATCCAATTTGGACATAGCCGATTACCGGGTCCAGGAGTGGATTGCTGCAGTTGAAAACATCAGCATGTTTGTCGAAATCTCCATCTCAGATTTCCTTCACAAAGTCGGGGAAACCGTAACTGATGTACCGGTCGCTGTCAGGTCAATAAGCACAAAGCCGGTGAATTTGTTCGCTCTTCACAAACTTGGAACTGAGATGAGCAAGATCCAATTAGCCCTCCATGAGATCAGTACAACTGATGCTGTCATGGACAGTATCTGTATCAGAAATGGCACGGCCCAATCTGTTGAAGTTATGCCTAACAGTAAAATTGTTGATGTGATGGCGCTTGTTGGCTACGAGGCCCTCCAGAAGAGAATAACTGAGAAGCTTCTTGATCAAAGTATAGATCCAGAATGCATCCTTGTTGCAATCTTGGGACCAGAGGGTGCTGGAAAAACCACACTCGCGCAAGAGATTTACAAGAGGTTAGGTTTATTCCTCTTCTAACATCACAGATTACTCAAGTGACTAAGAATGCTCATTACTTTCAATTGCTTATATAAAGGCATTTCTTTTTGTAGCACTGAGGTGAAGAGCCACTTTGACATCTGCTTTTGGTTTTCTCACACAAGACCTGTCGACTCTCAATGTCCTGCACAGTTCGAGCCGATAGATATCTTGAGAAAGATGTTAGCAAAAATTGAGCATGAGAACTCGTTGGATAACAATGAAGAAAATTAAATCATTTCAAGGATTTATGAGTCCTTGGAAAGGAAAAGGTATCTTGTAGTCATCGACAATATTCATCATTATATTGTAATCAAGAAAGCTCTTCCTGATGAAAATAACGGAAGTCGGGTGTTGATTATCACTCCAGAAATCAGTAATTATGAAAGAATCGCTCTCGATATTAATCCTAAATTTAAATATGAGGTTCCACTCTTAACTCATGAGGATAGCCTAAAACTGTTGCTCAGAAAATCCCGGCATGATATAGATTACCTTGAAGAGTATCCTACTGATATCTTGCATAGAGCGAGAGATATTGCAACACAGTGGGGTGAATCAGCTATGGATTTGGTACTTTTTGGAGGTCACTTACGATTCAATCGATCTTTTTTTAATGATATTGAACTCCTTCTGGACATGGATGCTACAGCGAGATATAGTGATGTGGTCATTAGTGTCTACCTTTATCTACCGAATGTTCTCAAGAAATGTTTCGCATGCTTAGCCTCTGTTTTCCCCGTCAATTACATAATACATGCCAATTCCCTAATTCGATTATGGATTGCTGAAGGAATTATATTGAAGGAGAATGAAGGGACGATGGAGGCTACCGCTGAAATCTATTTAAATGAACTAATCCAAAGGTATTGCATTAGTTATAATTAATTGATATATTTACTTGTAATGACTTAAGATTGTTTACCTAGTTAATTCTTGGTAAATATACTGTTCGTTTGCTCCATAACATACGAGAAAGTTCCTTGGCAATTTACCATAATACATTATGTCTTTCCAATACATTAAAATTCTGAAATTGATAATTGTAAGTGTGAACTGTGAACAATTATGGAAGAAATTATATGTTCCTTATATATATGGCCCTGTTATTATAATTTTTTCTCTTTCCCTTCGGCTATTTGATTAAATAAAATTTATCATTTACAGGGGCTTAGTGCGTGTTATCTGGGTATACTACCATAATCAAGCTGATCAACCAACTCGTGTAGTTATTCTACATCCTAAGCTGCATAAGAACTTCAATTATTACATTCGCACAAATAACCCATTCCCTGTTGAGGCCGTGCTCGGTCAGGATGCATTTCAGTTAATTAATTACTTTGGGGACACTGATGATGATGAACCAGCAAACTTTCATCCATTGCGCCGCTTGGCAGTACATCTTCCCTTTCAGTTCAATACATTTTCTTCCTTTGAAGAAGGAAAAATCATGCGGGGCTTCAAATATACAAGCCTCCACTCTTTGTTTTTTTTCGGTTCTGTAGCACCAATGATGTTTTACCAATTCAATTTTCTCAGAGTGTTGGCAATTTATCAGGCCCGCATTCAGTTCTCCGAGGAAGACCGAGCGTGCTGGTTGGATGGTTTAGTTAACTTAAGATATTTGGGGTTTATAGTGTGCTGGATAAAAGCTGGATCACTTGGAAAGAAACTATCCCAATTTCAGAATCTCCAAACCCTCGATCTATCAGGGTCTATCATTTTGGGTCTATCTGAGTATATAGAAAAGAACCAAAAAGTGACTATCGTGGGTCCAGTTAATGAAGAATTTGGACGATGGTGGTCCCCGATACCGGATATGTGCCAATGAATTAAGTGCTCCGCAACAGCACAGTGCAAGAAGCGGATCATAATTAAGTTGAGTCGGAATCCCTTATGACCTCTAGCCTTTTCCAACCTCTGGTACTTGATTATGTGTGTTTTTATTCGCTTATTTTAGTATTCTCCACATTCTAAAGAATATTTGGAGCATCGGTTAAGCCTTTCATTATTGGGGTCATTTTCTGGTTTTATTATTTTGCATGCCAATATCTTGGCAAAAAACCTTATCGATATAATTTCCTTCTGGATAATCTTTAATATACCTTAGTATCTTTTTATTCCAAATAATTCATCACCAAGATCTTTCTTTCCATAAAAATTCCTTATTAGAAAATTCCTAGTTTGTTGCAACATATTTTTATCGTTACTGGCAAGCAAAATATCATTTACATATATAATCAGAAACATAATTTTACTTCCACATAACTTAATTAAGACATCCACACTCATCCACAATGTTAGACTCGAAACCAAATGAGTCAATCACATTGTGAAATTTGAAACACCACTAACAAGACGCCTGTTTTAGCCCATAGATGGATTTCTTGAGTCTGCACACCATAGACAGTTTTCTGGTTGTTCCATATAAATCGTTTCGTCAATGTTACCATTTAGAAAGGTTCTCTTAATATCCATTAATATGACTCCTTATCATAATGCCAATATAAGTATTAAATGAGTCTTTCAATAATAGAGTATTGATGATTCAATTAACATATTAATCAATATGCCTTCTTTTGGGCCGACAAATATTAATATATGTTAAACAAAATAATCATCACTATATATGTAATCTCAAACAATCATTGACCTTCCTTTGGGCCGGTGAATGATTGGATCCTTAACATGGATCATGAGAGAAAGTCTCTAAAACCTTTTAGTGACAAGACAAGTTAGCTATTAATTATATTTCCTTGTTGGCACTTCTAAATTTCTTTTGGAGAATTCCAGCGTTGTTATAAATAATCCAGCCTACAACAGCATCTTCGAGACCTTCGTGATGCCCTGAGTGGCATGCACCTGTCTCTGGATTTTCATTTTGTGCTATTTTATCTTGTTGAGTTTGAGTTTTAATAATGATTTCGTCATTAATGGTGCTTTGAGCAAAACTCAGATCTATATCCACAAAACTCACAACACCTGATGGAATATTTGCATATTCCTCTTTGAAATCAATTATTTTCTCACCTCCCACAAACTCAACATCCTAAAATATTTTTCATCTCAAATACTTAATGTTTTTTAGAATAAAATAATAATAATAATAAAACTTATAACTCCTTTAGTGCTAGTTAAGGATGTTTGCTGCATAGATATGAAAATCTAAGTGTTTGAGAATATCATTTAACACAAGACGTTCAATTCTTTTATTAGAAATGTGACCTAATCACTTGTGCCATAATGTGACCGAATTCTCATTTGTCAATTTTACCTAACACTTCTTTCTATCTATATGCAAGGCTTCTAAATAGGAGCTATTGACATCTAAAGAATATAGATTATCATAATCCGAATAAAAATTAGAATCAACTTGTTTGAATTTTGAAATAAACCAATTTTTTGTAAATAAAATTACAGAAACCAAATTATCATAAGTTCATATTTGTTCAATATACAAAATAGAAATTTTATTCGGTCTAAAAGACAATACCATAAATATCTCATATAAGTTCAAACAAAATCTTGTTTTTTTTTTAGAAAATAATCTATATAACTACCAAAAGCTTTCAACTTAATTTTATTATGATTTTCCACAAAGATGAGTCTTTCATCATCTCTTGGCTTCGGTAATTTATGCAGCCTTGCAAAAATACACTTATGTTAATAGTTTCAATCTATCCACTCATTGTATCTGGATATAGAAGTTGATTAACCTCCTTACAAATCACAACAAGAGATTCACATTTCTTAGCACGCCATGCATGGTAAGCCTGACAGTATTTCTTCTTGTGTTCTGCTTCATTGCAGAAGAAGCAAACCAGCTCATTAGATTTTGCAACTAACTTGCCCTTATTCGGTTTGTTCTGTAGTGTGGAGATCGCAGCTTTAGTATCCTTAGACTTGTCTGGTTTCTTGCGTTTGACTCCACCCTCAGTTTTAGAGGAAGTAGCAACATGGGCATTTTCTGTCTTATCCCGTTTCAGCCTCTCCTCTTCCTTCACATAGTGTGAAATCAACTCATTTATTGTCCATTTATCCTTTTGATAATTGTAGTTGATTTAAATTGTCCAAAGTGTGAGGGAAGAGAGATCACCGCAAGATGCACCAGAAGATCATCAGAGATCTCAATCTTTAGTGCCCTAACCTTAGAAAATACATTGGACATCTCCATGATGTACTCTCTAATGTTTCATTTTTCCTTATATTTCATTGAGACTAGTCTTGTCAAGAGTGTTCTAATTTCGCCCTTCTCACTCTTGACAATCCTTTCCTCAATGTCCTTAAGGTAGTGTTTCGCGCTCAAAATGGATTCTGAAATAGCTTCTCGAAAAACCTCTGAAATGGAACATTTCATTATCATTAGACACATGCGGTTGGACCTATCCCACTTTTCCTTCTCTTTCTTTTGATCAGGAATACAATCATCCATAATAGTGGGCATTGTCACTCTGAACGCAAGGCCCAAATCCATGACACCGAGAACTATCATTAATCTCTCATGCCAATACTTGAAATTCGTCCCATTCAGCATAGGCATATCCTTAAAACCCATTGTAATGCTAGCTGAATTATGAACAAAACACACACCATAAATACGATTTAGTCCTAATTCATAAATTTTAATCATATAAATTACTAATTCTAGTAAAGGCCATAATGCTCAAAAAATTATATAATGATTTCCCTTATGGTCACAACACATCTCAATTTCACAACTAGGTAAGTTCCTAGGTAAGTCCGGGATCAGTAATTATGAAAGAATTGCTCTTGATATAGATCCCAAATTTAAATATGAGGTTCCGCTCTTAACTCATGAGGATAGCCTAAAACTGTTGCTCAGAAAATCCCAGCATGATATAGATTACCTTGAAGAGCGTCCTACTTATATCTTGCGTAGAGCGAGAGATATCGCAACACAGTGGGGTGAATCACCTATGGATTTGGTACTTTTTGGAGGTCACTTACTATTCAATCCATCATTTTTTAATGATATTGAACTCCTTCTGGACATGGATGCTACAGCAAGATATAGTGATGTGATCATTAGTGTCTACCTTTATCTACCGAATGTTCATAAGAAATGTTTCGCATGCTTAGCTGCTGTTTTCCCCGTCCATTACATAATACATGCCAATTCCCTAATTCAATTATGGATTGCTGAAGGAATTATATTGAAGGAGAATGAAGGGACGATGGAGGCTACCGCTGAAATCTATTTAAATGAACTAATCCAAAGGTATTGCATTAGTTATAATTAATTGATATATTTACTTGTAATGAATTAAGATTGTTTACCTAGTTGATTCTTGTTAAATATACTGTTCGTATGCTCGATAACATACGAGAAAGTTCCTTGGCAATTTACCATAATACATTATGTCTTTCCAATACATTAAAATTCTGAAATTGATAATTAGTAAGTGTGAACTATTATGGAAGAAATTATATGTTCCGTATATATATGGCCCTGTTATTATAATTGTTTCTCTTTATCTCCGGCTATTTGATTATATAAAATTTATTATTTATAGGGGCTTAGTGCATGTTATCTGGGTAGACTACCATAATCAAGCCGATCAACCAACTCGTGTAGTTGTTCTACATCCTAAGCTGCATAACAACTTCAATTATTACATTCGCACAAATAACCCAGTCCCTGTTGAGGCCGTGCTCGGTGAAGATGCATTTCAGTTATTTAATTACTATGGGGACACTGATGATGATGCCCCTGCAAACTTCCATCCATTGCGCCGCTTAGCAGTACATCTTCCCTTTCAGTTCAATACATTTACTTCCTTTGAAGAAGGAAAAATTATGCGGGGCTTCAAATATCCAAGCCTCCACTCTTTGTTTTTTTTGGTTCTGTAGCACCAATGATGTTTTACCAATTCAATTTTCTCAGAGTGTTGGCAATTTATCAGGCCCGTATTCAGTTCTCTGAGGAAGACCGAGCGTGCTGGTTGGATGGTTTAGTTAACTTAAGATACTTGCAGTCTATAGTGTGTTGGATAAAAGTCGGATCACTTGGAAGGAAACTCTCCCGATTTCATAAACTCCAAACCCTCGATCTATCAGAGTCTTTCGTTTTGGGTCTATCTGAGTATATAGAAAAGAACCAAAAAGTGACTATCGTGGGTCCATTTAATGAAGAATTTGGACGATGGTGGTCCCCGATACCAGATATGTGCCAATGAATTAAGTGCTCCGCAACAGCACAGTGCAAGAAGCAGATCATAATTAAGTTGAGTATTTACTTATTTCTGACCAAGAAGTTTGTACGAAAAATTTAACTTGCTGCAGTGTATTGTTCATGACTTTATGCTTGTGTGGAGCAGACTTTACATGTTTGCATTTTGCTGTATTTTAATGATTAAATGGACCATGATATAATTCAGTGACTGGGACAGTACACATTAATCAGATTAAATAGATAATGGGAGAAAAAAATGAGATCTTGTTTCCTGTAATTACTGTCAAAACCATAACAATAAATGTTGATAAGAAATGCGAAGCTCAATTAGATGATTTTTATTTGGAGTTTTTTTTTCTATAAATTAGAGATTTAAATCCAATAAGAAAATTGTAAAATTTTAGAAGCTTTACTTAAGCAAGTTCTTCCAAAAATTGGCATAAATTTAAATTATATAATATTTGATTATTATGTTATTTATATGCTCAATAATATACATATAATATACTTTCCAATTTGTAATTTGTATTTGTATTTTTTTTAAATATCAAAATTGTTAAATTAATTAATGTGAAATGATCCAACTAAAAAGTCCTCCAAACCATACAATACATACACAACAATTATTATTCCTTTATATTCCAAACCATATTATGCAATACGCACTACCTAAACATATTTATATATATAGCCGCAAAACTCTCATCCGTAAGCAATCTCCAATTATTATTTATCAAATTTTACAAGAAACCAAGTATACATTGACGTAATAGCTAAGTGCATGTGCATCACAATAATACTCAAATGTATATTAAGAAGTTGGAAAAATGAGTCTGAAAGATCAAGACATCTATTCATCATCACTCGAAACCGAAAACAAACAAAAAAACAAAGTTAATAATCACATGATTTCTTCAATCTTCCAACGTTGATTGCTGTGGTCATTCTTCCTCAACACTATTAATAGTGCCCAATCCTGGACATGCAGACACATCGCATCAAGTACCACTGAAGTTTTGGTTATCATTCTTATTTGTCGGAAACCGTTGTCCATATCGTGACTCTCAGTCCACAACAATGACACTTCTGAAATGTTCCAGTCGAATGGGGCCAGCCGAACCTGTCAATTGTTTTAATTTGTTCGTCACAACAAACAAACAAACAAGACAGAGTTTTATCATACTTGATGATTTGATGTATGTGGAATTGTTGATACATACAAGATGTTCGTCACCGATCCCGTGCTTAATAGCTTTTCCGGTGGCTTTGTTCACCAGCGCAAAGGCCGCTCTCTTATCTTCATCTTTCACGTGTTGACAGTGTGTGGTTTCTTTGATCCAGTGTTGTACTTAACCACATCCACATGTAACAATAAATTAAGTTGTCAATAATTCGGAACCCACAGAAACATTATTATTACAAGTTAATCTTAAATTGCCTATCTGGAGTGAATAGGAGAGAGATATCATCCATCCAATGGATGTGCGTAAACCCCTGTTCCATGTCCTAGGGTGTGGTCCACAGCACCTCGTCGACTGAATCCGGATTGTACGGTATCAAGGACACCTATTTATTAATCAAAGAAAAAAAAACGATTTAATTTGTGGAGAGTGTGTGTGTGTGTGTGTGTGTGTGTGTGTGTGTGTGTGTAGATGGGCTATTGTGCTTTGCAATGCATAGGCAGCTTTGTGCATTGAACCATAAATCACCGATTCAAAGTTCAAATGACCGATCCAAACCGTTCATCTTGTTCTCCATATTAATATGTGCTTGGAGACCAAATTGTACATTTTTTTGGAATTTTTTTACTATTTATTAAGCCACTTTGAAAATCGCTGATCCAACGGTGGCTTAACCAAACAGTGAAACCGTTGGATCAGCGATTTTCAAAGTGGCTTAGTAAATAGTAAAAAAATTCCAAAAAAATGTACAATTTGGTCTCCAAGCACATATTAATATGGAGAACAAGATGAACGGTTTGGATCGGTAATTTGAACTTTGAATCGGTGATTTATGGTCCAATGCACAAAGGTGCCTATGCATTGCAAAGCACAATAGCCCATCTCTATATATATATGTGTGTGTGTGTGTGTGTGTATTAATTCTGGAAATAAATTAATTAAGAATTGCTTTTACCTTGTTGTATTCGGGGACAGTGCTTGATTGCATCGCGGGTGGCGTGCTTAACAAGAGCAAAGGCGGGTTGGCCTTCAGAGTCCTTTCTGCTGGTGCCGTGTCCGTCGTCGTTGATCCAGTACTGCTCACGTCATCTCAGGTTCAGATCAAAGAATTATATTAAATACTAGTAAGTATTGTTGGGGAATCATAAAGGCCAAAAAATTACGTCTTATCTAGCGATCAAATAATTACATCTCATCTAGGAATCAAACACTTACACCCTAGGAAAGGAGAAACAGTTCTCCACCTTTATCTAAGGACCGTCTTTTGCCAAAGAGACCCAAAACATAAATCATAAGTGCGGAACATAATATCTGATTCTATGCCATTTGTCATGGAATATCCAAAGCATTGGTAGAGCAACAACCGTCTCCGTGAGTACGAGACAAGTCTTCAATAGCAAGTAGCCTTTCTCACCTTTGCGTCTTATGGTCATAAAATAGGTCTTCCAAGACAGCAAGATATAGCCCTTGAGAAATGCTCTCCAAATTTACTAATAAATTTCTCTTCTCTATTCTTTGAGGGTGGAACAAGAAGAGAAGGCACACAGTTCTCTATTTTTCTAAAGAGAAAAATATATTTCAGTTTCTGTGGTTTTCTGTGTTATCTTGTGTCTTGGGGACCAATTCTTATATATAGTACCATTTCTGGTTATCTGCCAATTTGATAAAGGTATTTTGTGCGACTACATCGAAAACCATGCTGTGCCATCACTAGTGGAAAAAGCACAATCTGTGTCGGATTAATATGTCGGGCGATACATAAAGAAATTTGTATCGGTTATTTTCAAAAATGCGATACTAAAAACAATCTGTATCGGTTCTATTAATAATCGATACTAATATAGAGACAATCTGTATCGGTGTTTTACTAACAACTGATACAAATAAATCTGTATCAGTTGTTTACTAAGAACCGATACAAATACCTGACTTTTTGTATCGGTTCTTAGTAAACAACTGATACAGATTTATTTGTATTGGCTGGTAGTAAAAGGCCGATACAGATTGTCTCTGCATACAGTATACATATTTATAAGAAAATTAAACCGATACAAAATTTAATCTGTATTGGGTGTCTGTTAATAACCGATACATTATATATATTTATAAGAAAATTAATTTTCAGATTAATCTGTATCGGTTCTAGTAAAGAACCTATACAAATTGTTATCTGTATCGGTTGTCTGTTAATAACCGATACATATAAGAATTTGTATCGGTTCTTTATTATTAACCAATATAAATGTTCTCTATTTCTCTCTCAATTCACCTCTTTGTTTTTCAAAGTTATTTAAAACCTCTTCGTTTTCTAAATTTTCTAAGTTATTTCCCTCTCCGCCTCTAGCTCACTCCGCCGCTTTCTCTACTCTAGCTCACTCCGCCGCTCACTCTCGTCTAGGGCTCCGCTCACTCTCGCCTAGCTCACTCCACCGCTCACCTCTTTATTTTGTTGTCGGCCCCTCCTTCTCGTGACCACAGTCGCTGTCGGCCGAGTGGTACAGTCGATTCGCCTTGGTATCGGCCACCTCCACAATACCTGAATTTGGGACCTCTCTCTCGGGTAACCTTTTTGTTTTAATTTAGATTGCTTGTTCGGTGCTTGTTATCGTGGTGATGGTGTGCTTCAAAGTACCCGAATTTGGCATGCCTTCATGTGTGCTTGATGTTGGGTTTAGGTTTAGGGTTTATTGAGAGTTTAGATTTTTTTTGGGTTTAGGGCATAAAAATAGGGTTTAGTTCAAATAGGGCATAAAAATGTATTCTATTTTCTGAATTGTTTTGAGGGTTTAGATTTTTTAGGATTTAGGATAAAAATGTGAAAATTATTGTGAAATTGATTAAGACAAAAAAAATTGGAATTGTGAATTGTGAAATTATCAATGTAGGATGTGTATAATATATGAGATGTGTATAATATAATTTAGGATATGAATGTTTATATATATATATATGCCAGTAAAATATATGGGAGCTGGCAAAAAAATTTTTAAATATGAAATAACAAATTTGTATCGGTTCTATACATATAACGGATACAAATAGTCATTTTAATTTTTTTTTAAAACCAGCTTACCAACTATCTGTATCGGCTGAACTAAAGAATCGATACAGATAGTACTATCTGTATCGGCTGTTTACAGTTAACCGATACAGATAGTAGTATTTGTATCGGTTCTTTGTATAAAGCCGACACAAATCCGGTTTTAGAAAAAAATAATTAAAATAATATTTCACAACTGTATCGGTTCTATTAAACAAACGATACAAATAGTCACTTTCAGTATTGGTTCTTTAATCGATATAGATTAGTTTAGGTATTTGTGTCGCCTGAATCAGTGTCGGCTCGAGGTCCGATACTGATGTGCATAAATAACGTATACAAAAAGTGTTTTTTCCACTAGTGCATCAAACTCTGTGTGGCCCACACAATTATGTCAAAAGACAGTTTTCTGAATTGCAAATCTCAGAATCAGTCCATCAATAATTTGATATTTGCCTAAATTATTCTACACATTTATGGACCACATCTAAATTAATATACTGGATATCTTGTGTCCTGATTTGATCACTTTAATTGATAACCATATTTGACAGTAACCAATACATAATTGTATTACATATTTACTCAATGTTGGCATTAAATCCAAAAAGTACATGAAAAATAAATGCAGAAATCACTGAATTTTGCTAATTAAAACTAAATTACCCAAGGAGATAGATAGAAGTATTTCTCAGCAATGAAACCTAACCTGGTAACATTCACATCGGTCGGCCACAACAAGCACGATCTTGCAGGTGATGATTTTGACTAATTGTCTGTCATCCTCCATCCTTAGTTTCTTACACCTTAATTAGAGAGCTTAGAGAGAGGGAGAAGGAGGAGGAGGATAAGGGGTGTAGGTTTTAAGTTAACTCCTTTCAGGTGTAGGAGTCAGGTGAGGCTATAAAGTACCAAGTTTGTATTCATAGCATTAAAAAAAGAAAATTCCCCCCCTGGAAGAATCAACTTTTAATTAATAATATTTAAAAACTAGCAAAACCGAAAGGAAGAATTCCGGCAATCTTTTATCCAACTCGTGTAGTTGTTCTACATCCTAAGCTGCATAATAACTTCAATTATTACATTCGCACAAATAACCCATTCCCTATTGAGGCCATGCTCGGTCAAGATGCATTTCAGTTATTTAATTACTATGGGGACACTGATGATGATGCCCCTGCAAACTTTCATCCATTGCCCCGCTTAGCAGTACATCTTCCCTTTCAGTTCAATACATTTACTTCCTTTGAAGAAGGAAAAATTATGCGGGGCTTCAAATATCCAAGCCTCCACTCTTTGTTTTTTTTTTGGTTCTGTAGCACCAATGATGTTTTACCAATTCAATTTTCTCAGAGTGTTGGCAATTTATCAGGCCCGTATTCAGTTCTCCGAGGAAGACTGAGGGTGCTGGTTGGATGGTTTAGTTAACTTAAGATACTTGCAGTTTATAGTGTGCTGGATAAAAGTCGGATCACTTGGAAGGAAACTCTCCGATTTCATAAACTCCAGACCCTCGATCTATCAGAGTCTTTCGTTTTGGGTCTATCTGAGTATATAGAAAAGAACCAAAAAGTAACTATCGTGGGTCCAGTTAATGAAGAATTTGAACAGTGGTGGTCCCCGGTACCAGATATGTGCCAATGAAATAAGTGCTTTAGATTGGAGTATTTACCTTAGTCCATAAAGTATTTAGGTTAGACGCTATAAGTATTAATCCTTAAAACTTGAATTATTTATTCTTAAGTATTAATTTATTTATACTTAAATATTGAAGTAATTTTCCATTGGACATTGCAACAATATAAATTTATTCTCTATATTGGAGTATTTATTTTTGGACAATTAAGTATTTATCTTAAACATTCTTAGTGATCGCAGGGTAAAAAAGAATATTCAATTTTGAAAGAAAAAGAGCAATGCGGGGATATCGCTAGGACCAGATTAATTAAATCAAAGTTAATTAAGGTAGTTAATTAATATGGTGATGATGGTAATTAAGGTAGTTAATTAATATTGGGAGAGTGCGGAGATGGTGCGGGGATGGATCTGGGGGTCTAATATAATTATTCTATTATTTATTACCTTGTAAAATTTAACAGACTTTGAACTAATTGCTCAGAAGTGAAGAGAGTGAAAAATTTCCATGAAAGCATTTTGCAGTTTACATGGCAATGTAACTCTTTGAAGCAAAATAACTACGGGCTTAATACCACAGTTCATATACATCTCAAGCAAAAGAAAACACCAAAATTTTGTGCTTGAAATAAGATATGCAATCTCAATTGACCAACGACAATCTAATCTCTTGGTTTTTTTTATATTGACCCATTGCATCCTCATTATTTGACTTATCCACACAAAATCTCAAATGCATATTTTCAAAACCTCCATCTATCAAAATCCAATCATGAGGTTATACAGGCATAGGATGTCTCTAGAATTCGTATCCTCTGAGATATCTCAAACTTTGCGTGACATTTTGGAATATCTCAATCGTTCAAATACGTTCTGCATGAATCTCAAAGCACCAACAATACTGGCCCCCCTACATTCCCCCCGAATAGGCACCGGACACGCCGGTCACGCAAAAATTGAGATATCTCAGAGGATACACACCCGTGTCTCTATCCATCTACCACTTATTTTGTGTGGTTGTCTTGTCTATGGACTTCTTCACAGTAAAGACCAATTTCATGTATACCCCTTAAAAACATCGAAATTACATATATTTTCTCTAATATTCGTAATATCATTTATCCTTCTAATTTTAAAAAAAAACTCACACTACTACAGAATGGCGCTTCCTACACTGTGGTTGTACACGGATTTTCTCTATTTTATATAAAACCGTGTGCCAAATAGGATTTTTTCAATGATCAATTATATCTCTAAGAATCTCACACGGATATTTCATTGAAAAACAGTGTTTCAAAAAAGCTGTTTTGAAGTTTACATTTCCTACACGGATATTTAGTTAAATATCCGTGTAGGAATTGTGTGAGAGCTACACGGATATTTATTTAAATATCTGTGTTAGGAGAGTTATTTGTACACGTATTTTTATTTAAATAGCTGTGTATATATGTTGATAGAGTTACACAGTTTAATATCTAAATAGCCGTGTAGAAAGGTCATCTAGGGTTTCAGCTGAAATAAAAAGCTTCTCTTCCAGCGCCGTTTTGATCACTCTCTCTACGAGGCACATAAGAGTTTAGGAAAGATCACTCTCTCTACACGGATTAAGGAGATATAGGATTCAAAGTTTCTCCTCCATTGATTTTACTCTGAGATGGAGGATTCAAAGTCTTTCCTCCCTATTGGAGGTGGAGGAAATGACACTGAATCCTCCATCTCAGAGTAAAATTAACGGAGGAAAAATTCAACTGAAATTCAAAGTTTCTCTTCCAGCGCCGTTTTGATCACTCTCTCTACGAGACACAAATGAGTTTAGGTCCTTATGTAGCAGTGTGCGCTTGCATTTGTGGGTACGTAGGAGAAAAGAAAATATGCATTTGTGTGCGCTGAAATTCAAAGATCACTCGCGGCTTCCTAAACCCACAGGTGCAACCGCACACTGCTACAATAGGACCTGCAAAATTGCAAATCAACCAAATCAACCAAATAGAGGCTACCTAAAAAAAAAATAACAATCCTACACGGATATTTAATTAAATATCCGTGTCAGAATGATTTCTTGTGATTTTTTATGGAGAGCATTAATTTTACATTTTGCATTTTATGTCATATTTTGACGAGTTCCTTTTAGGAATTATAAATATTTTGATAAGTTCTTTTTTTATGGAAAGCAATAAATTATACAAAATATAGATTAAACTCCCGCACGACGTTTGGACTACCCTAAGTAAACCCTAAACCCTTCAGATTCATAAAGAATTTTGTGCAGAAATCCGTGTAGCTATCTATCATCCTACACGGATATTCAGTTAAATATCCGTGTAGGATAGCTCACGGATGTGAAATTTTATTAAATATGATATTAATATAAATATTTTATTATATTATTCATATTCCTATACGGATATGTAGTTAAATATCCGTGTAGAATTCCCTTTTTTATTTTTTTAAATTTCATATTTTGATTATTTAAATATAAAAATGAACTTATGTAGATGTTTTAATTGCTGTGAAGCTCTTTAAATATTCATTCTTATAAATTAAGAAATGTATTCATTTAGATATGAACTTTGTAAATATTAATTTCTTTATAATTTATGTATTCATTCTTGTACACTATTTTACAAATAAAAATATTCATCACTGTGTTAGAAATATTAAATATTAACAAATTAAAAATTGTACAACTAATACAAAAAATAAATACAAAAGAACAAAAATGTAAACAAGTAAACTTTCATATATTACTACTGGTAAATATTTCAAAAGTTTCTAAAAATTTGATATAATAAAACTAAAAAAAAAAAAAGAAACTCTAAACAACAGATTTTTTCTTTGTCCGACCAATGTAGGACTTTGGTGGCAGATGGCCCCTGGGGCTGCGACGTGGGCGTGTCGGCCATGGTGGCCATGGCCAACTTCTGGGATAACCTGGTGGTGGTCGTTCGTACCCGGGTGGAATCCAAGGCATTGGCATGAAATCCTCTGGAAGTGGTGGTAGTGCCTCAACAGGTGGTGGTGGTGCCTCAATAGGTTGTTCTTCTGTGACACATGACATTTTTTCACTTAGAGAAAGATAGATTTAAGAGGAACCGATTCCGAGGATATATAGGATTTAAGGCGACTCTTCGTTTTTCTGTGTTTATTTTATGTATATTGAATTTTAAATCTATTAATATTTAATATTTCTAATTCACAGTGATGAATACATGAAATAAATAGGGCGCGCATGCTTTGAAATAAATATCATCTTTTCCTATACGGATAGTTACGTAAATATCTGTGTTGAAAAAGTATTCATACACGGATATTTACATAATAAACCGTGTAGGAAAAGAGGAGAGCTACACGGATATGTACTAAATATCCGTGTAGGTATCTATTGCACACGAATTTGTAATAAAAATCCGTGTAGGAATCCTTGTAGCAGTTCAAAACCAGATTATGTCTTCAAAAATTTTCTAAGTCCCCCCAGTTCACTTCTTTCTCCTCTGATTTTTCACTTCTCTGAATATATATTTTGATATTTTATTATATTAAATATGATTTGAACGTTAATATATGTGTAGTTCAAAATTTTCAAATTATTTTTTTCAATTTCATATTTTGTTATTATTTTTATATTTAAAGATAACATTAGCTAGTTAGATTATTCAAAAATATAAATATAAACAGAAATTTAAATATAAAACCATACATCACAGAAATAGAAAACATTAAAATAACATACACCATACATCACGAAAAAAAAAAAAAAAAAAAACTAGCTAGATATCATAGAAAAAAAAAACTATCTAGATATATAACTAAAATGAAAATACAAAATATAAAACTAACAAAATACAAAACATTTCCAACTAATTGCCGCGGCTTTTTTTCTTAGGGAAGTAGTTGATTCTCTTGCCTCCATCCTTATTTACATTGTCCCAAATTCTCTTGCTTCTTCTCAAAGATAACCAAACATCCTCATCATCCATAGGACCTTCTGGACCGTAAGGCTCATCATCAGAGAACTGGTAGTGATCAGATTCATCGGGGGATGATGTTAATTCAATTACGGGGGGCGGGGCTAAATGACTCCACTCAACTATGTCTGGATGTGGATCAGAGAACTGGAAGGTTTCAGATGGACCAATGAGAGGAGGATAACCAGCGGGAATAGGAAGCGGTGGAGGAATTATGGGAGCCTAGTTGGGATCATCTTGGGAGTCTTCGGCCGTAGGATTTTCTGCGGGATTTTCAGATGGAGTAGGATTTTCAGATGGAGGATTTTGCACTGTGGGCAAATTTTTGTTAACGCTAGGAGGACTCTCAATTTGGTTTTTTTTTTTCTGATTTGTAAAATTCTAGTTAACGCTAGGAGGCAAATTCTGTGCAGTGCGATTTTTCACTAAAATCAGCGGTGATTAAATAGAATTAAGGGAGAATAGCGTTTGAACTCCCGCGCGACGTTTGAACTACCCTAACTAAACCCTAAACCCTTCAGATTCTACACGGATAATAAATTAAATATCAGTGTAGCTATTTATCTCCCTACACGGCTATATAATTAAATAACCGTGTAGGAAAAGAGGAGAGCTACACGGATATGTACTTAAATATCCGTGTAGGATACCTAGTGCACACGAATTTGTAATAAAAATCCGTGTAGGAATCTTTGTAGCAGTTCAAAACTATATTATGTCTTCCAAAATTTTCCAAGTCCCCAGTTCACTACCGCGCGACGTTTGGACAACCCTAACTAAACCCTAAACCCTTCAGATTCGTAATGGATTTTGAGAAGAAATCCGTGTAGAAAATTTAATCCTACACGGATAATAAATTAAATATCCGTGTAGCTATTTATCTTCCTCCACGGATATATAATTCAATAACCGTGTACGAATATTATAGAGCTACACGGATATTTAATTAAATATCAGTGTAGGAATGATGATTGTCACACAGTTTTTTATTTAAATAGCCGTGTAGTTATGTTGGGAGAGCTAAACGGATTTATCGCCAATTATCCGTGTAGGAAAGGTCATCTAGGGTTCAGCTGACTTAAAACTTTTTTTCCAGCGCCGTTTTGATCACTCTCTCTCCTCTGGAATGGCTGGAATCTGATTTTTGTGCAGTAGGCATCTGAGATTGCTGATTTGCTCCTCTTTTCCTTATTAAGGTTAGTAATACTTCTCTTTTCTTTCAATAATTTTTCTGTTAATTAGTTTTTATTGCTTATTTATAGTTTAGGGTTTGATTAATGCATGCATGGTTGTAAAATAATTAGTGTATTGTTGTCCAATAACCGACCTATTAATATGCTTGTAGGTCCATACCCGTTCAAAATTAATCCAATAGGGATTAAGTTTGGATAGTCCCCGGCTTGGAATTGCTCTTTGAATATTGTGTCTCATTTAGGATGTGAACACATGTTAGCGTGTTTAATTAGTATTTGAGAAAAATTCGACAGTATTTCTCCTTATTGCTCCTACGAGTATGTGGTATGTACACGTACTTGGGGAGTTAAGGGGAAATGCTGCCGAATTTTTCTCAAATACTAATTAAATCACGCTAACATGTGTTCACATATGAGACACAATATTCAAGGAGTGGGTTTGGATTGTAAACCGGCCCTTTGTAAGCCAATAATTCGGTAGGTTATACATATGTCGACCATCCACCACGCATGATTAATTGCAATCATTTTTTAGAATTTAATTTACAGATGGATCGAAATTGGATGTATAAAATGTGGCGTGACAGTGAAGAATATTTGGTCCGAGTTGAAGAGTTTCTACAGTTTGCTGAGAGTTACAGAGTTTTGCAAAAGGAGGCCAACATTTTGTGTCCTTGTAGGGATTGTAAAAATTATATACGATTTGAGGAATTGGAAGAAATTAGAACTCATTTCATTTGTCGGAGATTTAATAAGCGTTATACATGTTGGTTCATGCATGGTGAGAAAATTAGAGAAAGTAGTGGTACCGTTAAATTTTGTGATGAAATAAATGAGAGTGATCAAATTTCTGACAATTTTGAATTTGATTGCAACGATGATTATAAGAATTTCGAAAAATTGAATAGTGTTGAAGTCGATAGCTGCGATGATGATGAGATGGCAATGAGTATTGATGAAAATGTAGAACACGAGTTTACTGAAAACCTAGAGGACATGTTACGTGATATGGAATGTGAAATTGGTGGTGAAAATTATGATAAATTTCAGTATTTGTCGGATGAATCCAAAAAGCCGTTGTATCCTGGGTGTATCACATTTACCAAACTGTCATCTGTGTTGAAATTATTGAACTTAAAAGCAGACAGTGGTTGGAGCGATAAGAGTTTCACGTCCTTACTATGACTTTTACGAGAAATGCTCCCGAATAACAACGAGTTACCGTGTACAATATATCAGGCAAAGAAGTTGATCTGTCCAGTGGGATTGAAGATTAAAAGAATACATGCATGTCCTAATGACTGTGTATTGTACCGTAAAGAGTATGACTCCATGCATGTATGTCCTAGATGCGGTGTTTCACGCTATAAGCGTAAGGACAACGAAACTGACGATTGTAACGACGAAGAAAAAAAGGACCCGCCTCCGGCCAAGGTGCTGTGGTATCTACCGATAATACCGAGGTTTAAACGGTTATTTGCAAATTCCAAAGATGCGAAATTATTGCGCTGGCATGAAGAAGAGCGGAAAAAGGACGGAAAACTAAGACACCCGGCTGATTCCCCTCAATAGAGAAATATTGATAGACAATTCAAAGAATTTGGTTCCGACCCGAGAAACCTTAGGATTGTGGTGAGCACAGATGGAATGAGTCCCTTCAGAAGTATGAGCAGTCAGCACAGTACTTGGCCAGTTCTTTTATCCATCTACAATCTTATCCTTGGTTGTGCATGAAACGCAAGTATATAATGATGTCATTACTGATCCAAGGACCCAGACAACCTAGAAATGACATAGATGTATATCTCGCACCATTAATTGAGGACCTCCAAAAATTATGGAAGACTGGTGTCTGGGTATGGGATGCGTACGGCAAAGAGGTCTTTAAATTGCGGGCCATGGTATTTTGCACAGTGAATGATTTTCCCGCATACGGGAATTTGTTGGGTTACAGTACGAAAGGAGCAAAAGCGTGCCCTATCTGTGAAGATGACACGCAGGTGCTGAGGTTGAAATATTGTAAGAAGAATGTTTTTATGGGGCATCGCAGGTTTCTCCCCGTTAATCACCCATACCGTAGGAGAAAGAAGACATTCAATAGGAAAAATGAGCTCGGAGTGGCACGTCGTCCATTGGATGGGAAGGGTGCCTTCAAGCGGGTTAAAAACCTTGATATTGTTTTCGGAAAATGCGCCAAACCACCGCCCAAAAATATTTGGAAAAAGAAGTCCATATTTTGGGAGCTACCGTACGGGAATATTTGGAGGTGCGGCACTGCCTAGATGTCATGCATGTTGAAAAAAATGTATGCGACAGTTTAATCGGCACCTTATTGAACATTCCTCGCCTGACTAAAGACGGTATTAACGCTCGAAAAGACATGGTGAAAATGGGAATACGACAAAAGCTTGCACCGCAAGATAAAGGGAAGCACGCATACCTACCCCCTGCAATGTGCACCATGTCGAAGGAGGAGAAAAAAAGCTTTTGTAAATGCCTTCACAGTATTAAAGTCCCATCAGGGTATTCTTCGAATATTAAGAAGCTAGTGTCCATGAAGGACATGAAACTGAAGGGTATGAAATCCCACGACTGTCATGTTTTAATGACACAGATGATTCCTGTCGCAATTCGAGGAGTTTTACCAAAGGCCGTTCGGCAGACCCTTACGAAGCTTTATTTTTTCTTCAATGCAATTAATTCCAAGGTGTTAGATCCGCTCAATTGGACGATTTGCAAGTGGAGGTCGTCGTTACTCTTTGCCATCTTGAGATGTATTTTCCTCCCTCTTTTTTCGATGTTATGGTTCACCTTGTTGTCCACCTCGTGAGGGAAATTAAGATTTGTGGTCCTGTATTTTTACGGTATATGTATCCGTTCGAGAGATACATAGGTATTTTGAAAAAATAAGTAAGGAACCGGCATCGGCCCGAAGGTAGCATTGTAGAAGGGTATTCAACAGAAGAGGCGGTTGAGTTTTGCACTAACTACCTGACCGGTGTGTCTCCTATCGGTGTTCCAAAATCCCGATACGAGGGAAGACTCCAAGGAGTAGGGACAATTGGTTTGAAACCCGTATTTGCTGACACATGATAAACTACAAAAGGCATATTTTATTGTACTACAGCACATGACAGACGTTGCTCCCTATGTGGATGAGCACATGACAATCCTTCGACAACAGAACTACACGAGAAGTTAGAAGTGGTTGAATAACGAGCATAATCGTTCTTTTACATGATGGCTTAAAGAAAGAGTAAAGGAACACGCCGAAAGGTTGCCCGTAGATGAAATTGTCAGGCTACTGGGCGAAGGACCCCAAGTTGTTGTTAGAACATTCCAAGGATATGAGATTAATGGATGTACATTTTACACTAAATTACAAAGTGATAAGAGTGCGACGCAAAATAGTGGGGTGACGTTGGTGGCGGCCTCCGAAGAATTCAGTAGATCCGGGGATGCCCGGGCTGTAATAACATCAAAGTCATATTACGGTGTTATTGAAGAAATTTTGGAGCTCATTTACAGTCCTCGCCTCAACATTCCCTTGTTTCGGTGTCAATGGGTCGAAGACCAGGGTGTGAAGGTTGATAACAACGGGTTCACACTCGTTGATTTCAACAAAGTCGGGTATATCGATGATCCGTTCATACTAGCCAAGCAAGTCGCACAGGTCTTTTATGTCACTGACCCGAGTGATGCTAGGTGGAGCATCGTCCTATCAGGAAAAAGAACGATTCTAGGGGTTGAAAATGTCGTGGACGAAGAAGACTACGACCAGTTCGACGAGATACCTCCATTTTGCACCGACGTGCCAATCGAGGTACCAGTAAGTGAAGAAGAAGCGAACTACATGAGATCTTATCACAACGAAGGATTATGGGCCGATGACAAAAAGTGTCAAAAAAGAGGAAAAGAAAGAAAAAGGGCACTGTGTAATATTTTGATTATGTAATATTTTTTAATCATGTAACAATGTTATTTTGCATTTTTCATTTCATTTTGTTTTTTTAATTATGATTTTTATGTAATATTTTGTATTTAACTATTTCTTAAGAGGGTTACAAAATCGCTGGTTTTAAAGGTCCGAAAACACCGATTTTGTATTTTGTTAACAATGAGTTTATAGGTTCAGTAAATATTTTGAGGTTTATATAGGGTTTAAGGCGACTCTTCGTTTTTCTGTATTTATTTTGTAATTCACAGTGATGAATTAATGAAATTAGCTGACGCGCATCTCCCTCTAAAAATTTGGTCTTGACCGACAGATATTTAAATAAAAATCCGTGTATGAAAATGTTTAGAGTTACACGAATATATTATATAATGTCCGTGTGCAAAGGGTATCCTACACGGATATTTAATTAAAAATCCGTGTCACTCTTACCTTTCCTACACGGATTTTTAATTAATTATCCGTGTATGATACCCTTTGTACACGGACATTTAATTATATATCCGTGTGGAAAGTTCCCATCTTGCTATACTATAATTTTGGTAAATATTTCTAAGTATTCGACTCTAGCTTCCCTCAACTTCTCTAATTTTGAAAAACCTGGAGTGATCCGCCGCTGTTCTTCCCTCAACTTCCCTCTGCGTCGCCTCTCCCTCTACGCCACCTCCCTCGTCGGCCTCTCTTGGTAATAAAAACAATCTCTATTCTCACTCTATTTCCTCCTTATTTGGGCATTTCTGATTTAATTTGGTCGTCGTTAATTGTTGATTGTTTTGTCGAGTTCTCCCTGGTGCTCGTCGGCCTTCTTTGTTATTATTCTTTGTAGAATCATGTCACATTCGGGTGAGCATTACGTGAACCCCCAAGACGAAGAAGAGCAAGGTGTAGCCCAGTCGGAATCACAAAGAAGGACGAGAGGTCCGACGACGTGCAAAACCATCACAGAAAAAAAGCTATTTAAAATCGAGTTCAAGAAGGACGGGTGTCCGACGGGGGAAAACAGGGCACATTACTCAAATTGGTGTAGCCTTTTCGCGAAGAGGAAAGCCGATATCCGTGCAGCCTCTTGGAAGGCCTTCAGCAAGGAGACAAAACAAGAATGGTGGGAGATGGTGAAGGTAATGTCACCATTTCAGTATTTCTTTTGATTGCTGTATATGCATGAACTGAAATGACATTTGTTTTGTGTTAATCAGGCTCAATGAAACATCACAAATGATACCAGAAAAAAGAAAACTCTAAAGAAAATGAACGATGGGTGGAAGCAATACAAGAGCACACTCGTGACCGAATGGATGAACAAAGGGAAGAATTCGGTCGGACACTTTGAAGGGTTGACCCAGGAGATCTGGGATGACTTCGTAGCGATGAAGCAAACTCCCGAGTTCCAGGTAACTAAATTTATAAAATTGTAACTCTGTTTTTTGTGGATTGATAATTTTTCTGCCTTACACTAATTGATTGGCTTTGATTAATGAAGGCTGCAAGTGAAAGGGGCAGGAGTATTATTGCCAAGAACAAGTACCCGCACCATTTAGGGTCAGGCGGGTACGAGGGTAAGTCGTCCGAATTTAAGAAGATACTGGAGTCAAACATAGATTCTGACTCACCGGTTGTAAAGATAACCAACTCTAGGGGAAGCTGTTGGTTCATGGCAAGATCTGAGATAACAGCCGACGGAAGGATTCGACTGCCTAAAGAATTGCAGCCCTTGGCTCAGAAAATGGTACTTAATTCTTGTTATAACTTGTGTCATTCAAACAAAATTATAACTGCCTCCATTTAATTAGTCTTGTATTTTATTCAATTTTTTAAACAGTTGGAGGTGGAGGAGGAGGTAAATTCGGGTGCCCGTACAGTCTCGAGGTAGCATGACGAATTGTCTCAAACGCTGGAGAATCCGGAGCACCCGGGTCGGGTTAGGGGTGTGGGGGTCCACGTGGGCTTCAAGGATGTCTTCGGTGGATCAAAATCTCGAAGAAAGTGTGAAAAACAGGATGCCAAGATGGAACGGCTCCGTCAGCAGATGAAATAGGAGCATGCCGCAGAGATGGTGGAGATGGAATCAAGAATCGTCGAACGCTTATCCTCTCAGTTTAGGCAGCAATCTGAGCACCCACCTCCCATTTCGCCGGGATTTCGACGCAGCAGTCAAGCTTCCAGGACCTGGGGAGACGCGTTCGATAATTTAAAAGTAATACTAGTTCATAATCACAATTAATTAATTGCTACTTTTTTATTTGTTGTTAGGTAACATTTCTTCTTAAAATGACTACATGATAATTGCAGAGCGCTAAGAAATGCGAGCTGGTTATTTGGGTCGGTACTGTGCCTGTTACTGTTGCTAAGGGCGTCGTAGAGCCAAGACCGACAGATGTGGACCCTGATCAGCTCGGTCCCGATAATACTTTGGTGCGTGTCGAGGTAGTCATGAAGGAATGGACGCACATACCTCTTTCTGTCCCAAACGAGCAGATGTACACTCTGGATGATGTCCGGATGGCCACTATCCCATGGCCCAAGAATCAGATCATTTTGGATCAGGTAATATTTAAACAATCAATATCTTTTGTTTCAATCCTACACGGTGTTTTCAATATAATTTTGTAAGGGCTTTTAACAAATATGTTAAAAAGGGAGGACAACAAAGCAAAGATCCAGATGAAAAGAATAAGATGACTTGCGGGTGGTTAACGGTGAGCCCTCTATAATTCTTTTATTTTATGTCATGTTCAAAAAATTATTCTCATTCTAACATATATAGGCCGATCAATGTAAATTTTCAGTGCCCGCGACAGAAGGACACATGGGAGTGCGGTTATTACACAATGCTTTCCATGTTAAACTGGATCGAAAGAATACAGTTTACATTCCCAAAAGATGTATGTAATCCATATTAATTTTTTATTTTTTAATATCAATAATAAATCTTGCATCTACATTTTCTAGTTACTAATTAATCACCAATTTATAATTGTAGTTTCGATGGACACAGGACCCTTACTCCAAGGAGGAAATCGATGAAGTTAGAGATATGTGGGCAAGTTTTTCCAGGCAGAATTTTGTAATGAACAATATGGATTTGTATAAATTAATTAGTGCAATTTATTAATTACATTTTCAGAATCTGATTTTTTTTTTAAGAAAAGCTGCATATTTTAATGGCTAGCAAAAGTGGAGGCTAGCCAAAAACCAAAAAAATTAAAATAATAATAATAAAAAAATTCTACACGGATTTTTAATTAGAAATCCGTGTAGGTCTCCTGAAGAAATTTTTAAATAAATAAACGTACATTCCTACACGGTTTGTTAATAAAAATCCTTTAAATTTGTACACGAATAAAACAGAATAACCGTGTACAAATCTAACTGGAGCTACATGAATTTTTAATTAGAAAACCGTGTAGGAATGTGGATTCCTTCACGGTTTTCTTATTTAGAAATCTGTGTAGGAATGGATATACCTACACGGTTTGTTAATTAAAAATCCGTTTAGCTCCAGTCGGATTTATACATGGATAAACAGAACGGCCGTGTACAAATCCTACTGGAGCTACACGGATTTATAATGAAAACACCGTGTAGGAATGTTGATTCCTTCACGGTTTTTTATTTAGAAATCCGTATAGGAATGGATATTCCTACACGGTTTATTAAGTAAAAATCCGTGTAGCTCGAGTTAGATTTGTACACGGCTATTATAGTTTATCCGTGTCGGTTTTATGATAATTGCACACGGATAAATATCCGTTTGCAAAAGATGGCTCTTTCCTACACCCTAACATCCTACACTATTGGAAATCCGTGTAGCTCTTCGTGTTTATCCGTGTACAATCATGATATTCTGTAGTAGTGTCAATTAAAATTGTATAAAGTACCCATCTTACCCATTAATAAAAAATATATATATATATATATATATGTGTGTGTGGTATGTTTAAGAAAAATGTCAGTCTTAAATTGGATGGTTTATGAGGGCAAATGGTTCCATTCTCTACTTCTTGACTCTTACACAATCATATACCTAATGTCATTGTGTATTCGTCAAAAGTAGAAATTGTCCATTTTTTCTCGAAAAATGACCAATTGGAGGACTAATTTTCTTAAACATACTACATATTTTTTATTTTTGTAATAAAGGGTAAAATTAATACTTTTTAAATTTAAAATGAGTTTAATATAAAAGCCAATAAAATGGGTAAATTTGTGAGTTAAAATTTAGAAGGGTAAATATTATATTATGAATTTTAGAGGTCAAAATATGTAATTTTCATGTTTTTGAGGGGTATACATGAAATTCCCCAAATAAAAAATCTAATCATATCATTCCTCCTTTATTTTGAATTTTTGTCTTTTAAACTGGAAAAAAGACAGGGTAAGTGAGGAAAAAATTATTAAAGTTGATTTTTACTACCCTTATGTGGCGCTGTTTGATTCTAATTAATAAATCAATTTCACAAAGTATAATAAGAAGATTCTACAGCCATTGAATTAAATAATTGAAAATGATAGAAAATAATGGTAAGAAATCTTTCATTTATGTGAAGCAAATTACAGTACAAACCAGAAAATGAAACAACTGTACCTACAAGTCCTTGTAATTCATTTATTGGAAGAAATTACAACATTCATAACTACAAACCAGAAAATTCAACAAGTCATTGTCCAAATAATTGATGGTTTATTTGGTTGAATTTATTACAATAGTTCCTCATTCTCCTTTTCAGACGAGTCGAGCAACAAATGTGAATTGACATGAGCTTAATTTCCATCTTCATTATTTCATAACATCGAAGAACGGCGCACTGTCTCAGAATTCAAAAGCCAGAATCAATTTTGTGTTTAAATGGCCAGAGGATATGTGGAATTTAGAAGATGCATTGCTGAGCAGATCTATATCCCTGAGTGAAGCCTCCGCTCTGATGCCTCTCTCCTCTCTCTATCTCAAAAATAAGAACGTTTGTGAACTTCGGCATCTATTTCTTGTTAGACATTTCTTTGCGAACAGTCGAGATTTATTACTATATGTGTTATATATGCATGTAATTCTTAAATTAACACATTAAATTATAATAATTTTTAAAATTAATAATGAACAAATATAATTGATCAATCAACTTTCGTTTTAATAATGAATTGTGAAAATATTTAACACTTTATCTCAAAAATAACATATTATTTTGAATTTTTGTTTCATATTTATTTAGGAGGGCTCAGTGTCGTCTCCTGCTTTCATTATAATAATATTATGAATTGAGAAATATTTAAAAAATTATTTTCTAAAAAAAAAATTGGTTAGATATGTGACTTGCTTAATGGCTTTATATATATATTGACCCATTGCATCCTAATTATTTGAATTATGCCACACATAATCTCAAATACATATTTTCAATACCTCCGTCCATCAAAAACCAATCATGTGGTTATAGAGGCACAGGATGTCTCTTTCCAACTACCACTGATTTTGTGTGATTGTGTTGTCTATGGACTTTTTCACAGAAAAAAAAGCAATTTCATGTATACCCTTGAAAACATCCACATTATGTATTTTTCTCTCTAAAATTTGTAGTATCATTTATCCTTCTAAATTTTAATTAATTCACAAATTTACCCATTTTATTGTAATTTCTATTTAGTCATCAATTGAAACCGAAAACAAACAAACAAACAAAGTTAATGATCACTTGATTTCTTCAATCTTCCAACGTTGATTGGTGTTGTCATTCGTCCTTAATACTATTAACAGTGCCCAATTATGCTGCACATGTAGATCAGCTGCATCAAATACCAACGAAGTGTTGGTTAGCATTCTTATTTGTCGGAAACCGTTGGCCATATCACCACTCTCAGTCCACAACAGTGACACCTCTGCACAGTTCCGATCGAATGGGGCCAGCTGAACCTGTCAATTGTTTTAAGTTGTTCATCTCAACAAACAAATAAACAAGAGAAAGTTTTATCATTGTTGATAATTTGATGTATGTGGATTTGTGGATACATACAAGATGTTCATGACCGAAGCCGTGCTTAATAGCTTTGCCGGTGGCTTTGTTCACCAGGGCAAAGGTTGCTCTTTTTTCTTCATCTTTCACATGTTGACAGTGTGTGGTTTCTTTGATCCAGTGCTGTACTTAACCACATCCGCATGTAAGAAATAAATTAAGTTGTTGGTAACTTGGAACCCACATAAACATAAATATTACAACTAAATCTTAAAGATAAAAGGAAAGTAACACAGTTGGCTAGAAACAAAATAATGTTGAAAGTTAATTCAAAATTAGCTTTCAATATTTAAGTTCTGTAAGTTGAGAGTTGCTCCAAAAATAGCTCTTTATATTTAGAGTGAGATCTAGGAGTGTGTAGATGTTAGTGGATTCTATAATTAGCATGTATGTAATGTTTGTTATATCAGGATAGGTGCGATAATATTTCTATTTTGGGGACTACTTGTACTAGGAGGATAGGTAGTGGGTATTAAGTTTAAAATTGTGTTGTGGGTGCTTAATTTAGTAAAGTTGTGATTACTTATTTTAGGAATATTGTACTGTTATAAATACTGCATAACTCTATGAAATTGAGTAAGAGAAAGAAAATAAAACATTATTTTTGTTCAGAAAAATATTCTTCTCTTTTCAACCTTTTGCATACTTGTACAAAGCAGTGCAGTATTGCTAAGTTTATCTCAACAAGTTCTAGGGTTGTTGGTTATCCAAAGGTTCATAGTTTTACTCTTTTTCACGACTTTGCAGCTTCTAAGAAGATTTTCAAAAATAAAAGTAAATATTAAAACAGTAACTAATCACTGGTACTTATCGGCGGGATTGTCTGGAGCCAACATAACAGCATCATTACAGACCGTCAGATTGTAGCTCACTTCTGTCTCACAGTAGATCTTGACCGTTGGCTGTGACGATCTGCGGTGAGCCAGATCCATGGTTAAGTTGTGGGCATAAGGCACTATGTTCCAGCGCTGGCTATTGTTGATGTTAACCAAGTGGCAGAGATGAACTTGTATGGACTCATGGACTACATGCTTATTCGCAGTGAAGAGGAGAGAGATATTATCCATCCTACGGATGTACGTAAACCCCTGTTCCATGTCTTTGCGCATGGTCCACAGCACCTCGTCGACTGAATCCGGATTGTACGGTATCAACGACACCTAATTATTAATCAAGAAAAAAAAAGGATTTAATTTCAGAAGAAAATATACATATATATTAATTCTGGAAGTAAATTAACTAAGAATTTTTTTACAGGGTTGTATTCGGGACAGTGCTTGATTGCTTCGCCGGTGGCGTAATTAACCAGAGCAAAGGCGGGTTGGCCTTCAGAGTCCTTTCTGCTGGTGCCGTGTCTGTCGTCCTTGATCCAGTACTGCTCACATCATCTCAGGTTCAGATCAAAGAATTATATTAATTCCTAGTTAGTACATGTAAAATAAATAAAGAAATCACTGAATTTAACTAATTAAAACTAAATTACCCAAGGAGATAGATATTTCTCAGCAATGAAACCTGACCTGGTAACGATCACGTCGGTTGGCCACAACAAACACGACCTGGCCACCGCGAATACTGAGTGAGTGATCCTCGTTTATGCAGCAGATGATTCTGACTAATTGTCTGTCATCCTCCATCCTTAGTTCCTTAAAACTTAATTAGAGAGGTTAGAGAGAGAGGAGGAGGGGTGGGGTGGGGGGTTTGGTCTCAGGTGAGGCTATAAAGTACCAAGTTTTTATTCATAGCATTAAAAAAAAAACAAAATTTGCCCCCTGGAAGAATCAAATTTTAATTCATCGCATTAAAAAAACAAAATAAAATGAATACCATCAATTTTCCTAATATTTAAAAACTAGAAAAACCAAAAGGAAGAATTCCGGCAATCTACTATGACGGAACGTACCGTCCACATTCAAGCCGTGATGAAACCTATTGTTGACAACCTTGAATTGAAAATAGTTTTTTCATTCAACTAAAATTGAAAGTTACCATATTAGATTAAGCTAAGAACTTTCAATTATTCATTTATTTTGATATTTTAATTTTGTTAATAATTAGTATTTCTATTTAAAGTTCATATGACCCAATTATCCGATAATTATGTGATTTGTATCCGTATTAGAATCCGTATTTGTGAATTAACCGCTCTGAATCCGTATCCGTTTAAGACGGATTGAAATATTTAAAATTTTATTTTTCTAAATAAAATTTGGTTATATATATAAATGGCTTAATGGTGTATATTGACCCATTGCATCCTCATTATTTGACTTATGCCACACAAAATATCAAAATCCAAGCTTGTGGTTATACAGGCATAGGATGTCTCTATCCATCTACCACTGATTTTGTGTGGCTGTCTTGTCTATGGACTTCTTCACAGTAAAGGGCAATTTTATATACCCCTTAAAAACTTTGAAATTACATATTTTTTTCTCTAACATTAATAATATCATTTATCCTTCTAATTAAAAAAAAACTCAATTTTAATTGTATAAAGTACCAATTTTACCCATTATTAAAAAATAAAAAAATATGTGGTATGTTTAAGAAAAATATTAGTCTTAAATTGGTCGGTTTCTGAGGGGCAAATGGTTCAATTCTCTACTTCTAACTCTTACACAATCGTGTACTACCTAATCTCATTTGTATGCGTCAGAAGTAGAAAATTGTCCATTTTTTCTCAAAAACCGACCAATTAGAGGACCAATTAAAGGGTAACATGGATACTTTTAAATTTTAAAATTTTAATATAAAAGCCATTTTATGGGTAAATTTGTGAGTTAAAACTTAGAAGGGCCAATATTATATTATGAATTTTAGAGGGTGAAATACATAATTTGATGTTTTTGAGGGGTATATCTGAAACCCCCCCAAAATAAAAATATCCAATCATACCAATGCTCCTTTATTTTGAAATTTTTGTCTTTTAAACTGGAAAAAGACATGGTAAGTATAAGAAATAATGTAGCCAGGTAACCCATAATTAATGGGCCAGTTTAAGATCATGGATAAAAGAATTGAGCCCATTTAAAGTCTGAGTCAAGTCATGTAATAACCGCAGAGATGAGCCTTTATGGGCTGGGTCAAGCGATCACCTTTAACTACTGTGGAAAGAGGTGCATCTGATGGCCTTCGCTTCCATTCGATCTGCTTTTAGATCCGTGTGTACTAAATTTACGTGAATATTGAAACGGACACGCAAATATTGAAACGACATATACGGATTTTAAAGTGGATCGGACGGAAATGAGTACACACATCGAACTCAAGGGTCCGATGAGCATCGGACACACCTCTTTCCCTAACTACTGTAGTGAATTAGGTGATGCATCCATGTACAAACACACCATTAAAACAGGCGCATACAGTGACAAACTGGTTATTGGTGCATTAAATGCGAAATCACACATAATTAATACGTCTCCGAACAAACACACCATTAATTTGATTATGATCGATATATGTATATTTGTGCTTGTGTGGTTAAATAATGACAACCAATATGGCCAGAACCCGTATCCCCTCAGATAGGGGTGCAAACGGATAGGATAATATCCAACGGTATCCGTATTCATATTCAAAAATTAGATATTAATATCCGATATTTAAATATTTTTTTGAATATAGATACGGATATGGTTTTGGATTTTAATTAGCCGTATTTGAATAATTAATATATACCATATAGTTTTAATATATATTATATAAATATTTTTGTATATATCTACAGACATCCGATATTCGATCTGTATCTGTATTTGAAAAATAAAAACATATACGAATATGATTTTACCACTATCCGATCCATATCCGATCGGTTTGCACCACTGGGCGTCAGATCGGTGACTATGATAGATATAATTAAGCGATCCGCTTTGAGATTCTTGTGGGAATTAAAAAAAAAAGATCTATTTGTTTCACATTAGGGCTACAATATTCTATATATAACAGAAGTAATGAAATTGATGATTTGAGCAATGAATTCTAATGGTTCACAAGTAATGAGTCCAATTGTAATATGTGGTTGGACCGCATTGACATTTTAATTTGAAGCACAACGAATCATAGCGATCTTCTTCATTTTGAACATTTTAGAAAAAAAATAATATATGGCTTTAATTTTAGATTTTTATAATGCTATGAATAAAAAAATTGTTGCCTTTTTAAGTTCACATTTTCTCACTTTCCGTTATTGCCATACATTTTTTTGTGTGGATAACATTTATAAACTATTGTAATACTTATATCATTGTAATAAATATTTAATTAAACAACATTAATTAAAACTTCTGACAATATTCTCACTAGTTAAACACTAAACATGGTCCAGAAAAAGGTAAATAAAAAAATATATTGAGTCCAAAAAAGATTCCCGTGATTAAAAATCCAGAAACTCCATCGCTTTCTTAAAATCCATGTGCCTAAAATATATGTCAAACAAATAAGTGTCGTCAATGACACCCTTTTATCTATTTATCCGATTCGTACCATATCCAATAAGAGTAAATGGATAATATTTTTTTCCATTATCTAAACAGCTAATATACAATTGATTGTTTTTGAACTCCCGTGCATGCAACGAAGTCGTTTTCTGATTTTCAAAGTCTAAATGGTCAATTTAAACCGTTAGATGTGATCTCTATATTAAAATGTACTTGGAAACCAAATTTTATATTTTTTGAATTTTTTTTTTTATTTATTAAGTCATTTTGAAAATCAATGACTTTTTTACTATTTTTTTAGTATGATTTTTTGGCAGCAACGGGATTCGATTTGAACCCCACTGGACACTCTACCAACCAACAATACTTCCATTAGACCATTAAATATTTTGATACTAGAAGAGATTCCTATTTGTATATATGTTGTAAACCATATTTTTTTTTCATTGTAGCAAAGAGAAGCAAAATATTTTTTTTATTCAGCAAAGGGAGGCTTAATAATTTGTATAAATATTTTTTACATTGTACTAATTTGTATAAATATTTTTTTTCATTGCATAAATTTGTATAAATATTTTTTTGTGTGTTATTGAAAAAAATAAAAATATTTTAAATCTAAGTTATTGATTCTGGTTCAAAATTATAAAAAAAATTATGATTTAAATAGAAAAACATTCAGTTGGACTAATTTAAGAACATCTTGGAAGCTGTAAAAACATGTAAGAAAAAAAGAGAGAAAACCTCACGGAAGCAAAATCAATCTACTTTGACTGATTTATACTCTCAAAAGATCTATTATTAATTATGTTTGCTCTTGGTGATGATTGTTTGATCGCTTGGAGAAGGCACTAATTTGTTTTTGCTAAACCTAAGAGTTCCACAATCCCTTCTCAATACAAAAAAAATTGGGAACAACTTAATAATTTTTAAAAACAGAGAGCTTCAATTATAATATTTTAATTTTTTTTTAAAATTCAGTTAGAAAAAATTATAATTTAATTTGTAATATTTTAATAGAAAATATTATAAAATTATAAAAATTTATATTTAAATAAAAATACATAAATCCAAAACATTCAGTTTCTGACAGAAACCTAAGAAATAAAAATATTATATTATGTTATGGCAATCCAATTGTTTTCTGGACTGCTGAGAATCCTGACGGCCTAATTAAAAAAAGTAGAACTGCTAAGATTCTCAGCTGTTTGGGCATTTTTATAATTCTTCAAAAATCGTGGACATTTCTATTAATTTTATTTTAATGTTGAATATTAAAAAAAATGACGAAAAATTATAGAACTATTGATGTTTGCACGTTAAAAATGGAATAAAATAATCCTTCACAAACCTTAATGCCTTAAGGTGCACAGTATTTGAGAAAAGAATAAAATAGAAGGCAAATGTTGCAATTTGTTGATTTTCTAATTGACGAAGATCTCGGTCTATGATAAACCAACAGGTTTATTAATGTTCTGTGACAACAAAATTTGTGCACCGAGTCTTTCGTTTGATCATTTCTCCCAAAACGCGAAGAAAATGCTCATCACCGTAGATTGATTTTGCTAATTATAATTTGTGCACTGAGTCTTCTGGAATCTTTTTGAGAAGTTTATGTCTGAATATAATTAATAATGGAATTCACTCAATTAAAGATTGATTTCAATTTTGAACTTTTTTTTAACTTAATGTACTATTTTTTTTTTTTTTTGTCTTTTTATAATTTTCTTTATTTCAATTTCATCTGATCTCTTTAAACAGTTTTTGTTTTAAGTCTGAATCTAAAGTTTGGGCCATCATGCTCCGGCCCATTTGAGTTTCATGTAACAGAGACACCGCACAGCTGCACTCTATATCCTTCAACTCGCTTTATTATTAACGTAACTCATCTGCATATAATTTATTATAAGAAGAAGAAAGACAATTTTTTGGTTGAGCTTGTTATCCAACAAAATTTTCAAGTAATATGCTTCAGTCACTAAGATTTTTATTTTTTTTAGATATAATTAATTTCTACGTTTAGTTATGTTATACTCACTTAGATTGAAATTTTATTGGCAGTATTTTATTTTAATTGTAAATGATATAATTTATCTAATACTAAGAATAATATATATTTAAATCTCATAATTTTCAATGAAATAAATTTACTATATATAGAGAGAGAGAATGAGAGATATGTCATCTTATTTTGAGAATTAAATATGGTGTTTTATTTCTTACTCATATCTATATTTTCAAAATTCAAATAGTCGATTCGAACCTTCCAACAAAATCTTCATATTAAAATGTTCTTGGATGCCAAATTTTATATTTTTTGTGTTATTTTTTTAGAATTTTTTAAATCAGTGTTTTTTACAAAACAAACTACAAGTTAATATGAAAATCATTTCCCGAATTTGCCTTCCTTCCAATGGCTCAGTTGGCTACATGACTTCTTATATGGCGTGGGCCATTGGAAGCGAGGCAAATTCATAGGAGATGCCCTAGGAGTTCATGCCATAAAGATTCATTGGTAGTCAAGTGAGCTACAAAAGCAACGACTTTCAACTCATCCTGTTTGGAGCAGGATGCAAAATTTGTCCTGGTGTATTGTTTGCTACAGCAACGGCAGAGCTTGTATTAGCAAATCTCATACATCGATTCGATTAGAGTTGCGCGCGAAGTGGATTGACAAGGGAGGAGTTCAACATGGGTGAATCACCTGGATTCTCTGTGCAAAGGAAGGATGAGCTTCATCTTCTTGTTGAAAATGTTCCCATCTTAATTAGACATCTGAGATAAAAGTTTTTCTTCACCTTATTATAGTACAACTTTCGACCCACATTAGTTTTATCCATAAATAATATTTGTCATTATTATTTATTTTATTTGTGATTGTGGGCTGAGCCCCTTTGTTTGTGTGGTGTTGTGATTGTGGAAAAAAATACAACATCTATAAAAAAGTCGGGAAATGATCTATAAATTATGTTAGGGTTTTGGGTTTATAATAGGAAATGACATTTCTTGATCATGATAGAGAGCCAAAAGCATAACCAGACATGGGCAATGTATGCAAGTCTAGATTGTCAGGTTTTTGTTTTTATTAAGTTCTTGTACATTTTTGGGTTCAATTTTCTTGTGGTGGTTACTGAATCAGAGGAAGCATTCACATACAGGAAAGTTGTTTTGGGTTTTCTTTTTTGCTTAATTTTTATAATTAATGTGTTTCATCTTGTATAACTTTCAAAGAAATGAGTCACAAATACTCCATACAGATAAAACAAGTTTCAAAGTCAAGCTTTCGACAGTGTATGAAATGTATGTAACAGTATATGAAAGGTCATGTGTGCAACATGTCCCCAAAACCTCTTACTGGACATCTGTTGTTGCTGTTTAATCACTTACACAAATCCTCTTTAAAATAAGTTGTGGTTTGTGATCTATCAATATATGTGATATGTATGTAATACATGGAAATGTAACTCTTTGAAAAAAAAATGAAAGTTATCATATTACATTTTGCAAATATACATAAGTCACATGAAAACTCAACCAAAGTTTCATTATTCATCTCTTTTTGCAGCAAAATAACTATGGACTTGGTACCACAATTCATATACATCTCAAGCAAAAGAAAACACCAAAAACAGGATACTTACTGACAAACAAAGAAGAGAAATTAAATGAAACAGATAAAAATCTAATCTCGTGCACAGAAATAATCTACATAACAGTATCAGCACTGTCCACTGATTTATTAAGATAAAGTAGATATATGAATCACACTCCGGAACTCAGTGACAAGGCACTTCTTAGATAATTATGTGATGTCTTTCATAAAAAAAATATGCAAACTCAATTCACCAATCACAACCTAATTAGAACAAAAAAAATAATATTAAATAATGTTCAGCACATTTGTTTAAAAAGTCAACAAATAAGTTGATTTTGAGGCACGACTAATTCTTAATATACCAAACTTTTTATTGTTCACACACGGGGAATAGACGAACTTTGTTCCTTTTTTTTTTTGTGTTTATTCATTTGATTTTTTCTAATTATATACAACACATTTTATTCAAAGTGTGAACTTAGCTAGGTTAACTTCCTTTAATGATACTGCTTTGGATAACATTTTTTCGGGGGTTCACTTATTTCAGGGAGGGCCAGGTGAGGCTTAAAGTAATGTACCAAGTTTTTTTCATGAATTAAAAACAAATTTCCCCCTAAGAATCAAATTTTAATTCATCGCATTAAAAATAAAATAAAAAGAACGTACCATCCATTGTCCTAATATTTAAAAACAGAAGCCGGAAGAATTCCCGTGATGAAACCTACCGTTGACATCCTTGACTTGACAATAGTTTTTTCATTCAACTAAAATTGAAAGTTACCATGTTAAATTAATCTAAGAACTTTCAATTATTCATTTATTTTGATATTTTAATTTTATTAATAATTAGTATTTCTATTTAAAGTTCATATGACTCAATTATCCGATAATTATGTATTTTGTATCCGTATTCAAATTCGCATTTGTGAATTAACCGCTCTGAATCCGTATCCGTTTAAGGCGGATTGAAATATTTAAAAATTTTATTTTTCTAAATAAAATTTGGTTATATATATAATTGGCTTAATGGCTTTGTATATTGACCCATTACATCCTCGATCATTATTGGACTTATGCCACACAAAATCTTAAATGCATATTTTCCAAACCTCTGTCTATCAAAATTCAACTATGTGGTTATACGGGCATAGGATGTCTATATTTATCTTAAGATTTTTGTTTCATTAAATATTTTTTCGGTTATCTAAACAAGTAAAGGTAGACAGGTAAAAACTATTTTATACCCATTATTTATTACTCGATAGAGTAAATAAAAAAAAAATATATATATATATATGTATATATATATATATAGATATATATATATATATATAGATAGGTATGCTCCTATTTCCCACTTCTGTGATTCTCTAAAATATATGATATATTTTGACCACGTTTACTTAATTTTTTTTTGTCATGAATGTATTAAATATTTATAAAATTTTTTGACCACTTGACTCTATATTAAATTAATTCGAAACTTTAAAATTTTCACATGTAGACGCATCACTTATTAGGTAGAAGGGTTTCAACGGTTTGGATTTATCGTCTAAAGTCGATTCGATATATTTTAAAATCAAGTTCACAAAAAGTTGGGTGAACTTAGGAGCACCCTAGTTCTACTCTATATATATATGAGGAGGGTTCCAATGCCTCATCTCCTCATACCTCATTCATATAGCTCATGTTATATATCTCCATTTTTAATGTCCAAACTATTGATCTGAATTATTCAACATGATATTCATGCTAAAATATACTTGGGGATGAAATTTTATAATTTTTACAATTTTTTTACAATTTTTTAAGATAGGTACAAAATCACTGTTTTTTGAACGGTCCAGATACAATGATTTTGTACCTATCTTAAAAAATAGTAAAAGAAAATGCAAAAATTATAAAATTTCATCCTCAAGCATATTTTAATATGAATATCATGTTGAACAGTTTGGATCGATAGTTTAAACTTTGAAAATGGAGATATATAACATGAGATATGGATGAGGTATGAGGGATGAGGTATTGGAACCCTTCTCTCTCTATATATATATATATATGAACAATGAATGTTCATTGTCCAACTACATGTTATTAAATTCTCTGAGAGAGAAGAGAATGTTGGAAAAAATACATTTTGATTAAATTATGTTATTAAATTCTCTGAGAGAGAAGAGAATGTTGGAAAAAATACATTTTGATTAAATTATCTGGAGTTAGACAATTGGCTGTCGTGTTGTATTACAATTAATTAACTATAAAAATAGATAAATATATCCTATTCGTTTGCTCTGGAAATTAGATTAGGTTGCAAATTCCAAAACAGTTTTGGGCCTACAAAATTTAATTGTTGGAAGTATAAATTCCATTACTTGTTATTTATCAGTTACTATTTCGTTATTTGATAATCACAATGAATAAGAATAGAGTACAAATAAGATCAATTTGTAATGGAATAAAGATAGAATATACGTAAAATTAATTTGTAATGGGGACGGCCCGTTCCGAACGGGTATAAAAATATTTCCACCCAATCCATATTATACCTATTAGCATCTCTCCTCTCGCTCTCTTTGACAATCTGTTTTTGACTTTAGCGGTTGATTAGATCAAAGTTCACACGGACCAATCCTTAACTAATATGAAAATGATACAAGTCTTATTATTATATGTTAATGGTGGTTTGACCACCTTAATGACCTCTTCATCTCTCTCATTTTTTTTCTCCATATGATTAATTATATGATCATCTGACCTCTTTTAGCAGCAAAAGCAAGCAGCACTCATCAATGACGTTGTTATAATAAGAGTTATACTTAATTTGATCCAAGAATTGGTGATTGCCAATTCTGAATTTTTTAGATAATATCAAGTTGAGATTTTCTGGTTGAAATATCCTTGCAATTATTGCTTTTGATTAATTGTCTATTTGGTAGCGGTTTGGGAAACAAATTTTTTTTTTTTTTTGTAAATTTTTTTTCCAAAAAAAATTTAAAAAAAAATTTTAATGAAGGTCCCATTTTGGAATTGTGTCACAGTGCTGTAATTGTGGCTCAGTTATGAAATATGAAGAGCAGACCACTACCAACAGTCAGAGAGAGAGAGAGAGAGAGAGAGAGATCTGAATCATCCACTACCAACATTTAAAAAAAAAAAAAAAAAAAAAGAGAGAGAGAGAGAGAGAGATATCTGAATCAAAGAGGGAGAGGGTCGATCGACAACTGAATAAATTCGAAGAAGAGAGAGAGAGGAGGAAACCACAAAAGGGGTGGTTACAAAAGCAGCTGGTGTTGATTAATTTGTTCCTGTAAGTATTTGCTTCCTGCATTGTTTATTAGTATATATTAAATTCATGAGTTATTGAGAATCGATCGTTTCTGGTTTATCTGGGTAATATACCAAATTGAGCTTTTCTTGGTCAAACTTCAATCCCTTGCAAATTGTTTTGAAGTTCGATTTTTTTTGTTCTTCTTATGATTTTTTGTGTGGTGGTTTTTGATTTAAATCTGTTGGTTAAAATCTGCAAATTGCACGCCCACTAAGTAGTAGTAGTACAATAATAGCTATTTGGTAAAAGTTGTGTTGTTGCTGCTGTTTTTTTTCTTTTTTTTGTCACGTACATGGTCTGTAAATTCGGCCGAATAACACTAGAATCGGTCGAGTCGGATAGGAATCGAATCAGGCCGAGTTGATTTTAGACCGAGTTATGTGGTTTTCAGGGAAAAACCCAGTTAAACCAAATTGATTTGGTCGATTCAACTTAGATTTTTTTTTTTTCGAATCAGATCAATTATCACGATTTGAGACGATTCTCTCCTAATTGGGCCGATTCTGCCTTTTTTTAATAGATCTAAGGAATGAGGATGGTTGGGAAGATGAATCTCCCAGTACTTGTTTGAAAAGACTTGGTGTATAGTTAACTATGGAAAAATACAAAATTTGTAGTGGTTCATGACCGAAATTTTTATAAATATACAAAATTCCAAATTAATTTAACAATCTATACATTTTTTATATTAATTTTCAAATCTATCCAAACTGCTGACTGTACCAATGGTTTCAGAAGCTAGAACTGCTGACACTGTCAGCGGTTTTAGAAAGCTATAACCGCTCACCCTGTCAATGGTTTAAGCTAGGCATGAATTTTGATGTTTTCTACATACTTTTTGAAACAACGAACGACTCAGATTCAAATAAAAAATGTAATCATTACAAAGTTGCGGCAATTCATCCGAATTATTATTAAAATAATTTTTTATTTAATTATTTTATTTAATTAGAAAATATTATAATTTATTTATTTATTTATTTTATTAAAATTTTAGAAATATTTTTATATATTTTTAAATTAGATAGAATACCATATAATTTGATTTATTAGAAAGACTTAAACAAATAACCCGGATCAATATTTTTTAGATCGGATTTTTCATGGCTGTAAGAAAAATTAAAATATTTCTTTGCATGTTATTAGAAAAAAATAAAAATGCTTTGAATCTGAATTATTGATCCCGGTTCAAAAGTCACTTCTAGGTAAATAGATAAAATATTATGGTCTTTCTATTTTTGAAAAAATAAAAACTTAACAAAAATATCAAAGTCAGCGCAGAAAAGTGAAAATTAGATATTTTTTGTTAAATTTTTATTTTTTAAAAAATAAAAAGACCATAATATTTTCTCTATTTACTTAGAAGTGACTTTTGAACCGCGATCAATAATTCAGATTCAAAGCATTTTTATTTTTTTCTAATAACATACAAAGAAATATTTTAATTTTTCTTACAGCCATGAAAAATCCGATCTGAAAAATATTGATCCGAGTTATTTGTTTAAGTCTTTCTAATAAATCAAATTATATGGTATTCTATCTAATTTAAAAAATATATAAAAATATTTCTAAAATTTTAATAAAATAAATAAATAAATTATAATATTTTCTAATTAAATAAAATAATTAAATGAAAAATTATTTTAATAATTCGGATGAATTGCCGCAACTTTGTAATGATTACATTTTTTATTTGAATCTGAGTCGTTCGTTGTTTCAAAAAGTGTGCAGAAAGCATCAAAATTCGTGCTTGGCTTAAACCGCTGACAGGTGAGCGGTTATAGCTTTCTGAAACCGCTGACACAGTAAGCGATTTGGATAGATTTGGAAATTAATAGAAAAAATGTATAGATTGTTAACTTAATTTGGAGTTTTGTATATTTATAAAAATTTCGGAGTGCATGAAACTTGACCATTTTATATCTGAGCCCAATAATAATAATTATTATTATTATTTTTATTTTTTTTTTACTGAAGCCGTAGTAATGGGGAGAAATCTGGATGTGTTTGTGATTTTCCGAAGCTAATGATCAGCGGTTCAGATGTAGCATTAGAAACTTAGGTCATTTTTGGCTGTGAAGTAAATTTACTTCGGATTAAATTTCTTACTCCGAACTAAAGCAGATTAAAATAATCATGTTTTGTTGGAATTTGGTGAAATAAGCTAATGAAGAGAGAGAAAATTAATTATAACATGATTTTACTCTAACTGCGGAATTCATAGGTGGAGTAACTTAATCCGGATTAACTCAAATTTTACTCAATCTTACTCTTTCAAATTTACGTCTCATTTGGCTCCTTAAAGATGGAGTACAGGGTTTACTCCACAACCAAACATGACCTTAAATAGTAAGCACATATTGAGTAATATTATAAAGATTCGACTATGTTGTTATTCAAATGTGATAATAGGATCGTGCTATTTCAAATCTAACTATTGAATTTTTTCATGCGTGCATGAATCTCAATATAGATAAACGTACAGTTAGATTTTGAATAGCAGGATCATGTTATCTCATTTGAATAACAGCCGAGTCGGATCCATATTATAAACTTAAATAGTTTTGGCTAATGTACTGGCTTAATAAAATCATTAATATTGATTATTGATGTATTGTGATCATGTTCATAGTCAAAATATTTTTAATTTGTTCCTATAATAATATTTCATTCTGATCCAATTGTATATATTATATTAGTAGATTATTTGAGTATAATATTTTGTTTAACATAAATTTTAGACAAATTAATTAATTTAACAAATTTATTTTTTTAGTAAAACACAAGCTTCTATTAAAAAAAATTGAGTTTCCAATCCAATTCCTTCTTTTTACCCGATTCGGACTCCAATTTTGCAAATCATGCATATCACTTGGTCTTAACTATACAATACCAAATAGAAAGTTTCACCAAATTTTTTAAACAAAATTGCTATATTACTTGATTGATATATATGTAAAAGAGGAGATGGGCTAACTAGCTTGCTTTGAGAATTAAAGAAAGTGGTTTACTTCCCGCTTATATTTTAATTTATAAAGTTCAAATAGTTAATTTGAACCTTACATCATGATCTTCATATTAAAATATGCATGCATACCAAATTATACATTTTTTGAAATTTTTTAATATTTTTTTGAAAAATTTGAAAATCACAACTTTCATTAAATAAAAATTAATAAAAAATTTAGTAAAGCAATAATTTTTTTAAAAATTCTGAAAAAATAGTAATTTTTTTTCAACAAATGTAAAATTTGGTTTCCAAGCATATTTTAATATGAAGAACATATTGGAAAGTTCGAATCGACTATTTGAACTTTGAAAATGAAAATATGAGCGGGAAATAAAATATTATCTTTAATTTTCAAAACAAATTAGCACATCTCTATGTAAGATATATATAGAGTAGGGATCCACTTACACCATTTTCTGGTGACACTGAATTACACCCTACATGTTTAAAGTTTAAATAGTCGATCCAAACCATTCAACATAATGGATATAATAAAATTTTCTTGCAAATCAAATTTTACATTCTTTTTAACTTTTTTACTATTTATTAAGATGGGTACAAGATTTCAAAGGTCTGAAAACAATAGTTTTGTAAAGTACTTAATAAATAGTAAAAAAATTCAAAAAAATATAAAATTTGGTCTCCAAGAAGATTTTAATACGGAGATCATGTTGAATAGTTTGGATCGACTATTTAGACTTTGAAAACTTTAAAAATATAGGGTATAATTTGGTGTCACCAAAAAATAGTGTAAGTGGATCCCTCCTCATATAGAATGACTAATATGATTTCAGTAGCATATGGGCCGAAGTGCTTACGGTCCAAATTTGAAATTTCAAAATTCAAAAAATCAATCTGAATTGTTAGATGTGTTCTCCATATTGAAATGTGCTTGGAGACCAAATTTTATATTTTTTGGAATTTGTTTGCTATTTATTAAGCCACTTTAAAAATCGTTGATCCAACGGTGGCTTAACCCAACAGTGCCATTGTTGGATCAGTGATTTTCAAAGTGGCTTAATAAATAGCAAAAAAATTCAAAAAAATGTAAAATTTGGTCTCGAAGCACATTTCAATATGGAGAACACATCTAACGTTCAGATCGACTTTTTGGATTTTGAAATTTCAAATTTGAACCGTAAGCACTTTGGCCCATATGCTACTAAAATCATATTAGTCATTCTCTCTCTCTCTCTCTCTCTATATATATATATATAGAGAGAGAGAGAGAGAGAGAGAGATTGACTTGAGTGAGCCATGGAGTAAAACACGTTTGTAATCCATGTTATATCTTCATTTTGAAAATTCAAACAACCGATCCGAGCTGCTCAACATGTTCTCCATATTGAAATGTGCTTGGAGACCAATTTTACATTTTTTGTAATTTTTTTTACTATTTATTAAACCACTTTGAAAATCATTGATCCACTGTGAACAGTAAAAAAAATTGGATTACCGGATTAGCGATTTTTGAAGTGACTTAATAAATAGTAAAAAATTCAAAAAAATGTAAAATTTGGTCTCCAAACACATTTCAATATGAAGAACACATTGAGTGTTCGGATCGGTTGTTTGAATTTTCAAAATAAAAATATAGTGCCATGAAGTAAAAACTTGTTTTACTCCATTGCTCACCCAAGTCGATCTCTCTCTATATATATATATGGGGCACAAAGGCTCAATATTGTGCGAGCAAAAAGCTTGATATAGATATATACAATGCTTAATAACCTAGCATAGACAACCACGAATGATTTGAAGTCTGTTTTAAGCTTTGAACATTCATGAGGTGACTTGAGAATTCAGATGCGTTGTATATTTTTCATGCAAATCCAATGTTTATAATATCCAAAGAATTAAAATCTACACTCTACAGCCTGTTTGTATTTAAATCAAGTCTCCACTTCATTCAAGTTATGTATGGGGGTTCAATTAGTTTGAAGTCTAGAAAATTATAAGATACATTTGGCAGGTTGGTTCACATTTTTTGTCTGATATATAAAGATAAGCGGAGCAGTTTGATAGCCTCTTTTATAGTTTTTTTTTAATAAAAAAAATGTTGAAGAAAATTCTGATCTCAAAAATTAATTTTATCAAACTAAGTTCTGATCACACACCAGGACCCACTAAAATGGAATAATATTTTTAAGTTTTTAACAGACATGCATGAGAAGCAACACAATAAGCAATCTAGCACAATAAAATAAAAAAAGAGACACAAGAATTTTTACGTGAAATCTCTTTCGGAAAATATCAAGGGAGCAAGATGCACATGAGGTCACTATATTCGAAGTCTTTACAATACAAAATAATTATCAAGCTAATAACACTCTTTCATAATTTTTTTTTCTTCTTTTTAAAAAAAAAAACTTGGTAGATGCTATACCAATGGTTAAGAAACTAATTCCCTATGCACTAGGCTATTGTCAGCAAATAATTAACTATGCTATTTTGTAATTAATACAATAATAGAGTTGATTTCTTGTTTTTTTTTTACATGGCAGAAATAAAACAAATTCTTCAAGTATCAGATATGAAGACGCTGGGAATTGATTTGGGCAATTGGAGTTGCCATGTGGCATATAGTGACGACATTTGTATGCCGATATTTGTGACCGAGTTCAAAACCCCGATCTCTCAAATCAAGTGTCTTTTGGGTAGGAAGTTCTCTGATCCAGAGCTGCAATGGGAGCTTGACTATGTTCCATTTAGAGTAATTGAAGGTCCTAACGGATATCCATTAGTCCACGGTAGATGCAAGGAAGAAGATAGAGCATTCACCCCGGTTGAGATCCTAGCTATGTTGTTTTCTGCTCCAGAATTTGTCCCGAAAAAATATTTTAATAATTCTACTTCTGCTTGTACTGGAATTCCGATGTATTTCACGGATCAACAAAAGAAGGACGTGCTTCAGGCTGCAAGAATTGCTGGTTTTCCTGTAACTTTCTGCATCCTCGATGAAACAACCGCCACATTAGTGGCACTTGAAAGAAATATTTCACTCGGAGCTAAGTATATTGTGGCATTTGTTGATATTGGTCATGCCAGCATGCAAGTTTGCTTTGCTGAGTTTGAGCACGAGTGTTCTGCTAGAAGTTTCTTTGCAAAGAAATGGTCTGTGAATATTTTGTACAAGGGTTATGCGAGGTCGTTAGGGGGACGGGAATTCGACAAAGTGTTATTTAAGCATTTTGCATGCAAGATTAGAAAGGAATACAATATTGATGTGTCCGAAAACAGCATTGCTTCCGTTCGCCTCAGTGAAGCTTGTGAGATGTTGAAGAACAATCTAAGCATAAACAATGAAGCATGCTTTTCCATTGAAAAGTTATCAGGTTCAGTAGATGTTAAGGGGTTAATAACAAGGAAAGAATTTGAAACATTGAGCATTTCAATATTAGAGAAAATTGAGGTGGCGTTGAAAGAGGCGTTGAATGAATCAGGGTTGAATGTGGACAAGATTAACTTAATACATCCCATTGGAAAAGGATGCTCCATTCCAGCAATTATTGACATATTAACTAAAGTTTTTGGGAAAAAAGTAGAGACAATACGTCATGAAGATGTTGTAGAGGGTTGTGCTTTGCAAGCCATAAGAGTACACGAGATTACGGGAACTGACAAAATGATAAACGACCTGGTAACTATTATATATATATATGCCATACATTCTCAGTTCTCTTAATTAATCATAATATTTGCTTTACTTATTGAATCTTCATAAAAACATGTAAAAAAGAAAAAGAATAGTCTTGTTATTACTAGATCCATTTATCTATAATGTTATCCCTTCATTGTACCTATAATGGCTTTTTGGTGTTAGAATGCAACAGGTCTGGAAACTTCAGAATTAGTTTCAAGAAAATTAAATTCCAAAGTAAAGAAGTTCCTTTGGAGAAGAGCCATGCATGAAAAAGGACATTTATTGACATTTCTAAATGACTTTCTTGAAAAGGTATTGTTACATAACCCCCCCCCCAAAAAAAAAAAAAAAAAAAATGAATTTCTTATGTTGTCTGTTTACTTTGGTTTGTTTTAGTATAGTACTAGGCAACCAATTATTTTGCTAGTTTAAGTCATATATGATTTCTGGTAATTGAATCACCAGAACATGCACCGTATAGGAAGATCGGAGAAAACAGAGACGGAATCATATTGGCTTTCCAAGGCAAACTACAATTTCGATGAGGTATATACCTTAGTCAATATATTTATATATGTTTATTTAAATATACTCAAATGCAGATTTGACTCTAGTAAATGGCAAGGAGAGGTACTAGCAAGAGAGGAACAAGAATCATCTTTATAGTTGGGTTACTATCACATTAGTGTTATTTCAGCTTATATGCCACCGACTCCAAAACTTACAAACTATATGTCACCGACTCCAAAATTTATTGGATAGACTTCAAATAAAAAATATAAACCGTCCAAACCAATCACGAGTAATGTATTTACATGCAAAATTTACAAAATTTCGAATAATTTAATATCAAGTCAAGTGGTCAAATTAAAGAAGAAGTTTTTTAAGTTAATTTTATTGCATTTATTTTTCAATTTTTTTTACAGCTTGACTTGATACTAAATGAATTTGAAAATTTATAAATTTTCATGCAAACACATCACTCATGAAGTAAATCAGTTTAGATAGTTTAGATTTATCATTTGAAACCTATCTAATATATTTTGCATTCAATGACATATAGGCTAAAATAACACCAATATCATAGTAGCTAGACTCTCATCTTTAATATCTGGCCATTTACAGATACTCATGGAAGAACTAGCACTATAAATTCATAGTCAATTACAATATTTACAATGTCTTGATGGTCGGATCTAGATGACATCTAGTACTTCCACTCTAACATAAAAATAAACCCCAAGAATATGAAAAGAAAATAATCTAATTTCACTTATCTAATGATGGAATATAGTGTTTTGGTTCTCTTTGGAATGTTCATATTGTTAGTTAAAAATAGAAATGATTTTTTTTATGGTAATCAGCAATTGCTGATTACATATGAAAAATAGAAATGATTAAACATGTACCTATTGAACTAATGCAATGTATACAAAGAATTGCTCAAGAAGGCAAAAACATCGAACTACGTACATACTATATATGTAGTGTAATATAAATTGGTAAAAGTGGTTCAGCCTAATATATATTTGAAATATGTATAGTTTGTAAGCATTCAAAACACATCTAGCTAGGTCTAGGACGACTATAATTTTAGGTTAACCAGAAGTAACTCAATTTAAACAACATATATAGGTTAAAATTCTAAGCAAAGTGTGGCCTCACTAAATCTAAAACTAAGATTTGGACGACCAGAATTTAGGCATGGAACCGTTGTCGGCCTCACTAAGTCTATATATTTTAATTTGCTTCTTAGATGCAGAGAAAGAAGCCTGCTCTTGAACGTGAAAAACTAATGTCTGAAAGAGATGATGCTAGAAAACATTTAGAGGAGGCCCACAAAGTAACAAAACAACTAATGCTTGAAAGAGGTGATGCTAAAAAACTTTCAGAGGCAAACGAGAAACTCATAGAACAACTAACTTCAGAAAGAGATGATGCTCGAGAACTTTCAAAGGCAGCCCAAAAACTCATAAGACAACTAACATCTGAAAGAAATGATGCTAGAAAACTTTTAGAGACAGCCCAGAAAGCCGCAAAGCAACTAGCATCAGAAAGAGATGATGCTAGAAAACTTTCAGAGGCAAACCGAAACTCATAGAACAACTAATGTCTGAAAGAGATGATGCTAGAGAACTTTTACAAGCAGCCCAGAAACTCACAAAAGAACTAACGTCAGAAAGAGATGATGTTAGAAAACTTTTAGAGGCAGCCCAGAAAGGCACAAAACAACTAACGTCAGAAAGAGATGATGCTAGAAAACTTTTAGAGGCGGCCCAGAAAGTCACAGAACAACTAATGTCTGAAAGAGATGATGCTAGAAAACTTTCAGAGGCGGCCCAGAAAGTCACAGAACAACTAATGTCTGAAAGAGATGATGCTAGAAAAGAAGTTGAAGAGTTGCGCTGGTTGACAAAACTACAAGCTCCCGGTAGCCAATGTGTAGGACACTTCAGAGTATACAGATATTCAGAGCTCCAAGTTGCAACCAACAATTTCCATGAGTCATTTAAACTTGGAGAGGGAGGGTTTGGTGTTGTGTATAAGGGCATCCTCCACAATACTAACATGGCAATAAAGATGCTGAAAGAAGGAAGCAGACAAGGAGCAAAAGAATTTAATCAGGAGGTACTTCCCATGACAATAACATTTATGCATATATACTTCAACCACATTACAAAATTTATAGTTCATTTGAACCTTTAAAATGTCTTAATTGGATGGTTTTTAATTTTCTATCCTCTCGTATTTTCACTATAACTTCAATTGATCCCTCAAATATTTAGAAGAAATTCCAATTTCTAGGTTGAAATTTTGTAGGGATATATTTGGATAATTTATAGCCTTATGTTAAAAATAGAAATGATAAACAACCACCAAGAAAAACAACGCAAGGTACATATATAAATATTTTGTACTATAATTTTTGGTAAATTTTCTTTGGCATCTGCACTAAAATTATGCATAGTTCTATTAGCATTGACTACTCACTAGATTTCATATTTGTAGTTAATGAGAAATAATTTATTTGAATTTCTCAGATTGAAATTCTTTGCAAGATACAGCATACCAACCTTGTGACACTTATAGGGGCTTGTGCAGAAAACCGTGCAGTTATTTACGAGTACATACCAAATGGTAGCCTGGAAGACCGCCTAAGGTGTAAAAATGATTCTCCGCCTCTCTCATGGCAAGCCCGAACTCGCATTGCATTTGAGATCTGCGATGCACTAAGCTTCTTACACTGTAGCAAACCTCATGGTATTGTGCATGGTGATCTCAAACCCGACAACATCCTTCTTGATTTGAACAATGTTAGCAAAATCAGCGATTTCGGCCTATGTCGTGAACTTAACACGACAGATAGTGCAACTGTACCATTCCACTCGACAGATATTCCGAAAGGAACAATCGGTTACATGGACCCAGAGTACTTCTCAACAGCGAAGATAACTCCTCAAAGTGATATTTATTCATTTGGCATTATTTTGTTGCGGCTAGTGACATGCAAAGATCCATCAGGAATAAGGAAATTGGTGGAGGAGGCACAGCAGAAGGGTACATTGAAGGCATTAATCGATGCTTCAGCAGGTCCCTGGCCATTGAAGCTTGCCAAGAAAATGATCTCATTGGGACTTAGATGCAGCGATCCAATGAGAAAAAATAGGCCTGATTTGTCAACCGAAGTGTTGAAGGAGACCAAGTCCATGCTACAAGTTGTTGATTCTGTATCAGCATCATCATGGGCAACTTCCCTTTTTCGTTGGTGATTCTGTAACTAGCTTGTATGTTTGCGCTGTTTTTTTTTTTATCTTTATTTTAATCAACTGGTTTAGCCAACTTGATTGGCAAGTTCATTTCATAATATATCAATATTATGTAAACCTCTGTAGTTATCATTATTAAGAATTTAAGATTGTTAATTTGATTAGGGAACCCGGTGGAGGTTTTTAGAATAATTGAGGAATATATATTTAAATAGTAATGCACTTGATCACTTAATCAGGGAATCAAAATCGGATGAATCGGTAAGTATTGGCTGACTCGGATCGGAAACTCTGATTTTTTTTTTTTGTCAGAAACTTATCTTGTAATAAAAAGTAGCAAAAAGTTGGTAAAAAAATAATTTGTCAAAAAATTATGTTAAAGACAAAAATAAAATTAACTTGAGACTTTCTGAAATTAATTTCTTTTCTGTTAATGTTCAATAAATAAAAATGTAAAACAGATAAGAAAGTTTCCTATTAATCATAGTTATCATTGAATTTATGGACCAAAATTATACCAAATTGTTATTAATATCCAACAATAAATGAAAATTAATAGAAATATCATGATTTTTGTAGAATTATAAAAATGCCCAAACCACAGAGAATCTTGGCAAGTTCATTTCATCAATATTATGTAAACCTCTTGATGAGTAGTTATCATTATTAAGAATTTAAGATTGTTAATTTGACTAGGGAACCCGGTGGAGGTTTTTAGCATAATTGAGGAATAAATAGTAATGCACTTTATCACTTAATCGTGGAATCAAAATTGGATGAATCGGTAAGTATTGGCCGAGTTAGATTGGAAATTCGGAATTTTTTTTTTAAGTCAGAAGCTTATCTTGTAATAAAAAGTAGGAAAAGGTTGGTAAAAGAATAATTTGTCAAAAATTATGTTAAAGTCAAAAATAAAATTAACTTTACACTTTCTGAAATTAATTTCTTTTCTTTTAATGTTCAATAAGTTAAAATTAATGTCAAAATTTTAAATAAAAACGAAAAACAGATAAGAAAGTTTCCTATTAATCTTAGTTATCGTTGAATTTATGGGCCAAAATTATACCAAATTTTTATTGATATCCAACATTACATTTCTTTAGAAATATATGGAATACAGTATAATTTAATTTATTAAAAAGACAAGACTACAACAAATAATCCCGCTCAATATTCTTTAGTCGGTATTTTTTCTAGCTGTAAAAAAAATTAATATATATATATATATATTTCTTTGTATGTTACTAGAAAAAAAAATATGTTGAATTTGAATTATTGATTCCGGTTCAAAAATTACTTATGGATAAATAAAGAAATTGGCATAGTCATTCTAATATATTCATATTCTATGTTATTCCATGTATTTTCTTAGAAGTGATTTTAGGAAAATATTAAAATATTAAAAATATAAAATAGCTTCTAGTGAAATAGATGGGGTATATTAGAATTTGAATGTACTAGAAAAACCACAATAATTTCTTCATTTACTCAAAGTGACTTTTGAACAAGGATCAATAACTCAGATTCAACATTTTTTTTTCCCCTGTCACACACAAACAAATATTTTTATTTTTCCTATAGCAGCAAAAATCCAAATTGAAAATGTTGATCCGAGTTATTTATCGCAGTCTTTTAAATTCTATAATATTTCATCTATTTCCAAAAAAATAAAAATATTTTTATTTTAATAGAAAAAATTATAAAGTGCTAAAAATTTCTAATTAAATAAAAAAAAATCCAAAACATTCAGTTTCTGATAGAAACCTAAGAGCATCTCCATCCCACAAAAAGTTTAGAAATTGTAATTTTGTCATGTCACTGAATTTAGCAATTAGATATTCATAATTTCTAAATCACTACATCCCAACAATTAATTTTGTGAAGAGAGAGAGAGAGAGTGCTATAATTAATTTCAGTCAATTAATTAGTCACGTGTCATTAAACAAAGGTTTCTTTTAAAACAAATTTGCTAATTTAGAAATTGTGTCACATCCCAACAATTCTATTAGTAATTGACACATCAGATTAGCAATCCAAAAACAATTACCATTGTAGATGCTCTAAGAAATAAAAAAAAAATTATACTATGTTTTGGCAGTCCAATTGTTTTCTGGACCATGAGAATCATGACGGTCCAGAAAAAATTGGACTGCCAAGATTCTCGGCAGTTTGGATTTTTTTTATAATTCTTCAAAAATTGTGTGCATTTCTATTAATTTTATTTTAATGTTGCATATTAAAAAAATGACGAAAAAATTATATAACTATTGATATTTGAACGTTAAAATTGGAATAAAATAATCCTTCACAAACCTTAATGCCTTAATGTGCTCAGTATTTGAGAAAAGAATAAAAGAGAAGTCAAATGTTGCAATTTCTGATTTTCTAATTAACGAAGATCTCGGCCTATGATAAACCAACAGGTTTATTAATGTCTGAGACAATAAAATTTGTGCACCAAGCACTACTAGAATCTGAGCTTTTTGCAAGGGCAGGACTAGTTTTTTGCAAGGGGAGAAGGGTCCTTGCAAAAGAAATGACATTTCTGAAATTCCCAGACTTTTTGCAAGAGTAAACTCATGCAATTACTTCGCATGGAACTGTGGGATGTGCAACCATGCAAATGAGAGATTTCTCCCCTTGCAAATACATTATGAAGGTCAGATATTATATTTAATTCGAGCTCCATGCAAAAACTCAACTCCTTGTCCTTGCAAATACTTAGACACATATGTTAGATATTGTATTTTATTAAAGTTCATTGCAAATACTTAAACCCATGGCCATGCAAATACTTAACCACCCATTTATACTATATTTTATTGAAGGCCAAAAATTATGGAGGGAAAATGTGGAGGGAAGTTACCAAGTACAGGAGTTTTAGAGGGAAGTAAAGTTAGAGTTCTGTTGCTTGAGAGTTTTGGAGCGAAATGAAAAAATTGATTTTGGAGTTTTGGAGCGAAAATGAAAATTGAGAGGGTTAGCTGTCTTCTCCAGAAAGAAAATGAAGGGAGATAGATATTTTATTGGGTGGGATCCACTTGGAAGTGAGAGAAAAAAGAGAGAAAAGGAGAGAAAAGAGTGAGGCAAGGATCATGCGACTATTTGTGTGGTTCGGCTGACAAGTGGGATATTTATTTCATAGACTCAATTTTATTGGAGATCTTAAACACTTCTAAACACTTTTATATCTTTATTCCTTTCAATCCAATTAGAATTTTCAAGCGTTCCAATGAAAATTTCTAATATAATGTGTTCAAATTTTAAAATTTAATGCTGTGACTTTTAAACTAATTATAAATTCTGATGTTTAATTGTCCGTGATTATTATTTATAATTAGTTAATCCAGTTTATATTTTCAAGCGATATAACAAGTTCTAAGAATATTTACTAATTCCACATAAATGGAAACTAGACTCGTGTCAAAATTAATTAAGATTATTTTTACAAGAACATAGAAAGGTTGTAAAGGAAATATGGAAAAATATTAAAATTTAAGCGTTAACCAGAAATTTTGTTAATGATGGGATGGAAAAAAATTAATAATTTAGAATATATGATTAATAATTACGTGATTAATAATTTACGTCCATTGCTAATCAGGATGGCACATTTCCAATCGAACGGTTCAGATTTACATATGCTCGTAGCCCTTTGATGTTTCGATATCCCGTCAGCTAGATGGATAAGTAAATGAACATGAAATTCGATCAAACTTTGTTGCAGGAAAATAAATACAGTGCTCTTTAATTTCAACGGTTCCGATCGACCAACAGACGACGTATTTAAGTACTCCTTCATTAACTCACGAAGCAAGAGTCTATACTTCATGAAACATAAACTCTTGCTTTGTGAGTTAATGAAGGCGCACATAAACACGTTGTCCGTTGGTCCATCGGAACCGTTGAAATGAAATAGCACTGTATTTATTTTCTTGCAACAAAGTTTGATCGAGTTTCATGTTCATTTACTTATCCATCCAGTTGACGGTTCGTAGATATTTGTTAAATATGAATGAACAAATAATGATAAACGTCTATAAAATGGACAATTATAAGTATGATTTGACCATAAAAGATGTAAATAATTTATTTGATATTTTAAAAAAAATTTCATATTATTTATTGTACATGCATTATTTAATTAGTAATTATAAAGCTCTGAATCATCCGATAGGTAATGAATGGTCTTGATGTCTTAATTTTAGGTAGTCCCTATTCTCTGAGGTAACGTAATATTTATACTTAAATCTGACCCTAACTAATGCGCAAGATCCTTTAATATTCGTTCACATTGGTGATCAGAAGGCTCCGATCAAAATACAAAAATTATGTTACCTTAGAGATTACAAATATTCACACTATATGCAATACAACTTCTATTTTATCTCTGGACTTAATGAGAATCCGCCTCCCCCAGTCTTTGTTTTCCAAACCCTAGATCTAAAATGCGAAAGAATAAAAAACAAGAGCAGCGACGCCAAGTCGGCTCAGGCAGTGCGCACTCAGACAAGACCACGGGAGGCGGCCAGTGTCGGAGAGAAGGACCCCTCTTCTCTCTAAACCCGATCAACTCGATCTCCAGACCGTCCATGGACCTTTCGATCTCAGGCTCAAAAACCCGGCTTCTAGCTCTTTACTGTAGTTTTGCAAATTTTATAATTATTTTTATTTTATTAGGCAGGATTTGAGATTTTTGCAATCCCTTGCAACCAATTTGGAAGCCAAGTACCCGGATCCAACCCTGATATGAAGTAGTTTACTTGCACCAGGTTCAAAACTGAATTCCTGAAATTTTCAATTCTTTGCTATTTATAAACTATTTTATTTGAGATTTATATAGTTACAAGCCAAACTCTGCAGGTTGCAGACTTTGGATTTGCAAAGTTTGGGGCTACTAATGAGTCCCATTTCTACTCAACCCGAGAAATAAGAACTATTGGGTTAGCATTTTACTTCAATTATTTTTAAACAATGTGAAGACTATCTTGTAACTTTAACAAAAAAAAAAATGATATAGTATATGTACCAGTAATTAAGTTCACTTAGACAATATCACAAACAATTTGTGTGCAGTAGAAAAATAGATATGTAACAGTTCTGGTACAGGCGGAAAACAGCACAAATTCTGAAATCAGAGACATTTAATTGTTGAATATCAAGATCTTTATTTTTATAAACTGAACCCACACATCTTCATTTTGTACAAGTTACAATATAGATCAAACCAAATAAGATAATAAGGAGAGATGTTGTACCAGAAAAATGACTGAATTGAGCAGAAAAATAACTTCTAAAATCTATCCTTTACTTTTTGATTGACAGGTACAGGTGAAACACACAACTTTGATGAGACGAGCCAATCTGGAAAGGAATACTTGTCAGAGGTAAGGATCTCATTTATGGGCTTTATGACTATCATCTTACTAAGTTGAATGTTGATTTAAGTTATGCTTATCATTTTAAGTGGCGAAGTTGTAATTTTTCAGGTTTGTAGAGGGTTGGAAGCAAAAGCACGACACTAACAGTGATATTAGATTGGTCCTAATTCAGATTGGTGTTGCGCTTGACAAGGATGATTGTGCTTTAGATTTTTACTTTTGAATAGTGTAGTATAACTTTTTAGTATTCTCAACCCAAAATATCATTTTTTTTTAACGCCTTTTGGTAATTTGGTACAATGTATGCTAATTATATTATGTTAATTTATACTAATTACATGCTCTCTCTCTATAATTCAATGTATTTGTTAATTTGGTTGAATGAGAAGTGGGAAATGTAAAAGAGTATTGGGTTGGTACCGGGTTGGTACAAGGTAGGTACAGGAATGATTGTAGAATTGGTGCATGCAAAAAATACAAATCACATTCTTGAAAATAATCACCCATGTGAAAATAAAAATAATTTTTCCATGCTAATATTATTGCATGCAAATAGTCGGGTGGGATCTACATGCCATAGCCTTGCAAATAGTCTTGCGGGACCCACTTGTGTTAGCCTTGCATATACTCAAGTAGGACCCATGTTCTCTAGCCTTGTAAATAGTGAGGTGGGACCCACGTCTGATTCCTTGCAAATAACCAGATGGGTCCCATGCTGCCTCCCCTTGCAAATGCTAAAAATATGGTCAGCTCTCAAAGTATTTGCAAGGGCAGTTGTTGCAAGGATAAGCGCATGCAAAAAGTCAGATCTGAGTAATTGCAAGGGCAGTCCTTGCAAATACTAGTATTTGTAAGGAAGGCAGTTGCAAGGGCACGGTATGCGGGTAATGCCCTTTTCAGGCTTGTTGCAAGGGAACCCCCTTGCAACAAGCCATTTTCCTGCCCTTGCAATAACTTCATATTCTAGTAGTGAAGTCTTTCGTTTGATCATTTCTTCCAAAACGCGAAGAAAATGCTCATCACCGTACTCTCTCTCTCTCTCTCACCTCCGTTCGCAACAAAAGGCCAAGTCAACCCACTGTGAAAAGGACAATGTTATACAATTCTAATTTATCAAATTTTGAACTGATTTCACATTATTTATTATTTGTACCTATTTGAAACTGAAAAGACATTATTTTTCCAGTCATAGCAGCAACTATTTTGGAATGTTTGGATGGTTCAAGACCTATCATTGAACTAGCTAGTGTAATAAAGGGAGTTAGAAGGTAAGTATACTCAGAAACCCTTTATTTAAGAGAAAACAAGGTGGTGGTACCGAATTTATTACAAGTGGTTGAGAGCAAAAGGTCAATTTTGATAATTGTCATCATCCCCTTAATTTGTCCTATGAAGTAACGCTCAATTGCAACACACTTGTAATTATATATATATCACTTGGAGGAGAAAAAGACACACTCAGATAACAAAAATTGTGCCTCTTCAAGAGATGATATTTTTTGAAGATTTATGAAATATTAAAAAAAAAATTTTTTTTTAAAAAAATTTTTATTTTTTTTTTTTTTTTTTTAAATAAAAAAATAAAAAAAAAAAAAAAAAAAAAAAAAAAAAAAAAAAAAAATAAAAAAAAAAAAAAAAAAAAAAAAAAAAAAAAAAAAAAAAAAAAAAAAAAAAATAAAAAAAAAAATTACTAATTTAGTGCAGAGTTTGTCACTACTGTGTATATCTCTGTTATCTATCTTCATACTTTACTTGAGGGTAAAGAGAAGAAACTACTCAAAAGCCAAAGATTTTATTCATCGGAAACATTCACCAAATAAGCTCTCGTTACCATCAATCTCTCTATTCACTCTCTCTAAAATATGGGCCTCTCATACTACTTCATCTAGGTGAAGTACCAAGGCTTATTGTTTCGTCATCCGATATGGCATATGCCGTCATGCGAACCCATGACCTCACCTTTTGCTTCCCGGCCTTCTGCTGGCGTCACTGACATCATTTGTTTTGGTGACTTTGAGCCTTAAAATAAATTAGATTGGAGACAATTGAAAAAGATCTTCACAATCTATCCATTTAATGAGTACAAAGAAGATTGCCTCCTATAAAACAATTAGAGAGGCAGAAGTTGGTAATTTGATTGCAAAGATTGCCGACAATGCCTCCATGCCGAGTGGTGATCCTATAGAATTAAGCAAGGATTTGTTCTCATTCATGAATGATGTAGTTCTTAGGGTTGTTTCTGGAAAATTCATCATGGAAGAAAGGAGGTACTATGTTTCAAGAGGTGGTGGTAGAAATAGAATTTAGTGGGAACTGTTGTTTGAAGAGGTAATTGAAGTTCATATTAAAAATTAAGGGAATTATAAGGGACATGATAATTTTGTTGATATTAAACTTTGTTTGAACAACGATCCTAACATCAACTTTGATATCACCAATGATCACATCAAGGGGCTACTTTTTGTAAGTTCATTTTTTTAGAAATTTCAAATCAATGACATTACATATCATTGAAATTTTTTTGTGGTGGTTACTGAATCAGAGGCAGTATTCACATACAGGAAAGTTGTTTTGGGTTTTCTTTTTTGCTTAATTTTAATAACATGTTTTATCTTGTATAACTTTCAAAGAAATGAATCACAAAAACTCCCTACGGATAAAACAAGTTTCAAAGTCAAGCTTTCGACAGTGTATGAAAAAGTTCATGTGTCGTGTTCTAGGTGCAACATGTCACCAAAACCTCTTTAAAATAAGTTGTTGCTGTATAATCTCTTACACAAATCCTCTTTAAAATAAGTTGTGGTTTGTGATAAGTATGTAATACATGGAAATGTAACTCTTTGAAAAAAAAAATTAAAGTTATCATATTACTTTTTGCAAATATACATACATAAATAAGTCACATGAAAACTCAACCAAAGTTTCATTATTCATCTCTTTTTGCAGCAAAATAACTATGGACTTGGTACCACAATTCATATACATCTCAAGCAAAAGAAAACACCAAAAACAGGATACTTACTGACAAACAAAGAAGAGAAATTAAATGAAACAGATAAAAATCTAATCTCGTGCACAGAAATAATCTACATAACAGTATCAGCACTGTCCACTGATTTATTAAGATAAAGTAGATATATAAATCACACCCTGCAGCTCAGTGACAAGGCACCTCTTAGATAATTATGTGATGTCTTCATAAAAAATATGCAAACTCAATTCACCAATCACAACCTAATTAGAACAAAAAAAAATATTAAATAATGTTTAGCACATTTGTTTAAAAGGTCAACAAATAAGTTGATTTTGAGGCACGACTAATTCTTAATATACCAAATGCTTCATTGTTCATACACGACCAGTGGGGGAAATAGACAGAACTTGTTACTTGTTTTTTTTTTTTTTCCTAATTATATTCAACAAATTTTATTCAAAGTGTAAACTTAGCTATCCTTCAATAATGGTACTGCTTTGGATACACAGTTTTACTATAGACCTGGTACTGATACTGATATATACTGGGAATTGGGTTATTCTCGAATATTTCTTCCATACTCTTCTTCTTACTTGATAACATAGCTTTCTATAATAACTTCCAAAAACATTTCCAACTTCTTGTCAAGTCAAATATAGGGGGAATTTCATGTATACCCCTCAAAAACATCAAAATTATATACTTCCCCTATAAAATTCATAATATCATATTTACCCCTCTAAATTACAAAAACCCACAAAATTTACCTTCCTTTTTATTAAAACTCATTTTTACCCATTTTACCCTTATTAAAAAAAATTGTATTTTGTTTGAGAAAAATGTTCAGTCTTCTAATTGACTATCAAGCACACCATGAGCAAGATTTATATTTAAGATGGCCATTTATATATGCATAAAACATTCGGGCTTATAGCAAAGGGAGTCAAAAGTGAGAGACACAGAGAGCATGAAAAATAGGGGGGCCCACACACCTTCAAAAGATGAGATCAGGATCCTTGTCACCACCGGCAAAGAGGAGATTATGAGCGGTGCTCATGGAAACTCCCTTCTTTAGAGAAAGCTTCTCTAGTTGTTGCTCGATAGCAAAGTTCTTAGCAGATGCCATCTGCTTCTCCACCTCCCGCTTTTTGAAGCCCTGATGTCAAAAAATAAAAATTAAGTTTAAAAAAGAATCATGTCTATTTTTTTCATTTTTAATACTATGAAATAGTCAGACCTGGATCTTCTTTAGGCGAAAGAAATCCTCCCTCTCCAATTCGTCCAGTTCACCCCTTATGTAGGCTATTGTGTTCTCAATTCGTGGCTTCACCACATTCTCCAGTGCATTCACCCTGCATATCCCAATTAAATGCATCAATTTTAGACATGAAAAATGAAAGATATATAGAATTTAATATAGTTTTTTTTGATATAATTTATCGAGTTTAGACATGAAAAATGAAAGATATAATTGTTTACGTACCTACGGTTAGTGGTCTTGATGGCATCATCAAGAGTGAGAAAGGAAGTCTGGAGAGATGCTAACTCAACAAGGAGTTCAATAGCCTTTAGATGCGCCACACGGCATCCTTGGACCTGTTGACCTCCACGTGCAAGGCCAGTAAGATCATTTCCCCCGGTCGCACCTGATGAGCTATCAATAAAGTGCTCGAATCGGGGTAGCTTAACACCTGCTACATTATCCTGCTTCGACCTGCCATCAGAAATAATTGCTATAACTTTATTCCAGAAAATAACCATCTATTCTTCCTTATCCTAGAATAAGAATCTCTATTCCAGATCTAAAACTGTTCTTTTGATAGTAATTAGAAATTGATATACCATTTGTGCTGTACCGGTATTGCATTTTTACAAGTTATTTCTGAAATATTCCCACAAAAATCACAAATTTTGATCCTTGTGGAATTCAGAATTTTATGTAACAGTCACTTATAATACAAGCAGACTTATGGCAGCTGTTACTGGGTTCAGATTCAATGCAGTACCCTACTAGGTAGAATGAGATTTAACCTGGCACAAATCTCAAAGCAGACCCCCAATAATTCAAATAGGCACCGAAATGATACTGACCGCTGTTACCCTCAATTCTTGTAAACAATTACAAAAGTATTACTCAAAAAAGTTGAAATGATTTCATTTATAAAATTTCAGTTATGAGGTAATTCACCAAGACAATCCTGATACATTGTAAATTCAGTGCACTAACAGGTACAGTTGAGACCAAAGTTTGACGATCATTACCAGTAAAACAATTTTGAAGGTGGTGCCTACTAACAATTTTATTAATAAAGAAAACCTTTTTGTACCAGTAAAATTATCAACATGCTAGCACCAGATAAAATAAATCAATTTTGAAATAATTTAATTTACAAAATTACAGCTATGAGCTAATTCACCAAGAAAATTCTGATACAGTGTAAATTCAGTGCTCTAACAGATACAATTCTGAGACAAAAGTGTTCCGATAAATACCAGTACAAATATTTACGGATTAACACCAGGTAAGAGAAATCAAACCAGTATAGTTATAGTAATCAGAATGTTGAAATGATTTAATCCTAGGTACAGTTCTGAGATCAAAGTGTGATGATCAGTACAAGGAAAATTATCTAAAGGCTAGCACCAGATAAAAGAAATCAAACCAGTATAGTCATAGTATGACCACTCCAAAATGAAAGTCATGAGTTTTGCTCCAGTAGATATTTGATTTCATTTACAAAATTTTAGCTATGATCTAATTCACAGGACCAATTTGGGATCCGTGCGCACCACTTCAATATGGGTGCGCCTCAGTTTTAATATTCGTGCACACGGAACTTAAAGCAGATCAGACAGATGTGGAATTTCAGCTATGATCTAATTCACGGGACCAATTTGAGATCCGTGCGTGCCACATCAATGTGTGTGCGCATCAGCTTTAATCTCTGTGCACAAATCTTAAAGCATATCAGACGGATGTGGAATCCATCGGACCCAAATTGGTTCCCTAATTCCCAAATTGAAGATTAGTTGACTAGGTGGTACCTACTAACTATTTATAAGAAAAGATTTTAATACCAGTAAAATTATCTATGGGCTAGCACCAGATAAAAGAAGTCAAATTTCAAATGATATTACACTCTGATCAGAACATCAAATCCCTCATTGAACTGAGAAATGGAATTCACGAATTCTCAATTTCTCCAATCGGATAGCACCCAGAGACCGGAAACGGATTCATTTTACATGATTTAGCAGGAAATTTTGGCTGCAGTCAATTCTCATGAAAAATGGTGAGATTTGATGAGAGTTCATTTGATTAAATTGGTGCCAAGTTTTACTTCCAAATATACCCTTCGTAACCTTTCTTTTTTCCTTTTGCTGAATTCTGATTCTCTTCTTCTACTATGTATGCACTTTCAATCACAGCCAAGAACAACAAGAGAAGAAAGGAGAAGGGATCCTACGAGCTTGACCAACGTGAGCTTTCAATCTCTATATTTCAACCATGTTCTGATTAAGGAAGAAAGGGAAATGGTAAGCGCTGGGCAAGGAAGGGGGGTGCTTTTTGTTTGGTAACAGCTTTCAACATTTATGCGTCCATGATTGCTCAATTTGAGAAGAAGCTAGAAGCATCCATAGTGAATAGATTCAAAATCAATAATAGTGAAATCCAACTCACTTAACCTTTAGTTCATAGTGTCAAAAGTTATTTGGTCAATAGATCTAAAATCAAGAAAATGCCCTCGATGGATTGATTTGTTTTGCTGTAAAGTGAATCACTTAGATCCATATTCTGTTGTGGATTTCATTATGAATTAGATTATGCCGCATAGATTGATATTAGTTATTGATTTGCAGTCATTATTCCTTTTCTAATCTTACATAGCATGGTCTTCACTTATCTAATTTCATTACTTACAAAATATTTATTTTCTTAATACTGGTAACCATCATCATTGGATTTTTTTTTCTTTTGATCAGTTTTTGTATCTTGTGAACTTTTTTCATCAGTTTTGGTTCTATTTTTATTTGAGTCTTTTCATAAGGCTTTACTTATATTTATCTGAAAAATGAAAAAAAATATTAATTTCTTTTAACTAGTAACAATCCTTTTAGCTACTAACCTTATTGTGTTTCATCTATTTAATTTTTCCATTCTGATTTGTTGGGCAAATAATAACAACAACAAAAGTGTCATTTCATTTGAGTGAAATCATTTATTTTCTATTATACATACTTTTCAATCAAAAAATTAAGATGAATTCAATTCTTTTCAATTTTGCTTCTGATCATCAACAAAGTTCAATTGAAAATCATCTCTATTGAATTCCATTGAATTGAAATCAATTGAACCCCAAAAAGGTTGAGGTTCCGATAAGACCCTCAATTTACAAAATTTCAGCTATGATCTAATTGACCTAGACATTCCTGATACAGTCTAAATTCACTCCATAACAGGTACAATTCAGACACCAAAGTCTAACAATAAGTACCATTACAAATATTTACCAGCTAGCACGAATCTTAAAGCGGATCAGACGGACATGGAATTCAATGCAGTAACAAGTACAGTGACAGGTACCAGTATAAAAGAAATCAAATTTGATGACGGTACCTGACACGCAAGGTAGCTGTTTTAACAGATTCTCTGACGACGTACTTGACGTTGTCACCGGCAACGTACTTGGCCTCAGCGAGAGAGAAAGAGGCGTTGCGCATGGCGTCTCCCATGGACTCCTTGGCCGTGACGATCTTCTTCAGAATGGCTCTGAACTGCACCGTCAGAGCGTCGCTCTTCTTCTTTAACAACGCGTGGCCCCTTGTGGCACCCACTAGTCGCTGTTTCATTACGCCCAGCACGGTCACGGTGGGGGCCACTGTCAGCCTCTGGTTATTACCCGCCATGATCTTTGATTTGATCGATCAATCGATTGAGAGAAATAGAAAGGGAGAAGAGAGAGATCGGGATCTCTCGAAGAAGACAAGACCAAGAAGAGAGGAGACGAGGAAATTAATAGGAATTCAAATCATCTATCGTAACAGAATATTTCTGTTTAGACCCAGACCGTCCGATAAGACTCTGCACGAATACTGAAGGTACGCCTGCATTCCACATAGGATCGGACGGTTTGGATCTAAACAAAAATATTATGTTACCTTAGAGGATATATACTGATTGAATAAGGTGAGGTAATTAAGTCCCTGGATTCGGTGTAGTAGACCAAATTAATGCCTGTGGACCCCATTACCGATCAATAAGGAACTTTTCATGACAAAATTGTTTTGAAAACCTATAAAATGGAGAAATTTTTATTTATAGAAATGAATATTAATTAATATTGGAAATGAAAAGAGTAGTGTGGTATTTAGATGTGGTACAAGACAGTGTTGTAAATAACGGTATGCGATCATCGGACGGACAGGGTGCCGCCAAGCGATTAATCAGTGTATGTCCGATTAATTGGAATTATGCAGACAATTTAACGTTTTTATTAAATTTATGTATATATATCATAATTTTATTAAAAATAATTTATTTAACTCATTAAACTTATCAAATAAACTTAATTTAATTTAAGTTAGTTTTATTATTATAACATGATACTATGCTTATTTCTTCTTAACACATAAGTATTTTGCATACTTTTTGTATGTGTAAGTAACACATTTATTTAATGAAAAATAAATTTGAGAATTAAGCTTTTTCAAATACTAATAATATATTATTTGAAAAAAAGAAAACATTCCAACATAAAATCACTAAATTTAATTTATGATAATAACTTAATTTCATAAATAAACATGTCGTACTAATTGTAAAAATTTCATTAGTAAGTAATAAAAATATATGGTATATAAATAATGGAAGAATTAATCAATTTCAAAGTAAGTAAGAAGAAAAAAAACACATATAAAAAATATTGGATGTATATTCAAGTACAAATAAAACTACAATAAATGATTTATAAATCTTATTATCACACACTATCATAGAAAAAAAAAAAGCAAGTGAAAAATAAATATTCACTAAACGGGAATAAACGAGAATAAACAGACGATTAAACGGTAAAACGGCCGATTAATCGGTTTTATCCGCTAACAGACATCCGTTAAGCATATTCGTAACGGTTTGGCCGCCGTTTCCGATTAAATGGTTGTTTTTTACAACAGTGGTACAAGAAGCTTGCTTTTTTTATCAGATTCAAAGTATCCAAACTGCACCACAATTCTTCATTTTTTTTAGTAAAAAATTTCGACTTCAAAATTTGAATCTGGATTTTTTTTTTTTTTTTAAATCCAGCCAATAGTTCTATTTTCTATATAATTTAATGATAATTTATGTATAATAAAATTCTCTATAAGCCTACCAACTATTAATAGTACCGCACATTTATCACAATAGAAATGTGAGTTCAAATTTAAAAAAAAACACAAATTTGGAAGTGGAAAAATATAATAATGGCTTTAGATGATCCGGACCGAAAGATCTATTTTGGTATGAATATTAAAGGGTTTTTGTGTATTCCAACTCTGGTTGAATTGGTTCAGATTATAATCCGAATTTAAATTGAAAATTTGAGTTACTTTAGAGAATCAGACTGAACAAATACTGAGTTAAAATTGGAGAATTGATAAAAGAAGATAGTGTAGCTTGCATTTGGAGATCGGAGGAGGGTTTTTATGAGTACATATCAGATAAATTTCGGTTTGAATTTTAATCTCGATTATTGTTGTTCGATCCTCGTTAAAATTGTGTGGATGATTTATGTTAAAATTCATTTCGTAAATCTAAATCGAGCACGTCAATGTTAACGTGAAACAATCGATACAGACTGAACATCACACTAAATTTGATCGATGCACATAAAAACGCAAAATCTTCTAACAAAAATTTGTAAAAATGAATTTCAGGAGGAGACTATAACAATATATTGTTGAAAAAATTTTAGGTACCACATTTTGTTTCAAATAATGATATAATATATAATTTAAAAAAAATCTAATGAAATTAAAAAATGGTTGTCTATTTTGGATTTTTGGTTATCATTTCCTTAAAAATTGAACATTTCGTATTTTTTTCACGGAAAAAGACAATTCAATCAATGCAAAATATTTATTTAGAGTATATTAATGTCCATTATCATTTAAAGTAACAAGTGTTGGATTTTTAGTATACAATTTCAAATTATTTTGCAAAGTCATGCATTTTTTAGTGAGGCTGTGGTACTATACATAGCGTGAATTGTTATGTACTATGAATTAATATCTCTGTATTTTAATTTTGAAAATGCAGTTGCCTATTTAATTTTATATTTTTTTTATAATTTCTTACTAATTTTTAGGGTAGTTAGAAAATTTGTAAAACTAATATTACGATGATAAGTAATGGGTTTATATATAAAGATAACTTTTGCGCTTAATTCAATTTTACTTATTACGATGATAAATATTGTCTCCGATACGTTCGGATACGCTCTGATATGGGCAGGATACGGCAGGTTTGAACTTCTTTCAGCACCATTTGTTACTCCAGGTATTTTTTGATCCCTTTTCTACTTCTCTACCCTTGTTTCTACGCTATTTACACATTATTAAATTGCAATCTTTTTTTTTCATATTTTTGTTATTTTTTAAAATTTACAGAAGAAGATAGCATTGAAAAATGACAAATGATGTTTTCATTGAGCGACATTTATTTGGGGTTGCGATTTGTTCCTCTTTCCCTACTAGATTTCAGGTACTTCTAAGAATTTTTCTCATTTACATCTATGATCTGAATATGTGTTTTTCAAATTAAACCCTGCTTTCTTTTTTATTTGATCTCCATATTTATTTATACATGATATAAACAAGTTTGCTTTTTGTTGCCAAGGAATTTAAAAATGATTGAATTTGTGCACTAATTTTGTTGTATTTTGACATGCATTGCTTTCCTCTTGATGCAGGATGTGAGCACCATTCATCAAGTATAATTTTTTGCAAAATTTCCTATTTGGGCAGGTACAAGGTTGTACCAGGTGGTACCATACCTCTCAATGATACTTATAGTGAAACTGTTGCCCCATTTTTTTTCATAATTTGTTTTATGTGACTGTTATCTCTTTGTAATGACGTATATATGAGTTTCATATTGCTTAAATTTTAAAAAGGAGGTGTTTGTGGACCCCACAAGAGATGAGAGCCTCATATTTGAGCTGCTTGATGAAAAATGAGGTGGTGAATCACAAGAGTGCCACCTGGTTTTTTCGTGATCTTGCTGTTGAACAAGATGCAACAGATAACATGGTATATTAATTTTACAATTTCTAGATATTGTTTGTTCTTTTGTTTGCTTTCTATTTTGGATATGAAAACTAATTATTAGCCTCAATTCATTTTAAAAAGTAGGATTAATTAAACATAATTTTGGTCAATTGAGCTCCAAATTTTGCTTACCAGTACTGATTTTGTAATAAGAACCAACAATGTCCTGAAAATGAAATGCACTCTAATTTGTCGTTAAATGAAAACATAAGAGAAAACATATGATTGAATTGTTGTCTTGAACTGATTTGCTACTTGTTTCAGTAATTCATTTCTTGACAGAGTATATTTTTGTTGGCATGTTACAATTTTTACCCTTGTACAGGTGCTTGAGCATTCTGGTACAATGGAGCTTACAGAGTTTACTGGTACGCAATATGGAAATGCACCAGTACCAGCTATGACTACAGTGGGCCAACTGGTACCTCTCTCTCTCTCTCTCTCTTCTCACTGTCTGTCTGTCTGTCTCTTACTGGTTTGTTTCAATACTGACAGAGACTGATCTGAGACCAAAGTTCTTTGCTTGAGGAAGAAACTGATGTTAAAATATAAGGGGAATGTCATGTACCCCTCAAAAGTTTAAAATGAGTTTTAACAGAAAAGTCAATAAAGTGGGTAAATTTGTAAGTTTTTGAAATCTAGAAGGGTAAATATGATATTATGAATTTCAGAAGGGGATAGTAATTTTGAGGTTTTTGAGGGGTATATATGAAATTCCTAAATTATATGTACCTAATTGAGTGTTATACCTAATTTTTTTTCTTTAGGCTATTTCAAAGGGGAGGCAAGCAAGAGGCACCGAAAAATGTAGTGCGGGTAAATCAGTGCTTTAGCTATTTAATTCTATTTTCCTTTTTTTTTTTTTTAAACACAAAACAGAATGTTATGAATTAACTTGTGTTATTTTAAATTTTTACAGGCGTATCTTGCAAATAGTTGTGTAAAGAATGTTTTGACTGACGTGCTCATCACTGCATATGAACCCTTGCTAATTAAGTGAGTAGTTGTTCTTTGTTAAGAAGGTAAGCCATGTACCAAATTCCAGATAAACTGGTACATATCAAGACAACACAACAGTGAGGATTTTAACAGAGCTGTTTCGGCTTCATGCACCGCACAAACCATATGCAGTGCTATTTTGATTCTATAGTCCATGTGCTGCATGAAGCCTAAACTACTCTGTTAAAACCTTTACCCAACACAAAAGGCTTTCATTTAATCCTTTGATAAAAACAAAATGAAAGAATCAAAACATAAACTGATTATTTATGTTTTTGACATGCCTAGAGTTTTGTTGTTTACTGGTAAGTAATATTATTGTTTCCTTTGGGTTGTTCACTGGTAAGTAATAATTATTTTATTTTACTTGCAAAGTGTGTTATTTTTAAGGGACTTAATTACAAAGTGTGTTCTAGGTCCCCACCAATCAATTTTTCCTTTGGTTTATTCATTTCAATTCAATACCTTGATTAACTTTCAATCCTATCTACACTCCCTAGCAATTATCACAGCCACACAGAGGACAGGGGGCACAGTCATCACCATCGTTGATGCCTAATCTTGATAACTCACAAAGATTCTACATGTGGCCATTGTCTAGTCCACACTCGCAAGTCGTAATTGAACCGAGCTAATTAGTTGCATTGAACTTTCATTCTCTCTCTCTCTCTCCACTCTCCAAACTCCAATTTCAGAAATCAGAAAAAAAATATCACTTGCTTAAAATTAAGTAAACATATATGCCGATAACAGAAGCAGCAGCACTGGCCGGGCTTGGATGGGTGGCATCTCCTGTCGTGAAATATCTCGTTGAGAAGAGCATCTCCTACCTGGGGAGCGACATTGCCAAAGGCCTCGAAGATTTGGAGACAACTCTCGTGCCGCAGTTCCAGCTCACCATCCAAGAAGCGCAGCACAGCCCCCACAAGGCCCAGCTCACCGGGTGGTTGGCCCGTCTGAAGAATGCTTACTATGACGCTGAGGGTATACTCCATGAGCTCGAGTACGAGCGTCTCAAACGCAAGGTCAAAGGACATGACAAGAAGCTGTTGGTACGTCTCTCTTCTAAACCTATTATCAAACCCCTTGCAAAGTCCATAGGTCAGGTGGTTAAAAAGGCATCTATGATGTCTTCTAAAAAGAAGAAGTTGTTGAAACGGCTGAACAAGCTCAAGGAAGTTGCAGCAGAAGCCAAGACATTACGTGATTTGCTGGGCACAAATGGTGTAATAGCCGATAACAACCGTTCCCCCACCTCCTCGCTCCTCGATCACCAAGTTTTTGGTCGTAATGGAGAAAGTGACGATATAATTAAATTTCTGTTAGATGTCAAAGATCGCGTTGGAGATCGTTACTCGGTTGTTGCAATAACTGGCATGGGAGGTGTTGGCAAGACTACGCTTGCACAGTACATTTATAACGATCCAAGTGTAATGAAACACTTTCCTGTTAGAATGTGGCTAAGCATATCCCGAAACTTAGATATCATAGAGCGAACAAAGGAGATGATTGAGTGTGCCTCGGGAGAGAAATGCCCTGATATACTCAATTTAAGTGTCCTACAAAAAAAACTCCTAGAATTATTACCTGAATCTAACAATATCTTGGTCGTACTAGATGATGTTTGGTATAATAGAGAAGCAGGAGAGAAACAATATTGGGAAGACCTCTTAAAACCATTTTCTTCCCGAGGAGGAACATGTAAAATTGTGGTAACTTGTCGCTCATCTGGGCCGTTTCCTAATGTATTACGACCTGGGAAGAGTATTGAGTTGAGCGATCTGGCCCTTGATGATTTCAAAAAACTTTTGAGATACCGTGCAATTGATGGTTTGCTAATCAGTAATCCACAATTGAAGGATTTCAGTAATATTGTGGACCAAATTGCGTTAAAAATGAGTAGATTGCCTTTGGCAGCTAAGGTTGTTGGTAACCAATTGCGTGAACAATCAAATATCACGTTTTGGCAAGATACTCTAGAAAAAGTCAACTTGAGCGACATTATGGAGATTTTGTTATGGAGCTTTCACCACTTCGATGTGCAATTACAACGGTGCTTCTTATTTTGTGGTGTTTTTCCAAAAGGTACTGGATATGATGATTTGGTGCCTTATTGGGTGGCACTTGATTATATCCAGCCCTCAGATGATAATAGAAATGTTAATGATATAGGTTTGGAATACTTTCAAAAAATGATAGCAAACTCTATTATTCACCAAGGGTGTTGTACTCTTCATAAACGGTATATGATGCACGATCTCTTTCACGATCTTGCAGAAAAGCTCTCTGTTGAAGATTGTTTTAGGGTAACAAATGTTGTGAGAGAAATCCCTTCAACTGTTCAACATGTATATATTAATACACCTTATAATGAATATCTAAAAGAGAATCTATCTAGTATATGTAATTTGAGTAACTTGCGTACTATCATCTTGAGAAACCCATCAATTGATGATAATAATGAAATAATTTCCAAAATATCTACAAATTTTAGAAACTTGAGGGTATTATATGTATGCCCTTGGGGCAATAAAACACTGCCAAGTGTTGTAGGAGATTTCCAGAACCTCCGGTTTCTAAATTCTTGGGAGAGTTCATTTGAGGAGGTGCCTGATTCAATATCAAAGCTGTACCATCTTCAATTTCTAGAGTTACCCTCGTCTGTAAAAACTCTTCCAACAAAGTTTAGTAACTTGATCGAACTGCGAAGCATTAAAATGCATAGCAGTGATGGTGGTCTGGTTTATACCTTACCTCCAGTACCTTACCTAGGCAAATTAACTTCTCTCCAACATTTAAATGAATTCCATGTGAGAAAAGAAAAAGGATATGAGATACAACAACTAGGATGTTTGAAGGAAATTGGTGGCTCTCTAAGAATTGTAAATCTAGAGAATGTCAATGATAAGGATGAAGCCATTCAGGTGAGGCTAAAGGATAAAACCAAACTTAAAAGGCTCGAGTTGGTGTGGGTTGAGTCAGCTGAAATTAATGGCTTAGAAACAGAGGTTATTGAGGTCCTACAACCTCCAGCAAACTTGGAGGAACTCACGATTGATGGGTACAGGGGCTCAAGATATCCAACCTGGTTGCAGGAAAGTTCCTTTATAAAGTATATAAAAGATGTCAGGTTTTACAATTGTAATGCTCTGACAAATCTTCCCCAAAGTTTTCATCAATTCCGTTATTGCTCCGAACTTATTCTTGAAAATCTAGGGGTTTTGAGAGAATTGTCTACTTTTCCAGAGAACCTTAGTAGGCTATCAATCAGTAAATGCCCGTGTTTGATTTTTATATGCGAGAATGAGCAGCAAGTGGTTGAAAACCAGAGCATAATAGAAAGACAATTTTTGAGACTCTGCATCGGGGGCTGTAAAAATATACTCAATCATGAACTCAAAAGTTTTGAGCAAACGTGCTCTGCAGAAAACTGCGAAGAGCAACTTCAAATTATGAAAAACGCTGCACAAAGTGATGCACCAGAACTCTCGGTAGATGTAAATGTTAACAAAGCCTGGTGGTATTGTCATCAACAACGGATGAACTTTATTTTCAGATGCAACACTCGAGCAAATGAATTGAAATTACCCGCCATGCTTACCTACCTTCATCTTGGCTATTGTTGTGTATCTGATAGAGCGTTATCAAATTGCCTGAGAGGAATGACCACTATTGAGGAACTACACCTATGGGGCATCATGACAATAACCACACTTCCACCAGCACAAGTCTTCGAGTCTCTCCAGAGCCTTCGAGTTCTAAAGATCATAGGTTGCTGGTATCTAGTATCGCTGGGTGGTTTGCATGCACTTCCACATCTCGAGCAACTTCAGATAATAGCTTGTTGGTGTTTAAAGATAAAAAGTGGTTATACAGGGCTGCCCCGCACTTTGCAGACCTTTACCATAAGAGGGTGCATAGTTCCTCAAACTGTTTTATATGGCAATCTTTCATTCCTCCAGAATGTTGAAATTATCAATTGCATTGCTCCAGAATCCCTATCATTTAGCCAGCTAATTAAACTTAAATCATTGATCCTTATGATGTGCCCCTGGCTTATAAACATTTTGGGCTTAAAATCATGTCCTATCCTGGAGACTTTAAATTTGGAAGACTGCCCAAAAATATTGGAATTGCCCGAACTGCCAGCTTCAGTCAAATACATTAGAATAAGTGATTGCCCAGTGTTAAGGGAAAGGTGTCAGCCAAACGGTCTAGACTGGCCCAAGGTTCAAGGCATACAATGGAGAGATATTCAATGATTCAATGCTTACAACGTAGAGAGATCCAATGATTCAAGACCTCTGTTCCCTTCTTACAATAAATAAAGGTAATTCCTCTCTTTTCTCTCCTTTTTTTTTTCTTCTTTTTGCTCCCTTTGTTGTCTTTTTTTTATTTTTATTTGTTTCCATTTTTTGTGTTCTTCGCATGATATGTGGGCGAACAATCATTGCATTTACAAAACCTTATGAGCAATAACATTAAAATCAGGTAGGTGGTCTCTAGTTGGGAGACTAATTAGATTACAAAAATACAAAAAATTTACTAACAAGCTAAACAACAAAGGGAAAAGTAATTATAAGTTTAGTTAAATAATGAAAAATAGATGTCTCAAAAAATGGAATTGCTGATATTTTTGCTTGAAATAGATGTCTGAGGTAACAAGATATTTTTGCTTGGATCACGGTCGTCCGATAGGAATCCAGGTCAATCCGGCCTGAGGTGGAACACACGGGCCGCTTTAGTCGTGTGGATTCTGATTCGACGGTCCAGATCCAAACTCAAGCCATTACTTACAAGTGTCCGTTGTCAGGTACTTTTCACATTACATACCCCTTCTAAAATCTAAAGGTAGAATAAAATCCCCTCGGACAAAACCACACACAGACGGGGGATGATAGCGAGAGCGTACAATGCCTTTTCTCCTCCTCCGACGGACGCCCCTTCATGCCTCCCCATTTCTTCACCTTCTCCGAACCCTAAACCCTAGCACCTCACTTGCCATGTCTGCTACTAACATTTCAGGCGGGGTCTATGTGCCTCCACTCAGTCATTGATTTGCCTTCCACTAACAGAGCTTGACCTATGACCACTCCGTCAGTGTCTAATGGAGCTTGACCCAGTTGGCAGCAGACGATCCTATGATGATTGGTCAGATGATGATGATGATATAGAAAGGGATCGATCACCGGTCTTCAGCAAGGTTAAACTTTCACCTCTTTTGCTCTCTCTCTCTCTCTCTCACCTCTGGATTTTCGAATTTGTTTACAGCCCAATAGTAATATTTAATTGTGCCTACCCCTTAATCACAATCAGGCATATCCCTGAATTTTCACGGCCCTGCCTAGCTGAAGAAATGAAAAGGATGGTCCATAAGGTGTGAATGTTGATTCAGGAGAAAAATCACAACCAGTCACTCTCTCATACACAGAAAAGGGAAAACACAAACCAGTGACACTGTGCCTGTGCCAGATGCCAGACCCCAGCGAGCAGTGAACACACAGCGAGCCTAGAATCTTACCAGTGAGTAGTGCCTCAGATGCCAACGAGCAGTTCAGACTACGAATACAGTGAGCAGTGCGTACCCGGACACCTCACACAGCTGTATGTTGAAGATAACATGTTAGAAGGTATGATTCCTTCAAATTTGAGTCAGTTAGAGTCTCTGAAGACATTATCACTAAGTGGAAATAATTTCACTAGAGAGTTGGGCCCCTGAAATTTGGTTTATTTCTTGACTGATACAAATCAACCTTGGAAGCAATCGGTTGGCCGCTCATACCCAAATGCAGGCGGCGACACACTCTCCACTCATCAGCTCAGATGCTCTTCGCTCAGTTCTTATCTCCTCCATCTCTGTGGGCCCATGGCTGCTAGTGGTAAGAACTAATCCTAATTTTTTTTTTTTTGTGAATTGCTCTATTAAATGTTAATAATACATGAATTGTGGGTTGAAATTGAAAGTATGCAAACTTATGGGTTGAATTGTTTTTATCATTTTAATTGTTTTTTATCTAGTACCCAATTAGTTGATAAATTTGGACCCGATTAGTGCCCTATGCTGATGGAAATCTTGGATCCGCCCCTGATTGTTACCATACCTTTTAATGTTACTGATATTGAAATTGTTGACCCTTTTTCATAATTATTTTTTTTATGTGACTGTTTCTCTAAAGGTGTTTGTGGACCAAAAAGAGATGAGAGCCTCATATTTGAGCTGCTGGATTTGAAGAATGAGGAGGCAGATCACGAGAGTGCAACTTGCTTTTTGTGCAATCTTGTTGTTGAACAAGATGCAACAGATATCATGGTATATTAATCTTTCAATTTATAGATATTGTTTGTTTCTCATTTTGTATATGAAAGCTACTCACTCAGCCAAGGTAATTAAACCTAATAATATACAAATTATTAGCATCAATTTATTCTAGATAGTAGGATTAATTTAACCTAATTTTGGTCAATTCTGCTCTAAATTTTGACAATTAGTGTTACCAAGACTAAATTTAATTGCAATATAAACCAACAATGGTCAGCAAATAAGGAACACTCTAATATGTTGTTGAATGAAAACATAAAAGAGGAAAAATATGACTAAATTGTTGTAGTAAATTTATTTGCTCCTTGTTTCGGTAATTCATTTCTTGACAGAGTATGTTTCAGTTGGCATGTTACCATTTTTACCCTTTTACAGGTGCTTGAGCATACTGGTACTATGGAGTTTACGGATTTTACTGGTACGCAATATGGAAATGCACCATTATCATTTATGACTGCAGGGGACCAACTGTTACCTCTCTCTCTCTCTCTCTCTCTCTCTCTCTCTCTCTTACTGGTTTGTTTCTGTACTGACAGTGACTGATCTGAGACCAAAGTTCTTTGCTTCAGGAAGAAACTGATGTTAAAATATAAGGGGAATTTCAAGTATACCCCTCAAAAATTTTAAATGAGATTTAAGAAAAGAAGTCAATAAATTGGGTAAATTTGTGAGTTTTTTAAATTTAGAAGGGTGAATATGATATAACGAATGTTGGAGGGGTGAATAGGCAATTTTGATGTTTTTAGGGGTATTCATGAAATTACCCCTAATTTACATATAACTAATTAACTGTTATACCTAATTTTTTTTCTTTAGGCTATTTCAAAGTGGAAACGAGGAAGAGGAGCAGAAAAATATAATGCAGGTAAATCAGTGCTATATATATTTACTTCTTTTTTTTCTTAAATAACCAGAATGTTATGAATTAACTTGTAATATTTTAAATTTCCAGGCATATATTGTAAATATTCCTTTGAAGAATGTTTCAACTGACGTGCTCATCATTGCATATGAACTCTTGCTAATTAAGTGAGCAGTTAACCTTGTTTAAAAAATTAACCCTTGATTACAGAGTTAGAGAACACAAGTCTAAAGATTTTAGCATAGCAATTTTGGCTTCATGCAGTGCACAAAGCATATGCATGTCTGTTTTTATTTTAAAATCCATGTGCTGCAATAAGTCAAAACTACTTTGTTAAAACCTTCACCCAAAACATAAGGCTTTAATTAATCCTCTGATAAGTGAAAGAATCATAACATATTACCTATGTGATTTAAGCCGAACTGAACCAAAGCATACTTAAGTGTAGTATATTTTTACAATAACATAAACTCATTATCTCGTGTTAATTTTTCCCCTATAATTTTTAATATCTTTTATGACATGTCTAGAGTCTTGTTGTTTACTAGTAACTGATATTACTGTATCTTGGGGTTGTTATCTTTTAGGGAAAATTATTTTTATGTCACTTCAAAACTTAAAAATTAGAAAATTGCCACTCTAAAACAAGATATTAGAAAATTACCACCTTAAAAACACCAAATTCATGAAATTACCACCCTAAAAACACCAAATTCATTAAATTGCCCTATTTATACATCTCATATACAGATTTAATTAAAAAGATACTAAAAATTGTTGTATAAAACATGTATTTTGAAAATCCCACAAATACCCTTCTCTTCTTTCTCCATGCTTTCTTCTTCCCTCCAGTCGGTTTATGAACATTTGTAGTAACTCAAGTTGCTGCAACTGTGACAATTCATCTGGTATTTCCCCACCAAGCCCATTATTAGACAAATCAAGAAACCTTAGCCTGGTTAAATTACCTAACTCCTATTTGAGCCGAACTCATTTCAGCCTAATTTTTTTGCTATTCTAATGTAGTAACGATTTTAATGAGTAACTATTTGAGCTCGCCTGATACTTCAAAATAGCATCAAGATTCGTGCAGCCTTGTCGTGATTGCATCACATGTTGCTTCCTTGTTAGATTTGTTTTTAGCGAATTTTAATTTGCTGGAGGAGAGTTGGGGTCCAATTCGATTAGACCCTCGATCTTGTCGGGGGACCTTTCCGGCCACGGCTGACCAACAACCGTAGGAGTCGTTAGCGCATCGCCGAAGTTTGAAGAGTTGATTGAAACCCTTGTTGGCGACCAATGACCACTAGGTTGGTCGGACCACCACCTCCTTTTTCCTATCAGTGAGGGTCATGCTTTTTGTCAAAATTGTTCATCTTCTGATAATTTTCATTCGTTCTTTGTTAGCATTCACCATCGTTCTTTGGTTTTAAGCATGTTTTGGGCATTGATTTGATGTTCTGATATCAAATTAATAAAGTTTATTGAAGACTGGTACCTATCCTTTGGTATCGGTCTAGACTTTCTTTTTGGGTTCGATTCATTCAGAAGTACACGTATAGGCTCCATGACCTCTTTCTTCTCTGTTATTCCTTAAGTTCTAATCCTTTGAGAAGTGAAGGAAGATGGGAATGATTTGACTGGAGGGAAGAAGAAAGCATGGAGGAAGAAGAGAAGGGTATTTGTGGAATTTTTAAAATACATTTTTTATACAACAATTTTTAATATTTTTTTAATTAAATATGTATATGAGATGTATAAATAGGGCAATTTCATGAATTAGGTGTTTTTAAGGTGGCAATTTCCTAATTTTTTGTTTTAGGGTGGCAATTTTCTAATTTTCAAGTTTTGGAATGGCATAAAAAAAAATTTCCCTATCTTTTATGTGTATTTATTTCATTTTACTTATTGTTTATTGTTATTAATTTTTTTTCTATCATCTCAGCCCACTGAGTGAGAGTCCAAGAACAGTAGGAGCTGGTATAGCGGCACCAGCCAAGCAATCAGGATGCCTACCAGTACTAGAGGTTTTCAGACTGGCAGTTACAAGCTTTAAGGTTCATGATTGGAACCACTTTGGTGGAATTGCAGGGGCATAATTGGGATTATTGTAAAGTAAAATAATTTGGGAGGGTTAAATTATTGATCTGACAGTGGGGCTTTTTTTTTTTTTTCCTTCTTTTTGCCACTTCGAAAACACTATTATGTTAATCATGGAGTTTGCCTTTACAGCAGGGAATGCAATTTGGCAATTTAATATAATTTTGGCATTATTTAATGATATATTAAGTACATTTGATTTTAGGCTATTGAAATTTTTTACAGACACTATCTGTTACCAACTTGATATCATATTCAAAATGTTGAACTTTGTACTTCGAACTTGTCAATATTTGATTAATATGTTTCATATTTGTTTCAATGGAAGAACAAACAAATGAAGAATACTTTACGCTTAGCTTTGACATCAAATGAGTCAATTAAGAACACAGAGATATCATAGAGAATTAAGTATGAAATATATATTATATATTAAATGATAAATCTCTAATAAGTTACCAAAGGAAGATTAATCCATTATAAATAAGCTAACAAATTTCTTTTGCTACAAAACTAACCAAAACTTAACCACTTAATCCTTACAATAGACCCCCCACAAATTCCGATCGACATTTCATTTTTCATACTTGTTTCAATGGAGAATACTTTATACTTAGCATTGACATCACACAACAAATGAGTCAATAAGGATATAGAGATATCATAGAGAATAATTATTAAATTATTCTTCATCGTCTCCTTCTCCATCATTTCATTCAGATCCCTTCACAAAGTAAATAAAAATAATAATTAGGGTTTACCAGAACAAAATAAATAATTGCAGGAGTGAGGCTATGGTACTATCCATAGTATACATTGATCTCCATTTACAAAGTCTAAATTGTCAATCTGAAACCGTTCAACATGATCTACATATGAAAATGGTCTTGTCAATCAAATTTAACATTTTTTTTATTTTTTTAGTACTTTTTTAGATAGGTAGAAAAGATTCCAAATCTCATAAGATATTATAATACTTCTTAACTGTTGTTTCTTACCTCAGTTTTCCCGTATTAATTACCTCTTCGCCCTCATTGCCTTCAAGTTCTTCGCCAGCCTCCTGAAAAATACATTAAGAAACAATTCAAGTTATATCCACAAAATATATACATACCAATTATGCCCTGGAAAGTTGAATTAACAGTTCCAAAGTAACCAAGTAGTTTTTTTTTGAGTAAAAAAGTAACCAAGTAGTTACAATACATATCAAATGTTTCATTCTTCATACAGTATAAGTGATAATATTTTTATAACATACAACAAATACTTCCCGAAATTAACTTGAATGTGGGTGCGGGTGCATTGAAATTTAAAACAAATAAATAAATAAACCTAACCTCTGCTCAACCAAAGGCCGCATCTTGCCTTTCTTTTCGTTGTCTGTGCTCCCATTAGCTATGTTCTTCATCAAGGTGAAATCAAGGTAAACATACTCCCTAAAAACCTAAAGCTACGATAAAAATTAAATCTACTAGTATTTATTTACAAGTGGCATCATTAGGCAAGATAAGCAAAATTAAAAACTTCTACAAACTTCAAAAATACAGTTTGCTAAGGTCAAAATGGGATTCGCTTATTTTTTTTAACCGTAAATGGTCCCATTAGTTAAATGATTTTTTAACCATTGATCTTCATCTACTTGACAAGACAAAAATTTATGTTCCAAATATATCATTTTGCAAGCTCATTATGTATAAGAAATGACCGTGCCAAAAATGTTCAGTTTTCATCCTCTTTATATTATATAAAATTACAGAAAATATACCCAAAAAATGATTTTTTTTTTTTTTTTTTAATAAATGTTTGGCTCGTTAAGTAGTTTCACTCTTGCAACAATGTTAGTCACTTTACTTCCAAAAAATATATAAATTTAGCGCCATTTTAAAGTGAAGTGAAAGATGAGATGAAATTACATAGTCTTTGTTGTTGTTCCTTCATCAGTGAAAGAGAATGTCTTTGTCAAAGTCTTGTTCTCAAAATACGGGTTCTCTGAGAAATTCTACATTAGTTTATAGAATGCGCCATATCTCAATTTCACAGGATTACATACAAATGCTCACTAGAAATTGACCCCAGCTGAAAACAAGCCGGCCCAAACTTAGCTCAAGCTAAATTTTGTATCATCTGATATATCTTAAATTTTCAGTTTAATTAAAATCGGGTCAAATTTTTTTTAGTGCCTATATACAGATAGTGTGCTACTAATTAAAAAACTTGTGTAAGCTTTTGATTTAAAAAATCAATCCATTTAATAGGGAATTGTGCTTTTGAAATTAACTGAATACAAATAATCCGATAAAGGAATAAAAAAGGGGTCTGTAGTCTACGGTGGCAACTGACTTCTGCACCTTCGCATGGACAAACATCGCACTAACGGTGCTGAAGATTCCCCTGCCCTCTCCCACCATATTGTGTTTCTTTTCCATTTTTCTCCAATTTTTATAGATTTATTCTGAATTTTTGTGAGTGAAATGAGTGAAAACTAAGGATTTATGGAGCTAGAATGCATGAATCTCAATGCCGTTGGATTATCCAAGTAGAAAAGACAATTATGCCAGATTATCCAGCAGAATTGATCATGCATTCTACTAGATAATTTTCAGTGAAAATGTTGTATTTGAAATTTCCAGAAGATGATATGTTTGATAAATATTTTTAATGTTATTAACATAGAAGAAAAAATCAGAATTGGTCACTTCAACGTAGAATCAGAATCAGACGAATTGGTAGAAATTGGCTAATTCGGATCGGAAACACGGATGTTTTTGCCAGAAACTTGTTTGTACTAAAAAAATAGAAAAAAATAATTTGTGAACAATTTATGTTTAGACAAGTAATTACACTTAAATAATCCAATCCTACAATATAATACAAGCAAATAGTATTTTTACGAAACGTTTAGATGTATTTGTTTCTATAAAATAGATAACATTTAACAAACAAATAGTGTTTTTCTTGATACATGAACAAAAAATTTAGTTAATTTAAAATTAAACACAATAAACAAATTAATTGAATAAACTAATTGTTTGAAAATAATGTATGTATGAAATAGTTTGAAATAAATATTGAAAATTGGAGTTTATACGAGATAAGAGATAAGGACAGTAGAAAATTATTTTTGATAAAATTTAAATCTTCTTTTAATTATTATTGGGACTGATTTATAATATCTTAAATTTAAATGTTGTAATTGTCAAACAGAAAGTTTTATTGATGCAGGTGGGACCCTTCTTTCTTTCTTCTCCCACGGCTTCCCCTTCCCTCTCTTCCGTAACTTCTCAAAATGCTAAAAAAATTGTCCACTACAGAAGAGTTGGCAAAAAATTGCTTGATTAATTTGACTGGTTTGAACTATTTTTTTGTTAAAAAATCACGAACCAATAATCATGGTCCAAAATTGAATCGCCGGCAGCCAAGTCCGATTTGACTCGGCCGATACCAACCGGAATTGGCTGATTTTTTCTTCTATAATTATTAATAAAAATTTCAAGATATTTTACTTCTCAAGATCTTATTGAGAAGATTCCGGGCCAAGAATTGTATGTCTGGAATTTTAATTTTAAAATGTTTGGTTCAAATGATTTTTCTTTATTTGTTTGAAAAAGTAAATCTGTTCAAATTTGGTTTATTTTGTGAGTCTTCCAGTGAAATAATTAAAACTAATATAGCCGAAATTTTTATTACTATCCAACATTAAATAGAAAATTCTAAATGTATCCAGCTCCGCTGGATATTTATAAAATTATTCAAACCAGTCAATTATTGGCTAGTTTCTATTTTTTTTAAAACTAGCTAATTATTAGCTAGGTTCTTCTTTTTTTAGAAAATATTATAATTTATTTATTTTTTATTAAAATATTAGAAATATCTTTTAAATTTCTTTGAAATTGGAAAAAATACTATATAATTTGATTTATTAGAAAGACTGGAACAACTAATCCGAATCAATATTTTTCAGCCGAATTTTCTGTGGCTGTAAGGAAAATTAAAATATTTCTTTGTGTGTTACTAGACAAAAATAAAAATGCTTTGAATTTGAGTTATTGATCCCAGTTCAAAAGTCATTTTTAGATAAATATAGAAAATATTGTGGTCTTTCATATATATATATATATATATATATATATATATATATAATTTCCACACCAAGTCAATATAAAGACAAGTTTCTACTTCATCCTATATATAAAAAAATATTCAACTATGGACATAGGGACCATTAAGACAAAAAAATGAACACATCACTTACCATATTTTACATGTTTTTAGAGGTGGTTTTTTTTTCTCCATTCAATCTTGGAGACCAATATTTTACGATTTTTCTAAGGAATTTTTGCAAATCTAAAACCACGGACATCTTCTACGTAATTTTATTTTTAAAATGAGATCCATTATGACATACTTTCAAGTTGTCGGTTGCACAAGTATTCATCATCGTCATGCAAGTATTCATACCTCATCGAGCAAGTATTCATCCTCACTGTGTACGTATTCATCCTTAGGATCTGCCTACCTGTCCCGCTAATCAATCTCCCATTTTGTCCCCTAGTCAATAACTATATGAGTAACTACTAACTAACTGGGAGACCACTTAATATTTAGGGACTGCCTAATATTTGAAAGATTTTACAACTATCGCACGCAAGTATTCATCTGTAATACATCAAGTATTAATCATAAGATATCAAGTATTTTAAAAAAAGAACTTGACAAATCACTCACCCATCTTTTACACGTTTTTAGTTGTCGGTTGCATAAGTATTCATCATTGTCATACAAGTATTCATCTCTCATAGAGCAAGTATTCATCCTCGCCATGTAAGTGTAAATATGTATCGAGAGTATTATAAGCAAAGGGATTGATTAGCAGGACAGTTAGGCGGATTCTAATGATGAATACTTACACAACCAGGATGAATACTTGCATGATGAGCATGAATACTTGTGCAACCGATAACTCGAAAGTATGTTATCATAAATCTCATTTGAAAGAGAAAATTATTTAGAAGACGTTCGTGATTTTAGATTTGAAAAATTTCTTACAGATCGTCAGAAATATTGGTTAGATTGAACGGAGAACAAACAAACCACCTCTAAAAACATGTAAACATAAAATGACATGTCCAATATCATCATTTTTTGTACTTAGGGCGGTTCTGGCCGCTCTACTATTACCATTGTGAAAATAAGGAAAACAAAAATATAGTTCAACTGATTTTTTTTCCCCACACAAACAGTGATTTTTAGTTTAATTCCCGTACCCATACCCATTCTCAATAGTCCGCCAAATAGATCCTTAATGTGCATATCTTAGTTGAATACTTTTTTGTCTTAGGATAAATACATTTATATTCCGAATGAATACTATCAGACGGTTTTATAGTCCGCATTTTTTGCACGATTAACGTGTTTTTTTTGTCGTTTAGCATGATTAACGGTTTTTATCCGGAGAACAGAATGAGAATGAGAGATGGTTAAGCGGAGAAAGATATAATTACCTAAAATCAATTCCGATATCCGCATATATAGTTTGAATATGTAGGGCGGGATCTGGATCGTTCACACTGCGCAACAGTGATGCAGAGGAAGCGACAAATCTAATTGTTAGGTGCAACATATAAAATACGCATGAATCAGACAGAGAAATCGACAAACCCACTATTCGAAGTAGTTGATGCCAATGTACTTGTCTACATAAATTATATTTCCACTTGACTACATAAAATATACAGCTAGTAATCTTGATAATACACAAAGTTAGCACTAAACTCTCTCTCTTTCTCTCTCCAATTTCTGAAATCAGAAAAAATTGAATCACAGACCCACTTTCGTTCTGTATGGCAGAAGCAACAGCACTGACGCACTTCTGTACCTTCGCATGGATGAACCTCGCACTAACGATGCTGAAGATTTACCCCGCCCTCTCCCACCTTATTTATTGTGTTTAGTTTCCATTTTTTTTTATCTAATTTTTAAAGATTTATTCAAAAAAAATTGTGAGTGAAATGAGAGAAAAGACAATTATACCGGATTATCTAGTGGAATTGGTCATACGTTACGCTAGATAATTCAGTGAAAATGTTGTATTTGAAATTTCCAGAAGATGTTATTTTCGGAAAAAAAAAATTAGCGTTATTAATAAAAAAATTTGGGATATTTTACTTCTCGAGTTCTTATTGAGAAGATTCCGGGCCAAGAATTGTATGCCTGGAATTTTAATTTTAAAATGTTTGGTTCAAATGATTTTTCTTTATTTTTTTTAAAAGTAAATCTGGTCAAATTTTATTTATTTTGTTAGTCTTCTAGTGAAATAATTACTAACTATACTTATATATATAGCCTGAAAAATATTTTAAACACTCCGCTTAATAACATATTATTAATTGTGATATTTTCATTGAATGCTGCAAATCAATATTTACAAATCAAGCAAGATTATGTTACAAATATAAAAATAAAAATAAAAATACAAGAACCTGAAACTAGTATTTTTTTTTTAATTCTGCAAGAATTTTGGACGACCGTTAAGACAAAAAATAAAATAAAATTTAACCCGTTAGTAAATGGGGTGATATGCTAATCTTAGTACAATAACTTTTGATTATTACTTTTTAATGTGGGTATGGTAAAAAGTATACTTCGTGTTCCATAATTACTTTTATCTTTTTTTACACAATATTATTATTCTTTAAACTAATTATACTAGCTGTTTGTAACCACAAATCTATAAGTTCAATCGAGACGATCTTTTAGACAAAATTTATGGAGGTATTAAGGGCAATTTGAATACAGTGAAACGAGTACATTTTCAAAAATAAAAGAATAATTTTGTGTTTGCTAGCGAGGATAATATAGGAGGAGACATCACTGTGAATGAACTATTATGGAGGAAGAAATCGGATACACATTTGAGTTTTTGTATTTGCTGTTGTCTTGATGCGTTTGTTTATTTTTTCTGAGTCTTTCGTTTGGAGATGCTGAACTATGATGTTGTAAATAATTTTTTTTTTTTTTAAATTTGGTAGCCACCACCAAAAAAATAAAACAAAAAATGAGACACAACTTTTTAGACAACATTATAATAAAAATAATAATTGGGTCACATTAATACGCGACTCTAATGAAAGAAGTGGCTGGCTAAATAAATGCTTCTCCAATCCATGTTTGTGAGTGGGGTATGACACTCCTTCATGTGTATTCTATCCTTGTTTTGTAACCTTGTAATTTTGTGAATGCGTTGTTGATCCACATAACTTGTGCTCTCAATCTACAATTTGCTATCTTCCATCTTTTTAAACCAATTTGCCATTTTTTCTTCAAAATTCTCAATCTACAATTGGGTACGTGTATACAACAAAAACAAAAATTTGCTAGCTACTTTTTTAAGTGTTTGTCATTTCCAATAAGCACCACTACCAAGGCAAAAAGAAAAGGCCAAATGCACAGTACATCCCACAATAGAAACTGATTTTGGCTTCGGACTGAGATATCCATTTTGTCTTTCATTAAATTCACAATTTCTTATTGTTTATTATTTGAAGTTTTAAATTTTTGTGTCATATCACTACATGGAAGAAGAGACCATGCGTGTTATTTTTTGAAAAATGTTTCATGCAATAGAAACTGATTTTGGCTTCGGACTGATGATTCATCAAATATAGTGTGAACAGGAATTGTTGTTTGAATTGTGCCTTTTTCAAAATAAAAGAAAAAAGATTTGATTTAGTGTAGAACAGTAAATAAAATTAAATTTACCATGCCTTTCTTAAGTACAAGAATTTTCAGACTTAGATTAGTTTAAACCGTTAGAAAATGGGCGTTAGTAGAGATTAATTCAGTAGTAGCGTGCTCCGCCCTAGTCTAATTGCATCCCTTGTAACTGGTATTGGTTTCAACAATTTAATATCTCATTATCTTGAATTATTCTTGTTTCTTAATGAAATGGTTGGTAATTTTTACCTCAACTTTGTCAAAAAAAAAAAAATCATTATATACTCTTTCCACACCAAGTTAATATAAAGAAAAAGAGAGAACTTTCTACTTTCATATATATATATATATATATAGAGGAGGGATCCACTCACAACATGTTACAACATTCGATTTTGTGATTTTCAAAGTTTAAACAGTCGATTCAAACCATTCAACATGATCTCTACATTAAAATGTGCTTTGAGATCAAATTTTATATTTTTTTGAATTTGTTTACTATTTATTATTTTACAAAACTGCTATTTTTCAGTGGTCCATAATTGTCTAACAACAATTTTATAAAATACTTAATAAATAGTAAAAATAAAATAAAATATAAAATTTGGTCTCAAATTACATTTTAATATATAGATCATGTTAAATGGTTTGGATCGACTATTTGAACTTTGAAAATTGCAAAATCGGATGTTGTAATATGTTATAATTTTCAAATGTTGTAAGTGGATCCATCTTCATATATATATATATATATATATATATATATATATATATTCTTACTTTTTTCTTTTTACAATTTATGTCATTGCTGTACCCAGATGGATGTTAATTTCATGCGCTCATCCAACAAGCCAAGATAAAATTACTCAAAAAAATAACTAAACAAGTAAATATAAAATAAATTCCAATAACCGCATAGTTTGAATAAGTAGGGCGGGAGCTGGATCGTTCACTGTGCAACACTTGTGTAGAGGAAGCGGAGAATCTAATTGTTAGGTGCAACATATAAAATACGCACGAATCAGACAGAGAAATCGACAAACCCACTATTCGAAGTCGTTGATGCCAATGTACTTGTCTACATAAATTATATTTGCCACTTGACTACATAAAATATACAGCTAGTAATCTTGATAATACACAAAGATTCTACCTGTGGCCATTGTCTAGTTCACACTCGCAAGTCGTAATTGAACCGGCTAATTAGTTGCACTGAACTTTCATCTCTTTCTCTCTCTATCCACTCTCTCCAGACTCCAATTTCTTAAATCAAGTAAAATTAAGTAAACATGCCGATAGCAGAAGCAGCAGCACTGGCCGGGCTTGGATGGGTGGCATCACCTGTCGTAAAAAATCTGGTGAGACGAGAGCACCTCCTACCTGGGGAGCGACATTGCCAAAGGCCTCGAAGATTTGGAGACAACTCTCGTGCCGCAGTTCCAGCTCACCATCCAAGCAGCACAGCACAGCCCCCACAAGGCCCAGCTCACCGGGTGGTTGGCCCGTCTGAAGAATGCTTACTATGATGCTGAGGGTATACTCCATGAGCTCGAGTACGAGCGTCTCAAACGCAAGGTCAAAGGACATGACAAGAAGCTGTTGGTACGTCTCTCCTCTAAACCTATTATCAAACCCCTTGCAAAGTTTGTTGGTCGGGTGGTTAAAAAGGCATCTATGATGTCTTCTAAAAAGAAAAAGTTGTTGAAACGGCTGAACAAGCTCAAGGAAGTTGCAGCAGAAGCCAAGACATTACGTGATTTACTGGGCACAAATGGTGTAATAGCCGATAACAACCGTTCCCCCACCTCCTCGCTCCTTGATCACCAAGTTTTTGGTCGTAATGGAGAACGTGACGATATAATTAACTTTCTGTTAGATGACGAAGATCACAACGGAGATCGTTACTCAGTTATTGCGATAACCGGCATGGGAGGTGTTGGCAAGACTACGCTTGCACAGTACATTTATAATGATCCAAGTGTAATGAAACACTTTCCTGTTAGAATGTGGCTAAGCATATCTCGAAACTTAGATATCATAGAGCGAACAAAGGAGATGATTGAGTGTGCCTCGGGAGAGAAATGCCCTGATATACTCAATTTAAGTGTTCTACAAAAAAAGCTCCTAGAATTATTACCTGAATCTAACAATATCATGGTTGTACTAGATGATATTTGGTATGATAGAGCAGAAGAGAAACAATGGGAAGACCTCTTAAAACCATTTGCTTCCCGAGGAGGGACATGTAAAATCGTGGTAACTTGTCGCTCATCTGGGCCGTTTCCTAGTGTATTACAACCTGGGAAGCGTACTGAGTTGAGCGATCTGGCACTTGATGATTTTACATCACTTTTGAGATACCGTGCAATGGATGGTTTGCTAATCAGCAATCCACAATTGAAGAATGATTTGAGTAATATTGTGGACCAAATTGCCAAAAAAATGAGTAGATTGCCTTTGGCAGCTAAGGTTGTTGGTAACCAACTGCGTGAACGACCAGAAATCCCGTTTTGGCAAGATACTCTAGAAAAAGTCAACTTGAGCGACATTATGGAGATTTTGTTATGGAGCTTTCACCGCTTCGATGTGCAATTACAACGGTGCTTCTTATTTTGTGGTGTTTTTCCAAAAGGTATTGTGTATGATGATTTGGTGCCTTATTGGGTGGCACTTGATTTTATCCAGCCCTCAGATGATAATAGAAATGTTAACGATATAGGTTTGGAATACTTTCAAAAAATGATAGCAAACTCTATTATTCACCCAGTACTGTATGCTGGTCGTTATAAATGGTATATGATGCACGATCTCTTTCACGATCTTGCAGAAAAGCTCTCTGTTGAAGATTGTTTTAGGGTAACAAATGTTGTGAGAGAAATCCCTTCAACTGTTCAACATGTATATATTGGTGCACCTTATAATGAAAATCTAAAAGAGAATCTATCTAGTATATGTAATTTGAGTAACTTGCGTACTATCATCTTGAGAAACCCATCAATTGATGATAATGGTGAAATAATTTCCAAAATATCTACAAATTTTAGAAACTTGAGGGTATTAGATGTACACCCTTGGGGCTATAAAACACTGCCAAGTGTTGTAGGAGATTTTAGGAACCTCCGGTATATAAGTTCTTGGCAGAGTTCATTTGAGGAGTTGCCTGATTCAATATCGAAGCTGTACCATCTTCAATTTCTAGAGTTACCCTCGTCCGTAAAAACTCTTCCAACAAAGTTTAGTAACTTGATCAAACTGCGAAGCATTAAAATGTTTAACAGTGATGGTGGTCAGGTTTATACCTTACCTCCAGTACCTTACCTAGGCAAATTAACTTCACTCCAACATTTAAATGAATTCCATGTGAGAAAAGAAAAAGGATATGAGATACAACAACTAGGATATTTGAAGGAAATTGGTGGCTCTCTAAGAATTGTAAATCTAGAGAATGTCAATGATAAGGATGAAGCCATTCAGGTGAGGCTAAAGGATAAAACCAAAATTAAAAGGCTCGAGTTGGTGTGGGTTGAGTCAGCCGAAATTAATGGCTTAGAAACAGAGGTTATTGAGGTCCTACAACCACCAGCAAACCTGGAGGGACTTACAATTGATGGGTATAGGGGCTCAAGATATCCAACCTGGTTGCAGGAAAGTTCCTTTATAAAGTATATAAAAGATGTCAGGTTTTACAATTGTAATGCTCTGACAAATCTTCCCCAAAGTTTTCATCAATTCCATTATTGCTCCGAACTTATTCTTAAAAATATAGGGGTTTTGAGAGAATTGTCTACTTTTCCAGAAAACCTTACTAGGCTATCAATCAGTAACTGTCCATGTTTGATTTTTATATGCGAGAATGAGCAGCAAGTGAATGAAAACCAGAGCATAATGGAAAGACAATTTTTGATATACGGCATCGGGTGCAATAAAGATATACTCTATCATGAACTCAAAAGTTTTGAGCAAACGTGCTCTGCAGAAAACTGCGAAGAGCAACTTCAAATTATGAAAAACGCTGCACAAAGTGATGCACCAGAACTCTCGGTGGATGTAAATGTAAACAAAGCCTGGTGGTATTGTCATCAACAACGAATGAACTTTATTTTCAGATGCACCACTCAAGCAAATGAATTGAAATTACCCGCCATGCTTACCTACCTTCGTCTTGGCTATTGTTGTGTATCTGATAGAGCGTTATCAAATTGCCTGAGAGGAATGACCACTATTGAGGAACTACACCTATCAAGCATCATGACAATAACCACACTGCCACCAGCACAAGTCTTCGAGTCTCTGCAGAGCCTTCGAGTTTTAAAGATCGAAAGTTGCTGGTATCTGGGATCGTTGGGTGGTTTGCATGCACTTCCTCATCTCGAGGAACTTCTGATAACAGGTTGTTGGTGTTTAAAGATGGAAAGTGGTTATACACCACTGCCCCCCACTTTGCAGACCTTTACCATAATAGCTTGCATAGTTCCTCAAACTGTTTTAAATGGCAATCTTTCATTCCTCCAGAATGTTCAAATTAGAAATTGCTTTGTTCCAGAATCCCTATCATTTAGCCAGCTAATTAAACTTAAATCATTGATCCTTTTCAATTGCCACGAGCTTATAAACATTTTGGGCTTAAAATCATGTCCTATCCTCGAGACTTTAATTTTGCAAGACTGCCCAAAAATATTGGAATTGCCCGAACTGCCAGCTTCAGTCAAACACATTGAAATAAGTGATTGCCCAGTGTTAAGGGAACGGTGTCAACCAAACGGTCTAGACTGGCACAAGATTCAAGGCATACAACGTAGAGAGATTCAATGATTCAAGACCTCTGTCCCCTTCTTACAATAAATAAAGGTAATTCCTCTCTTTTCTCTCCTTTTTTCCCCTTCTTTTTGCTCCCTTTGTCGTCTTTTTTATTTTATTTGTTTCCATTTTTTGTGTTCTTCGCATGATATTTGGGTGAACAATCATTGCATTTACAAAACCTTTTGAGCAATAACATTAATATTACAAAAATACAAAAATTGTACTAATAACCTAAACAAGAAAAGGGAAAAAAAATGACCTGAAGGAATAATAATTATAAGTTTAGTTAAACAATGAAAAATAGATGTCTCAAAAATGGAATTGCTGATGTTTTTGCTTGAAATAGATGTCTGAGGTAACAAAATATTTTTGCTTGGATCACGGTCGTCCGATCGGAATCCAGGCCAATCCGGCCCGAGGTGGAACACACGGGGCCGCTTTAGTCGTGTGGATTCTGATTGGACGGTCCAGATCAAAACAGAAATATTTTGTTACCTTAGGTGGTAGGAATTCGTGTTAAATAAGATAACCCAATTGTTTTGGGCTGAGCTCTATATATGCTGGTAAGAATGTCTCCATCTCAGAAAGAATGTCAGATATTAAAAACAAGCAAAGCTTTACAAATATCAAGCCATTACTTACAAGTGTCCGTTCTCAGGTACTTTTCACATTACATACCCTCTGAAATCTAAAGGTAGAATTAAATCCCCTCGGACAGAACCACACACAGACGGGGGATGATAGCGAGAGCGTACAATGCCTTTTCTCCTCCTCCGACAGATGCCCCTAGCACCTCACGCGCCATGTCTGCTACTAGACTTCAGGCGGGGTCTATGTCTTGGTCATTATTTGCCTTTCACTAACAAAGCTTAATCAGGCAGCAGTGTCTAATAGAATGCCTATGATGATTGGTTCAGAACTCCATAGAGGATATAGAGAGGTGGATCACCGGTCTTCAGAGGTTCTTTGCCCCCCTCTCTCTCTCTCTCCATCAAGCCCTGGATTTTGAATATTTTTTCAGCCAATAGTAATATTTAATTGTCCTCCCCTTTAATCACAACAAGTACATTTTTAAAAAAAAAAAAAAAAAAAAATTATAATGTTTGTTTTTTTATTTAAAAAATCACAACCAGTCACTCTCTCATACACAGAAAAGGGAATACACAAACCAGTGACACTGCGCCTGCGCCAGACGCCAGACCCCAACGAGCAGTGCGCACGTAGCAAGCCTAGAATCTTCCCTAGTATCCTCATCAATGGTAGTCTTCATTCAGTGAGCAGGTGCCTCAACATGCCACACAGCTGTATGTTGAAGATAACATGTTAGAAGGTATGATTCCTTCAAATTTGAGTTAGTTAAAGTCTCTGAAGATATTATTACTAAATGGAAATAATTTCACTAGAGAGTTGCCCCCCTGAAATTTGGTTTATTTCTGGACTGATACAAATCAACCTTGGAAGCAATCGGTTGGCCGCTCATACGCCAACGCGGGTGGCGACGCGCTCTCCACTCCTCCACTCGGATGCGCTCTTCATTCAGTTCTTATCTCCTCAGTCTCTGTGGGCCCATGGCTGCTAGTGGTAAGAACTAATCCTAATTTTTTTTTATCTGCGAATTGCTCTATTATATTTTAATAATACATGAATTGTGGGTTGAAATTAAAAGTATGCAAAATTATGGGTTGAATTGTTTTTATCATGTTAATTTTTTTTTATCTAGTACCCAATTAGTTAATAGATTTGAACCCGATTAGTGCCTAGCTGACGCATACTTTTAATTGCCCCATTGTTACCATACCTTTTTCATGTTACTGATATTGAAATTTTTGCCCCTTTTTCATAATTATTTGTTTTATGTGACTGTTTCTCTTTGTAATGGCATTTATATGAACAAAAAAATTTTATGGACCACACAAAGAGTTCATATTTGAGCTGTGGATTTAAGAATGGAAGATCATTAGAGTGTCACTTTTTTTGCTTAATTTGTTTTGAACAATATGCAACGGATAGCATGGTATATTAATTTTTCAATTTCTAGTATTGTTTGTTTCTCTTTTGTATATGAAGTACTCTCGGTATTAAACTAATAATATACAAATTATTAGCCTCAATTTTATTTCTAGATAGTAGGATTAATTTAACTTGCAATTTTGGTCAATTCATATTGCTCTAAATTTTGCCAATTAGTAGTTACCAATTGCTTAAATTTAATTGCAATATAAACCAACAATGGCCAGCAAATAAGGAACACTCTAATATGTTGTGGAATGAAAACATAAAAGAGAAAAAATATGACTAAATTGTTGTAGTAAATTTATTTGCTCCTTGTTTCGGTAATTCATTTCTTGACAGAGTATGTTTCAGTTGGCATGTTACCATTTTTACCCTTTTACAGGTGCTTGAGCATACTGGTACTATGGAGCTCATGGATTTTACTGGTACACAATATGGAAATTCACCGTTACCATCTATGACTGCAGTGGGCCACAGGTACCTCTCTCTCTCTCTCTCTTACTGGTTTGTTTCTGTACTGACAGTGACTGATCTGAGACCAAAGTTCTTTGCTTCAGGAAGAATCTGATGTTAAAATATAAGGGGAATTTCAAGTATACCCCTCAAAAATTTTAAGTGAGATTTAATAGAAAAGTCAATAATTCGGGTAAATTTATCTTTTAATTTAGAAGGGTGAATATGATATTACGAATTTTGGAGGGGTGAATAGGTAATTTTGATGTTTTTGAGGGGTATACATGAAATTATCCCTAAATTACATATACCTAATTAACTGTTATACCTAAATTTTTTTTCTTTAGGCTATTTCAAAGTGGAAGCGAGGAAGAGAAGTAGAAAATATAATGCGGGTAAATCATGCTATAGATATTTACTTCTATTTTCCTCTCTTTTTCTTAAATAACCAGAATGTTATGAATTAACTTGTAATATTTTAAATTTCCAGGTGTGTATTGCAAATATTCCTCTGAAGTATGTTTTAACTGACGTGCTCATCACTGAATATGAACCCTTGCTAATTAAGTGCGTAGTTAACCTTGTTTAAAAAAAATAACCCTTGATTACAGAGTTGGACAACACAAGTCTAAAGATTTTACCATAGCAATTTTGGCTTCATGCAAGGTTGTTTTTATTTATAGTCCATGTGCTGCAACAAGTCAAAACTGCTCTGTTAAAACCTTTACCCAACACATAATGCTTTAATTAATCCTCTGATAAGTGAAAGAATCATAACATATTACCTATGCGATTTAAGTGTAGTAGTATATTTTGACAATAACATAAACTCATTATCTCCTGTTAATTTTTTCCCTGTAATTTTTAATATCTTTATGACATGCCTAGAGTCTTGTTGTTTACTAGTAATTACTAATATTATTAGTTGCTTGTTAATATTCAATAATATTAACAAGCTCAGTTTCTTGAAGTTGTTATAATCGTTCTTTTATGTGTATTTATTTCATTTTATTTATTGTTTATTGTTATTAATTTTTGTCTGTCATCTCAGCCCACTGAGTGAGAGTACAAGAACAGGAGGAACTGATATAGAGGCACCAGCCAAGCGATCAGGATGCGCCTCAGATGCCAACGAGCAGTTCAGACTTCAAATTCAGTAAGCAGTGCATATCCGGACACCTCACACTGCTGTACGTTGAAGATAACATGTTAGAAGGTATGATTCCTTCAAATTCGAGTCAGTTAAAGTCTCTGAATACATTATCACTAAATGGAAATTATTTCACCAGAGAGTTGTACCCCTGAAATTTGGTTTATTTCTGGACTGATACAAATCAACCTTAGAAACAATCGGTTGGCCGCTCCTCCGCTCGAACGTGCTCTTCACTCAGTTCTTATCTCCTCCATCTCTGTGGGCCCATGGCTGCTAGTGGTAAGAACTAATCCTAATTTTTTTTTATCTGCGAATTGCTCTATTATATGTTAATAATACATGAATTGTGGGTTGAAATTAAAAGTTTGCAAAATTATGAGTTGAATTTTTTTTTTATTTAGTACCCAATTAGTTGATAGATTTGAACCTAATTAGTGCCCACGCTGACAGAAATCCTGGATCTGCCCCTGATTGTTACCATACCTTTTAATGTTACTGATATTGAAATTGTTGCCCATTTTTCATAATTATTTGTTTTATGTGACTGTTTCTCTTTGTACTGGCATTTATATGAAGTTGAAGTATCTTATCTCTAAGACTTAGATTTCATATTGCTTAATTTTTTTCTTTTTAAAAAAAAAAGGTGTTTATGGACCACACAAAAGATGAGAGCATCATAATTGGGGTTGTTATCATCGCTTTTGTGTACGTGTATTTATTTCGTTTTACTTACTGTTTATTGTTATTAATTTTTGTCTGTCATCTCAGCCCACTGAGTGAGAGTGCAAGATCAGTAGGAGCTGTTATAGCGGTACCAGCTGAGTAATCAGGATGCGTACCAGTACAAGAGGTTTTCAGATTGACAGTTACAAGCTTTATGGTTCATGATTGGTTCATGATTGGAACCTCTTTGGTGTAATTGCAGGTGCATAATTGGGATTATTGTAAAGTAAAATAATTTGGGAGGGTTAAATTATTGATCTGACAATGGGTTTTTTTTTTTTTTTTTTTTTTTTTGCCACTTCGAAAACACTATTTTTCTTAATCATGGAGTTTGCCTTTACAGCATGAAATGCAATTTGGTAATGTTCTTACTGTGTAATTTATTATTTTTTTTTTTTTATGTTGCTGGTAGATTAACAATTAGATTCAATATAATTTTAGCATTATTTAATGATATATTAAGGGCATTTGATTTTAAGCTATTAAGCCGAAGGCCTATAAAAGCCTAAAGCGCCAGCTTGGAGACTGCTCTCACTCTTCCTATTATCAAATTTAGGCTGTGCAAGCAAGGATTTCTGTATTGGAACCAAGAAATGTTAGCGTTTGCAGAATCTAGACAAGAAATCTTAGGTGCATAAATAAAAAATGGCTTGAATAAGTATTAAATATATATTATATATATTAAATGATAAATCTCTAATAAGTTATCAAAGCAAGATTAATCTCCTTATAAATAAGCTAACAAATTTCTTTTGCTACAAAACTAACCAAAACTTAACCACTTAATCCTTACAATAGAACCCCCACAATTCCGATCAGCGTCTCATTTTTCATACTTGTTTCAATGGAGAATACTTTATATTACTTAGCATTGACATCACGCAACGAATGAGTCAATAAGAAAATCGAGATATCATAGAGAATAAGTATTAAATTATTCTTCCTCTTCTTCTCCTTCTTCTCCATCTTCTCCTTCAGATCCCTTCACAAAGTAAATTTTAAAAAAAAAAAAATAGAAAAATAAAAAAAAATACAAGAGTGAGGCTAGGGTACTATGCATGGTAAACATTGATCCATACTATGGATTAATATCTCCATTTACAAAGGTTAAATTTGTTGATCAGAATTTTCATTTTTTATACTATGGATTAATACTATGGATTAAGAACCGCTCACAGCATGATCTACATATGAAAATGTTCTTATAGATCAAAATTTTCATTTTTTAGAAATTTTTTAGATATGTTGAAAATAAAACCATTCAAAAGTAGTGATATTTTACCTATCTAAAAAAATAGTAGAATAATTCTGAAATATGTAAAATTTTAGTCTGCAAGTACATTTGTATATAAAAATCATGTTGAACAGTTTGACAAATTTTAGTTTGAAGCAACATACGGCAAAGAAAAAAAATAAGTTACCTCTTGGCCCTCCTCTCCTTCAAGTTCTTCATCAGCCTCCTGAAAGAAAAATTAAAATTAGAATTGCACTACGGTAATATTTCAAGAAAAACTGGTCCATTTGGTAAAATTATTTTCTCATATAATTTTAAAGGCATAATATCAAAATTAAAAGTGAGTAGATATAATATTACCTTCTGGTCTTCTTCACTAAGGAGTGGATGGCTTTAGAAGCTACAAAAAAAAAATACATATATCAAAAAGTTTTTGTTGAATAGATTAATCAAAATTACAAAATTTCAGAAATTAATATCGAATTATACCATTCCTCTGGATATGGAACATTTACTAAGAGTCAACACAGGTGTCATTAGTAAACAGTAATCCAGCAACATTCTTTGTTATAACAAAAAAAATGATAAATGAGATTTTTGGGGCAGTTCGAAAACAGAAACTATGTCCTAATTTGAATAGTATTGTTCATGAATTCATAGTTTTGTTTCTAAATCTTCAAATTTGCCTATTTTGCATTGGTAACGGGTATTGATACTATACTGCACATGCAATTCACCATGAAAAGGTGATTCCAATTCAGAGAAATTTTAATATTTTTTTTTCATAAATTAATACAATTATTATAAAAAGTGATAACATGAGAATTTTGGGTACATAAAAAAGGAAACTTTTGTCCAAATTTTGAACAGTATTTTTCAACAATTCATGGATTGGTTTCCTAAAATTCAGAGATATTTGTAATAATTTGAAAAATGAGCATACAGCAGTAAGCCAAAAGTCAGGAATAGTTTTGATGACATCATTTCTTTCCTGTTATACATACTTTTCAATTAAAAAGTTAAGATGAATTCAATTCTTTTTTATTGAATTGAAATCAATTGAACCCCATAAGGGTTGAGGTTCCGATGAGACCCTTAATTTACAAAATTTCAGCTATGATCTAATTGACCTAGACACTCCTAATACAGTCTAAATTCACTGCATAACAGGTACAATTCTGACACCAAAGTCTAACAATAAGTACCAGTACAATTATCTACTGGCTAGCACGGATCTTAAAGAGGATCAGACGGACTTGGAATTCAGTGCAGGAACAGGTACAGTAACAGGTACCAGTATAAAAGAATTCAAATTTGATGACAGTACCTGACACACAAGGTAGCTGATTTGACAGATTCTCTGACGACATACTTGACGTTGTCACCAGCGACATACTTAGCCTCAGCGAGAGAGAAAGAGGCGTTGCGCATGGCGTCACCCATCAATTCCTTGGCCGTGAAGATTAGATCAATTAATGGAGAGGAATCTGCCTATCGAAGCTGAATTAGGGGTGATTCAGGTTAATTTCGACCTGGTCAAAGGAATTGAAGAAGGAGAAGGAGAGAAGGGCAGAGCGGTCACCAATTCGGGCAGCAACAGTTTTAAAGAAAGGCCGCTGAGCACTGGGGTCTGCAATATTTGAGATTTTTTACCGTTAGAAGTAAATACTTCGCTGACAGGGGGGTCCCTGGGTGTTAGTAACAGTAGAGTTCGTTAAATTAGTTAGTGAATAAGCGGAGATGCCACGTTGGAGGCTGAGTTGTCAGTTCGTTATGCAATTGACAAATCCGCTAAGTAGAAAGTTGTAATTTCTTTTCAATTAGCTTCGCCTATGTAAGGCCAATTCTTGTAACCGACTGGATTATGATATATATACTTGAAATTTGTGGCAATTTCCCTTTTATCTCTTTTCACCATTGTAGCTGAGCTGAAGCTCAGATTGTCAAAATTCGTTCAAGTAGCTGGTCTTTCAGCTCAATGCGAATTGAGACATGATCGTCAGATCGTGCATCTGACAAAATCGCGGGAGAAAGAAAGAGGGAGAAGATAGAGAGATCGGGATCTCTCGAGCAAGCCAAGACCAAGAAGAGAGGGTATTTTGATCCCTAAAGTAACCCATTTTTTACGTTTTGAACAAGACCGTCCGATCTTTGAAATTATGATCAGACGATTCACATAAAACCTCAAAAATTGGGTTACTTTAGGGGACAGGGAGTCAGAGGAGGAATTAAACAAGGCGGGGCCATTAAGTCCCTAGACTCCGTGTAGTAGACCAAAATAATGAATGTGTACCAATAATACATATTTTTTATCATTTTTTCATATAGGTAGAAAATTAGTGATTTTCTATCTATCTAAAAATAAAAAATTGTGATAATTGTAAAATTTAGCGCACAATCTAAAAGAAATTCATGCTGATCTAGCACGTACAGATTTTAAAGCAATTCAAATGATAGAGGAACTCTTCAGATTCAAGTTTGAGTCGGATAGGCATTTTTTGCTTGTAATAAAAGGTAAAATGGGTATTTTATAAATATAGATTGAGTTTTAATATAAAAGACAATAAAATAGATGAATTTGTGAGTTTTTGAAGTTTAGAGGGGAAAATATGTAATTTTGAAGTTTTTTAGAGGTGAAATTTTAAATTTTGTTAAAATTAGATCGGCTGAAGAATTCGAACAAATTTTACAGAGTAAACAAAAAAAAAACAGAGGGTTAATATTTAGAAGTAGTAAAAAAGCTTGTGGCTCACTCTAACTTGGCTCAAAAAATGCTCACTAGAACTTGACCTGAGCTGAAAACAAGCCGACCCAAACTTGGCTCAAGCTAAATTTTGTATTATGTGATATATCTTAAAATTTTCAGTTTATTTAAAATCGCGTCAAATTTTTTTTAGTGCCTATATACAGATAGTGTCCTACTAATTAAAAAACTTTCTTGTAAGCTTTTGTGTCTTGATACTCACTTATGATTTAATAATCTATCCATTTAATATGGAATTGTGCTTTTGAAATTAAGTGAAGCTTGCTTTAATTTATTTGAGAAAAGTGCAAAATGTTATCATTCTACTAGGCAATTGTAATTTGAAAGTAGCTTGAAGAATGTAAGTTAGGAGAGTTGTTAATTAAAAAAATGAACTATTTGTTCTTAAAAACTGATCAGTCAGAACACATAATATTTTTTTTAAACATGTCATATATTTCTCTTAAATGTGTTACGTACGTTTTATCTTTTTAATTAATGATAAAATGGGTACTTACTCTATTAATATTATTATATAAGTTAAAATGATATTGATATTATATTAGCTGGACTAGTATAAAGTAAACTCAAATCACCTATCAATTATATTAGCCGACTAGTATAAAGTAAACTCAAATCACCTGTGTCAAGTAATATATCATGTGGCATTGTTTTAAATAGTTAAGCATGTTTATGTAGCATCAGGTTCGGCCCAAAAAAAAAGTTATTTAATTGGTTTAAGCCCAGACAGATGAGATTGATCGTGCTTTTTTTTTTTTTTTTTTTTTTGTTCATGGACAGTTTGAATAGAGGTGTTAATGGCACCTTTTTATCTGTTTATCCGATCAATATTGTATCCGAAAATACGGATAACAATAAGACTTTTTTTTGTTAACTTATCAAACATGGGTAAGGGTATTGATTTTTTTTCTTTATCTTACCCGTTTTCATATAAGATAATTCTTAAAAATAAAATAATATATATAGATATATATTTGTATGACGATGATACATGATACAATAGAGTTTTATATTTTATTAAACTTTCATAATACAAATTAGTTGTATTCATTAGTATTATTTTTTTCTTGTTTTAAAAAATATTTTATTAAAAGCACAAATTGAAATGTCAACGGCACTTTTTTCTCAGTTTACCCGACTTGTACCGTATTCGAAAAGACGGATAAAGATAAATATTTTTTTTTATTATCATAACGGGTACGGATATAAAAATGCTTCCACCCGACCCGTATCGAAACCGTTGACACCCCTAATTTTGAGTCATATCATTTTCGTCATAGTCATCTTGTAATTCAGACAAACACAAGTTATTCCTTGGACAAAATTAAAGCACCTTCTTAGTTCAAAATTCTTAATCGAGGTTCCCCCCTTTCTTAAGTGATTTGCCTTCTTAATCCTTCTTAATCTAGATATTCCTTGGCTCCTTTTCAAGGTCAATAGTACTCTCATAAATGTATACTTATGTATTTTTCTTTTACTTGATAGAATTTAATATCACCATTAAATTTAATACAATAAACTAATAATTAATTTGGGCAATTCGGCAATTTATTTTTCACATTATAATTCTATTTTACTTTTGATTAAATTCAACAATTAATTTTTTTACATCAGTCCCTTAGGGGTATTTATGGTAAGAGGCCAAAAGGCTTTTTGACAGACAATATAGAGATCAAATAAATAATTCAGTTCCTATACCCTCCGAATTTATTGTGCCTAAAGTGCTCATTCAAATTGCTGTTTTTAAGGAATCATACTATTAATTTGATCCCTTAAAATGCTCCCAAATAACTGAATAATGGATTGAGTATTTTTATTTTTTTTAACCATTACATCACTTAAAACCACTGCCTATATCAATATCAGAGAGTAAAAAAATCATAAACTATCTCTATTGATCAGAAACCTCACCAAAATTCTACTTTCTCAGTATTGGATAGGTAAAGCCCATGAAATCCAATCCTTCTTCTCTCCCTCTTCTTTCCAGCAAATCAGCAGTCTAGTTCATTTCTCTACTGATGTAGGAGCATGTAAAGCCACTGTTCCTTTACCAGAACCTCGCAATCTGACAAGAAGGAACATGTTGTTATCCCCCTTTCTCTTACTAATTGGCACCCATGGAGAAGAGCAATTGCCTCTGCATGAAGGGGAGATAGAACCTGCTGACACACCTTGTGAGCCATACACCTCTAACTTGCCATTAAAATCCAGAACAAAACCAATACCGCCTGCCCAATTATCCATCCAGGACCCATCTGTAGAACATGTGGGAGACAGAGGTTGCAATTCAGTTTGAAATTCCTGCCCAGCTGACTGTTTTTTATCTTTCCTTGCCACCCCGGTACCAGAAACAGTGTCTCCCTTTCAATCTGTCCCTTGTATTTTAAATTTTTCAAAGGATGGTTCTAAACCCCGATATGCCTGATCATTGCGGCACCTCCAAGTTGCCCAGATTGTATAGAAGAAATACCTGCTGTACGGAATTTGGTAGTAAATCGGATCTTATAGGACGCGACCCGTTAAACCAGCAAGCTCTTGAAAAGGAGCATTGCCACAGCATGTGTCCAACATCCTCATATGTCTGTCCACACGTCGCACAAATGGGGTCCCCCTTCCCGGTTCTGCTCATCAGAGCTGAGATAGGGTGCTATGTACATTCGGACTGTCCGATCTGTGTACAAATAATCCAATAAAGGAATAAGAGCAGTGTTTGTAGTCTGCGGTGGCAACCGACTTTTGCACCTTCGAATGGACGAACCTCGCACTAACGGTGCTGAAGATTCCCCCCGCCCTCTCCCACCTTATTGTGTTTCTTTTCCATTTTTCTCCAATTTTTATAGATTTATTCTGAAATTTTGTGAGTGAAATGAGAGAAAACTAAGGATTATAGAGTTAGAATGCGTAAATCTCAATGCTGTTGGATTATCGAATAGAAAAGACAATTATGCCGGATTATCTAGGGGAATTGGTCATGTATTCCGCTAGATAATTCAGTCAAAATGTTGCTAGATAATTTAGTGAAAATGTTGTATTTGAATTTTCCAGAAGATGTTATGTTCAGTAAATTTTTTACGTTATGAATAAAAAATTGGTGATATTTTACTTCTCGAGATCTTATTAAGAAGCCACTGCCCGGCTTTCAAAAAAAAGAGATCTTATTGAGAAGATTTCAGGACAAGAATTGTATGTCTGGAATTTTAATTTTCAAAAGTTTGGTTCAAATGATTTTTCTTTATTTCTTTGAAAAAGCTGTAAATCCGGTCAAATTTGATTTATTTTGTTAGTCTCTTCTAGTGAAATAATTAAAACTACACTTATATAGCCTGAAAATATTTTAAACACTCCGCTTAATAACATATTATTAATTGTGATATTTTCATTGAATGTTGCAAATTTCCAGAATATAGTTTTTATTATGAATATAGTTTTTATTTAACATTTCAAAGTCATTTGGGGCATGAAAAGGTCAATGCGGCTGACAGACGTCAAATTTCCAGAATACTGTGCATATGCAGTTTTGAATTTTTAGAAATATGAACTTTGGAAAATCATAGAAAATAGCAGAAAAATCATAAAAATGGAAAGTTTGTCATGAACTTGTGTGTTTTTTAGTCCTTTATCTGACTGTGTTTTTATATTTTCAATTTGGTCCCTGTACTATCTTGTATTGACAGATTTGTGCATAGGGGTCAGTTCAGTGTATTTGGTGCATTATGGTGTACCAGTTGAGCTATGCTTGAGCTGTAGCATTGAGTCCTTGTTTGGTCATGTACCAGGGACTAATTAAAAGGGTTTAGAACATGTCATGAGGTCTGGTTCAAGATTTCAACAGATTTAAAGGACATGATAGCCACTGTTTTGGTACCAGTTGAGATCAAAGATCAAATTCAAGAACTCCAAGCACTGAGAAGCATTATTTCAACATATGTGAACATTATCAGAGCCTGTACATATGCAGAAAGGTCCCTGACTTTGCTGAAATCACATTTTTGGTGTTCTTTTCACTATGACTTGGACATGATCATTGAGATATCATTATGCATAGAGTATAGGTGACCTTAATACAGTATATACTGCTGTCTACCTGTATCTTAGCATTCATTCTCTCACTATATGCATATTAATATACCTTTCTCCTTTGCATTGTTCAATCTGGTACACATGGCTTGTCCTTAGCCTTGCATTGGAGATCATGTCCATTAATTATGCATATAGGTCCATTTATTTAAGGAAACGATGAGGAAATCATCAGACTTGACCTCATTGCCCCTGATTTTTATTATTTCACATGTTAATGTTTGATCCTTTGATTCTTTACACTAAATGACTTCTATAACTTGGATATTATAGGAAATCATCAGACTTGACCCCCATATCTTCATTATTTCCATTATTTAATCAAGAATCAAAGGATTTGATTGAAAGAAAGCAAAAAGGAAGAAGACAGAAAGGGAAAAAGAGAAGAGGAAAAGAAGAAAAGAAAAAGAAAGAAATGTACAAAATATTGTTTTATTTCCATTTTTTACAAATCTAAACTAAATGTCAATGTATTTTTATATTTTTCACATTATATTTTCTTTATTCATCAAAATAGTGCATAAAAAGAAAAAGACAAGGTTTGATCATCAAGCTCTGTGCCAATGCACAGAGCTCTCTTTGTTATGCTTAAAAACAGCAATTTTAGAACTCAGATCAAGGAAAGAAGAAGAAATCAAAGAGAGAAGCTCCAAAACAGTAGCAAAATTGACAAAATATAGAACTTTTCAAAGGAAATTGCATTCACCAATGGAGTTATTACATACTACAGCTCAAAGAGCACTTCTATTCTATGCTATACTTATTAATTTGCAGAAAAGCTAACAGCTTGCTATGATTTGAGAAGAGGAGAGAGAGAGACAGAGCTCTAGTGTGGTGCAAGTGTTTCTCAGTATATTCTTAATATGTGTGTGTCTGTTTTGCACTGCCTATGAGTGCCTATTTATAGGCTTTGAGCATGGGGTAGGGTTTGCATCAAACCATTCATCTTTTGACATGTGTACAAAGTGTTTGATCAATGGCTGAGATCGGCTTGAGCATATCCATGTGTTTCCAAAAGAATCTTTGGTATAGGATCATATTGAAATTATATCATCCTTTCGATTTGCTTTAAAAATCGTGCATTGTATCATAGCCTTCAATCGGTCGGCTGTGCATGGCATAGTGCGATTTGCATGACTCTGGTATTTAAGGAGAATATTCTCCTTTCTTGGCAGATTATGAAGATCGTTTGAAACGTGTATAAGGGACCACTCAGTGCCTCAACGGCCACAGGTGCCGAATTGCACTGTGCCGGCGGTATAACATTTTTATCATACGCCAATCTTGATTTTGATGCTTAGGTCATGCAGAAAAGGTCGAGCAGCATCGTGTCATGTTCCTTAACGTGATCCAGAGCTCAATTTATCGCTTTGGTCTTTGAATCATGCCGGCTGTCACTAAGCCGAGGTTGTTGTGGTATCGGTTCATGGTGAACACTCAATTGCTTATTCTCGTATCAAATTGATTCCTTTAATAGAATCGTAAGGATCCATTAATCATACTTTCCAAGTCTCAGAGCCTGAATTGGTCCCAGTTAGTCATTCCCGATTCTTAATTTCATACCTTTTTCGGTCAAATTAGGATTTGTGAAAAGGCAATTACTTGGAGAGGCTTCAATCAAGAGGAGTGTTCATAATCCTCTGACAGTCACTAATATTAACTCAGGTATAGCTCAGTCTCTTCCCTTGAATTTCATTTTCTCGATTTGAACAGCGCAGTGGAGAAGGGAAGAAGAAGGAGAGAAGAGAGAGGACTGACAGGTGGGACCACATTGTCAGCCTCTCAAAGCTTGGGCCAATTGGCTTATTTGTTTTGAAATTTATTTGGTTTACACCCGGTGTTACATGAACCGCATGTTAGGCATCACGCGGTTCACAAGAGCCTAGCTCACGCACAAAGAAGGGGTCGCGGTGCCGAGTTTTAAAACTCAGCTCTCCTTAGTTGAATCCGGATGATTCTGGTCCATATGAACCGGGTCACTGACTAGTAGGTACATAGAGTTTAATCCTCGTGCACTAGGTCCATCTATCTCAGGACTTCAGCGAATTTTCCTTTGAGTCACTGATCAGTGAGCTCAGGTGTGGGGAATTGCTATGTTGCTCCCAAAACACACCCATATTGTTTCAGATGAGCTTTTAGGCTCCCTGTGCTTGCGTGGCACCAATCAGAGGCTGACATCTCAGCAATATTTATAAAAATTCACAATTCTTTAACCATTTTGAATTATAAATCACATAGCATATCAAAACTTATGGTATTTCATGAGGAATCATTATTTGAATTCCAATGCATTGGTCTTGATCTATTTTAAAGAGCTTTCATGTACCCTTAGTATTTTCCAAGCATTAAAATATTGCCATTTAATTTCTAGCAACATTTTACGGTACAACACCTGAATTCCACTTTGGATCGGATTGCCTGGATTCTGATCAGATGATATGTATCTAAACATAAATATTATGGTACCTCCGAGGATATGTACTAATTGAATAACTGATTTTTTTCAATAGGAAAAACAAAAAAAAATCGACAATAGTGAAAGAATTTGGTAGATTTTGAGATCTAAGAATTCCGTGATAGGTTACAATGTCCGGCTGGACGTTATAAACTATAATGTCCAAATTAGTAGATTTAATTAACAAAACAGCAAAAAAAAAAAGCTGGACGTTGAAGTCTATCACGTCCAGCCATTTTCAAAATTTTCCCAAGTCCCAAGTAGAACCACTCAAATGATTATACTATCAAATGTTATTATGAAGAGTCTAGACATTACTATTTGTAACGTCTAGCTTTTTTTTTTTTTTTTTGTTAATTAAGAGCTTAATTAAATCTATCAATTTGGACGTTATGGTTTATAACGTCCAGCCGGACATTATAAACTATCACAGAATTCTTCAATCTCAAAATTTACTGAATTCTTTCACTATTCTCGATTTTTTTTTTGTTTTTCCAATTAATAAAAATTTCGGATTGAATAAGGCGAGGCCTGAAGTCACTGTACTTGGTGTAGTAGACCAAAAGTAATATTGTGGACTGATGAAGGCTATAATTATAGATTTTTATATGACATAATTAGAGTAAATTTGCAAATTTAATATTAATTTGTAATATCTTTTTATTATTTTTTTAGATAGATAGAAAATTACTGATTTTTTATTTATCTAAACAAACAAATTGTGACAAATTATTGGATGGTTCTTGTCAACTATTTTGACTTTGAAAACTGAAATATTGATTTATAGTACGGTCAATGCATAATATTATAGCCTCAGAATATTCTTAGAGAGCCACCAATTTTGACTCTCTCTCTCTCTCTCTCACTGTCTGTCTTGTCTCTTACTGGTTTGTTTCAATACTGACAGTGACTGATATGAGACCAAAGTTCTTTGCTTGAGGAAGAAACTGATGTTAAAATATAAGGGGAATGTCATGTATACCCCTCAAAAGTTTAAAATGACTTTTAACAAAAAAAGTCAATAAAGTGGGCAGTAAATATGTAAGTTTTTCAAATCTAGAAGGGTCAATAATCAATATCGTATTATGAATTTAAGAAGGGGATAGTAATTTTGAGGTTTTTACGGGTATACATGAAATTCCTTCCAAATTATATATACCTAATTGAGTGTTATACCTAATTTTTTTTTTCTTTAGGCTATTTCCAAGGGGAGGCATGGAAGAGGCACAGAAAAATATAGTCCGGGTAAATCAGTGCTATAGCTATTTAATTCTATTTTCCTTCTTTTTTTTAACACAAAACAGAATGTTATGAATTAACTTGTGTTATTTTTTAATTTTTACTGGCGTATCTTGCAAATAGTTGTGTAAAGAATGTTTTGACTGAGGCGCTCATCACTGGTACAGATTCCAGATAAACTGGTACAGATCAAGACAACACGAGGGTAAGGATTTTAACAGAGCTGTTTTGGCTTCATGCACCGCACAAACCATATGCAGTGTTATTTTGATTCTATAGTCCATGTGCTGCATGAAGGCAAAACTACTCTGTTAAAACCTTTACCCAACACATAAGGCTTTCATTAATCCTCTGATAAAAACAAAATGAAAGAATCAAAACATAAACTAATTATTTATGTTTATGACATGCCTAGAATCTTGTTGTTTACTGGTAAGTAATATTATTGTTTCCTTTGGGTTGTTCACTGGTAAGTAATAATTATTTTATTTACCTACGAAGTGTGTTCTTTTTGAGGGACTTAATTACAAAGTGTGTTATAGGTCGCCACCTATCAATTTTTCCTTTGGTTTCTTCATTTCAATTCAATACCGTGTTTAACATTCAATCCTATATATCTACAATCCCTAGCAACTATTGGAGAGGACACAGCCACACAGATAGTGGTCCCAAATCCCAATATTAATGAATAACAGAGCAAAAGGTTGGCTTAAATTGAGGATAGAGTCAACTGGGTATGAATTATTGGAGGAGATACTTACCTAATCTTGATAACTCATAAAGATTCTACCTGTGGCAATTGTCAAGTTCATCGCTCGCAAGTCGTACTCTCTCTCTCAACTCTCCAGACTCCAATTTCTGAAATCAGAAAAAAAATTCACTTGCTTATAATTAAGTAAACATGCCGATAGTAGAAGCAGCAACACTGGCCGGGCTTGGGTGGGTGGCATCACCGGTCGTAAGCAAGCTGGTGAATGATAGCATCTCCTATCTGGGGAGCGACATTGCCAAAGGCCTCGAAGATTTGGAGACAACTCTCGTTCCGCAGTTCCAGCTCACCATCCAAGCAGCACAGCACAGCCCCCACAAGGCCCAGCTCACCAGGTGGTTGGCCCGTCTGAAGAATGCTTACTATGACGCTGAGGGTATACTCCATGAGCTCGAGTACGAGCGTCTCAAACGCAAGGTCAAAGGACATGACAAGAAGCTGTTGGTACGTCTCTCTTCTAAGCTGTTGGTACGTCTCTCTTCTAAACCTATTATCAAACCCCTTGCAAAGTTCGTTGGTTGGGTGGTTAAAAAGGCATCTATGATATCTTCTAAAAAGAGAAAGTTGTTGAAACGGCTCAACAAGCTCAAGGAAGTTGCAGCAGAAGCCAAGACATTACGTGATTTACTGGGCACAAATGGTGTAATAGCCAATAACAACCGTTCCCCCTCCTCCTCACTCCTTGATCACAAAGTTTTTGGTCGTAATGGAGAACGTGACGATATAATTAACTTTCTGTTAGATGACAAAGATCGAAACGGAGATCGTTACTCGGTTGTTGCGATAACCGGCATGGGAGGTGTTGGCAAGACTACGCTTGCACAGTACATTTATAACGATCCAAGTGTAATGAAACACTTTCCTGTTAGAATGTGGCTAAGCATATCTCGAAACTTAGATATCATAGAGCGAACAAAGGAGATGATTGAGTGTGCCTCGGGAGAGAAATGCCCTGATATACTCAATTTAAGTGTTCTACAAAAAAAGCTCCTAGAATTATTACCTGAATCTAACAATATCTTGGTCGTACTAGATGATGTTTGGTATAATAGAGAAGCAGGAGAGAAACAATATTGGGAAGACCTCTTAAAACCATTTTCTTCCCGAGGAGGAACATGTAAAATTGTGGTAACTTGTCGCTCATCTGGGCCGTTTCCTAATGTATTACGACCTGGGAAGCGTACTGAGTTGAGCGATCTGGCCCTTGATGATTTCAAATCACTTTTGAGATACCGTGCAATGGATGGTTTGCTAATCAGTAATCTACAATTGAAGAAGGATTTGAGTAATATTGTGGACCAAATTGCTAAAAAAATGAGTAGATTGCCTTTGGCAGCTAAGGTTGTTGGCAACCAACTGCGTGAACGACTAGAAATCTCGTTTTGGCAAGATACTCTAGAAAAAGTCAACTTGAGCGACATTATGGAGATTTTGTTATGGAGTTTTCACTGCTTCGATCCGCAATTACAACGGTGCTTCTTATTTTCAGGTGTTTTTCCAAAAGGTTATATGAATGATGATTGGGTGGCCTATTGGGTGGCACTTGATTTTATCCAGCCCTCAGATGATAATAGAAATGTTAACGATATAGGTTTGGAATACTTTCAGAAAATGATAGCAAACTCTATTATTCACCCAGTGTATACTCCTCATAAATGGTATATGATGCACGATCTCTTTCACGATCTTGCAGAAAAGCTCTCTGTTGAAGATTGTTTTAGGGTAACAAATGTTGTGAGAGAAATCCCTTCAACAGTTCAACATGTAAATATTGATGCACCTTATAATGAAAATCTAAAAGAGAATCTATCTAGTATATGTAATTTGAGTAACTTGCGTACTATCATCTTGAGAAACCCATCAATTGATGATAATGGTGAAATAATTTCCAAACTATCCACAAATTTTAGAAACTTGAGGGTATTAAATGTACACCCTTGGGACTATAAAACACAGCCAAGAGTTGTAGGAGAGTTTAGGAACCTCCGGTATCTAAGTTCTTGGGAGAGTTCAATTGAGGAGTTGCCTGATTCAATATCGAAGCTGTACCATCTTCAATTTCTAGATTTACCCTCCTCCGTAAAAACCCTTCCAACAAAGTTTAGTAACTTGATCAAACTGCGAAGCATTACCATGTCTAACAGTGATGGTGGTCTGGTTTATACCTTACCTCCAGTACCTTTCCTAGGCAAATTAACTTCACTCCAACATTTAAATGAATTCCATGTGAGAAAAGAAAAAGGATATGAGATACAACAACTAGGATATTTGAACGAAATTGGTGGCTCTCTAAGAATTGTAAATCTAGAGAATGTCAATGATAAGGATGAAGCCATTCAGGTGAGGCTAAAGGATAAAACCAAACTTAAAAGGCTCGAGTTGGTGTGGGTTGAGTCAGCTGAAATTAATGGCTTAGAAACAGAGGTTATTGAGGTCCTACAACCTCCAGCAAACTTGGAGGAACTCACAATTGATGGGTACAGGGGCTCAAGATATCCAACCTGGTTGCAGGAAAGTTCCTTTATAAAGTATATAAAAGATGTCAGGTTTTACAATTGTAATGCTCTGACAAATCTTCCCCAAAGTTTTCATCAATTCCATTATTGCTCCGGACTTACTCTTAAAAATATAGGGGTTTTGAGAGAATTGTCTACTTTTCCAGAAAATCTTACTAGGCTATCAATCAGTAAATGTCCATGTTTGATTTTTATATGCGAGAATGAGGAGCAAGTGAATGAAAACCAGAGCAGAAAGGAAACACAATTTTTGATACAGCACATCGGAAACCTTAAAAATATACTCGATCATGAACTCAAAAGTTTGGAGAAAACATGCTCTCCTGAAAACTGTGCAGAGCAACTTCGAATTATGAAAAACGCTGCACAAAGTAATGCACCAGAACTCTCGGTAGATGTAAATGTTAACAAAGCCTGGTGGTATTGTCATCAACAACGGATGAACTTTATTTTCAGCTGCAACACTCGAGCAAATGAATTAAAATTACCTGCCATGCTTACCTACCTTTATCTTGGCTATTGTTGTGTATCTGATAGAGCGTTATCGAATTGCCTGAGAGGAATGACCACTATTGAGGAACTACACCTATCAAGCATCATGACAATAACCACACTTCCACCAGCACAAGTCTTCGACTCTCTGCAGAGCCTTCGAGTTCTAAAGATCGAAGATTGCTGGTATCTGGGATCGCTGGGTGGTTGGTATGCACTTCCTCATCTTGAGGAACTTCTGATAATAGGTTGTTGGTGTTTAACGAAGGAAAGTGGTTCTACACTGCTGCCCCCCACTTTGCAGACCTTTACCATAATAGCTTGCATAGTTGCTCAACCTGTTTTAAATGGCAATTTTTCATTCCTCCAGAATGTTCAAATTAGAGCTTGCTTTGTTCAAGAATCCCTATCATTTAGCCAGCTAATTAAACTTAAATCATTGATCCTTGCTGAGTGCCACCAGCTTATAAACATTTTGGACTTAAAATCATGTCCTATCCTCGAGTATTTACTTTTGGAAGAGTGCCCAAAAATATTGGAATTGCCCGAACTGCCAGCTTCAGTCAAACACATTAAAATAAGTGATTGCCCAGTGTTAAGGAAACGATGTCAACCAGACGGTCTAGACTGGCACAAGATTCAAGGCATACAACGTAGAGAGATTTAATGATTCAAGACCTCTGTCCCCTTCTTACAATAAATAAAGGTAATTCCTCTCTTTTCTCTCCATTTATTTTTCTTCTTTTTGCTCCCTTTGTCGTCTTTTTTATTTTATTTGTTTCCATTTTTTGTGTTCTTCGCATGATATTTGGGCGAACAATCATTGCATTTACAAAACCTTCTGAGCAATAATTAGATTACAAACATACAAAAATTGTACTAATAACCTAACCAAGAAAAGGGAAAAAAAATGACCTTAAGGAATAATAATTATAAGTTTAGTTAAACAATGAAAAATAGATGCCTCAAAAATGGAATTGCTGATGTTTTTGCTTGAAATAGATGTCTGATGTAACAAAATATTTTTGCTTGGATCACGGTCATCCGATCGGAATCCAGGCCAATCCGGCCCGAGGTGGAACACACGGGGCCGCTTTTGTCGTGTAGATTCTGGTGGTCTAGATCTAAACAGAAATATTTTGTTACCTTAGGTGGTAGGAATTCGTGTTAAATAAGATAGCCCAATTGTTTTTGGCTGAGCTCTATATATGCTGGTAAGAATGTCTCCATCTCAGAAAGAATGTCAGATATTAAAAACAAGCAAAGCTTTACAAATATCAAGCCATTACTTACAAGTGTCCGTTCTCAGGTACTTTTCACATTACCTACCCCCTCTGAAATCTAAAGGTAGAATTAAATCCCCTCGGACAGAACCACACACAGACAGGGGATGATAGCGAGAGCGTACAATGCCTTTTCTCCTCCTCCGACAGATGCCCCTAGCACCTCACGCGCCATGTCCGCTACTAACATTTCAGGCAGGGTCTATGTGCCTCCACTTGGTCATTGATTTGCCTTTCACTAACAGAGCTTAACCCATGACGACCCCGTCAGTGTCTAATAGACGTGCCTATGATGATTGGTCAGATGACGACGATGATATAGAGAGGGATCGATCACCGGTCTTCAGCAAGGTTAAGCTTTCACCTCTTTAGCCTCTCTCTTTCTCTCTCTCTATCACCCCTGGATTTTGAATTTTTTTACAGCCCAATAATAATATTTAATTGTGTCTACCCCTTAATCACAATCAGGCATATCCCTGAATTTTCAAGGCCCAGCCTAGTCGAAGAAAACCAGAAGTATGTTTCAGTAATTCATTTCTTGACAGAGTATGTTTCAGTTGGCATGTTACCATTTTTGCCCTTTTACAGGTGCTTGAGAATACTGGTACACAATATGGAAATTCACCGTTACCATCTATGACTACAGTGGGCCAATTGGTACCTCTCTCTCTCTCTCTCTTACTGGTTTGTTTCTGTTCTGACAGTGACTGATCTGAGACCAAAGTTCTTTGCTTCGGGAAGAAACTGATGTTAAAATATAAGGGGAATTCAAGTATACCCCTCAAAAATTTTAAATGAGATTTTAATAGAAAAGTCAATAAATCGGGTAAATTTATGAGTTTTTTTAAATTTAGAAGGGCGAATAGGATATTACGAATTTTGGAGGGGTGAATAGGTAATTTTGATGTTTTTGATGGGTATACATGAAATTACCCCTAAATTACATATACCTAATTAACTGTTATACCTAAATTTTTTTTTTAGGCTATTTTAAAGTGAAAGCGAGGAAGAGAACCAGAAAATATAATGCGGGTAAATCAGTGCTATAGATATTTACTTCTATTTTCCTCTCTTTTTTTCTTAAATAACCAGAATGTTATGAATTAACTTGTAATATTTTAAATTTCCAGGTGTATATTGCAAATATTCCTCTGAAGTATGTTTTAACTGACGTGCTCATCACTGAATATGAACCCTTGCTAATTAAGTGAGTAGTTAACCTTGTTTAAAAAAAATAACCCTTGATTACAGAGTTGGACAACACAAGTCTAAAGATTTTACCATAGCAATTTTGGCTTCATGCAGCGGACAAACCATATGCAAGGTTGTTTTTATTTATAGTCCATGTGCTGCAACAAGTCAAAACTCCTCTGTTAAAACCTTTACCCAACACATAATGCTTTAATTAATCCTCTGATAAGTGAAAGAATCATAACATATTACCTATGCAATTTAAGTGTAGTAGTATATTTTGTCAATAACATAAACTCATTATCTCCTGTTAATTTTTTCCCTGTAATTTTTAATATCTTTATGACATGCCTAGAGTCTTGTTGTTTACTAGTAATTACTAATATTATTAGTTTCTTGTTAATATTCAATAATATTAACAAGCTCAGTTTCTTGAAGTTGTTATGTGTATTTATTTCATTTTATTTATTGTTTATTGTTATTAATTTTTGTCTGTCATCTCAGCCCACTGAGTGAGAGTACAAGAACAGGAGGAACTGATATAGAGGCACCAGCCAAGCGATCAGGATGTGCCTCAGATGCCAACGAGCAGTTCAGACTTCAAATTCAGTAAGCAGTGCATATCCGGACACCTCACACTGCTGTACGTTGAAGATAACATGTTAGAAGGTATGATTCCTTCAAATTCGAGTCAGTTAAAGTCTCTGAATACATTATCAGTTTATCACTAAATGGATATTATTTCACCAGAGAGTTGTACCCCTGAAATTTGGTTTATTTCTGGACTGATACAAATCAACCTTAGAAACAATCGGTTGGCCGCTCCTCCACTCGAACGTGCTCTTCACTCAGTTCTTATCTCCTCCATCTCTGTGGGCCCATGGCTGCTAGTGGTAAGAACTAATCCTAATTTTTTTTTATCTGTGAATTGCTCTATTATATGTTAATAATACATGAACTGTGGGTTGAAATTAAAAGTTTGCAAAATTATGAGTTGAATTGTTTTTTTATTGAGTACCCAATTAGTTGATAGATTTGAACCTAATTAGTGCCCACACTGACAGAAATCCTGGATCTGCCCCTGATTGTTACCATACCTTTTAATGTTACTGATATTGAAGTTGAAGTATCTTATCTCTAAGACTTAGATTTCATATTGCTTAATTTTTTTTCTTTTTAAAAAAAAAAGGTGTTTATGGACCACACAAAAGATGAGAGCATCATAATTGGGGTTGTTATCATCGCTTTTGTGTACGTGTATTTATTTCGTTTTACTTACTGTTTATTGTTATTAATTTTTGTCTGTCATCTCAGCCCACTGAGTGAGAGTGCAAGATCAGTAGGAGCTGTTATAGCGGTACCAGCTGAGTAATCAGGATGCGTACCAGTACAAGAGGTTTTCAGATTGACAGTTACAAGCTTTATGGTTCATGATTGGTTCATGATTGGTTCATGATTGGAACCTCTTTGGTGTAATTGCAGGTGCATAATTGGGATTATTGTAAAGTAAAATAATTTGGGAGGGTTAAATTATTGATCTGACAATGTGTTTTTTTTTTTTTTCCTTTTTTTTTTGCCACTTCGAAAACACTATTTTTCTTAATCATTGAGTTTGCTTTTACAGCATGAAATGCAATTTGGTAATGTTCTTACTGTGTAATTTTTTTTTTTTTTTTATGTTGCTGGTAGATTAACAATTAGATTCAATATAATTTTAGCATTATTTAATGATATGTTAAGGGCATTTGATTTTAAGCTATTAAGCCGAAGGCCTATAAAAGCCTAAAGCGCCAGCTTGGAGACTGCTCTCACTCTTCCTATTATCAAATTTAGGCTGTGCAAGCAAGGATTTCTGTATTGGAACCAAGAAATGTTAGCGTTTGCAGAATCTAGACAAGAAATCTTAGGTGCATAAATAAAAAATGGCTTGAATAAGTATTAAATATATATTATATATATTAAATGATAAATCTCTAATAAGTTATCAAAGCAAGATTAATCTCCTTATAAATAAGCTAACAAATTTCTTTTGCTACAAAACTAACCAAAACTTAACCACTTAATCCTTGCAATAGAACCCCCGCAATTCCGATCGATGTTTCATTTTTCATACTTGTTTCAATGGAGAATACTTTATACTTAGCATTGACATCACGCAATGAATGAATCAATAAGGGTATCGAGATATCATAGAGAATAAGTATTAAATTATTCTTCATCTTCTCACTCTTCCTCTTCCTGTTCTTCTCCATCTTCTCCTTCAGATCCCTTCACAGAATAAATTAAAAAAAAAATTAGAAATATAAGAAATACAAGAGTGAGGCTAGGGATTAATATCTACACATAAATCCATACTATGGATTAATATCTCCATTTACAAAGGTTAAATTGTTGAACTGAACCGTTCACAACATGCTCATATGAAAATATTCGTGTAGATCAAATTTTTCAATTTTTAGAATTTTTTTACTATTTTATATATGTTGAAAATATAAAATTCTAGACCATTCAAAAGTAATGATATTTTTACCTATCTAAAAAAATAGTAGAATAATTCTAAAATATTTGTGTAGATAAATTTTTTTATTTTTTAGAATTTTGTACTCTTTTTTAGATATGTTGAAAATAAAAAATTCTAGACCATTCAAAAGTAGTGATATTTTAACTATCTAAAAAAATAGTAGAATAATTCTAAAATATGTAAAATTTTAGTCTGCAAGTACATTTTTATAAGAAAATCATGTTGAATAGTTCAACAAATTTTAGTTTGAAGCAACATACGACAAAGAAAAAAATAAGTTACCTCTTCGCCCTCCTCTCCTTCAAGTTCTTCATCAGCATCCTGAAAAAAAAATTAGAATTGCAATAAATGGTAGGAACACAGAACTTAGTAGAAAAGGACAAACAAATAATATTTTGGAAAGGAGATATATTAAACAATGAAGAGAGAGAGAGTGTAAAACTAACATTGTTAAAGTACTTCAATGGATTAGGCCACAAATCCTCCTTTATTATTTCGGCTATCTGCTACAAAATAAGAAAAGAAAGAAAGGATATAACCAATTTGCCCTTCTAAAGGAAAGATGTAGTCAGGCTTTGACCTAAATAATCTTTTTTTTTTTTTAATAATCAAAATTGTTCAAAGAATCCCAAACTACACATCCATTTGCACTACGGTAATATTTCAAGAAAAAACAGGTCCATTTGGTAAAATTTACCTCGTCCTGTAGTGATTCACCTTGATCGTCTTCTTGTGCTTCACTAAACCACATAAAGAAGCTGCATTGAAAATGCACAAGACATTTAATTCGATAAGTTTATATAGAATTCACAAATGCAATGTCACTATGTCAGACAAAGTTGACAATTATTAAAAATCAAATCACAATAGAATTAAGAAACAATTCGAGTTATATCTACAAAATATATACATATCAATTATTGTCACACCCCGAGACAACCCGCCACGTATTTATACGTAAGGCGTGTGCACATCACATACATTATCAATAATAAATACTCATGCAACATATTAAATTTAAACAAAGTCTTCTAATACCACAAGTAGTTTTGAGTACATAACAAACATTTAACATGAGATCAAGACAAATATGGCAAACAAACTGATAATTGCCATATCAGTCAATGTATCCACTTCTAAAGAGAGAATTTAAATTTAACTAAAGAAATTAAAGAGATACTTGAGCCGTCTGCTCGTTAACTTCCTGATCCGCATCCCTCCTATTAGTGCTCCTCGCCGGCTTCATCATTTCCTGGAACCCACATAAAAGTGGCACGGGTGAGAGATCGAACAGTCTCTCAGTACGGGATTTAGTTCCAGTCCCGAAGTTTGTCAAATTCACTTATGTATACAAACGGAATATTAAAATTATATCTTTGAAATGCAATCTTACTAAATTCAATTTAAATCACACACACACCCACAAGCACACACACTAATACACACTTTTTAATTATCTTTCAAAATTATGTTAATCCATTTCGTATGCCTCACTAGGCAGTGAATTCATATGCCGCTAGATCTTGGCCTGTGATAGGACCGCTTCTGCCTGCAATCGCGTACGCGACAGGACCGCATCAGCCTACAATCACGTCCGTGACAGGACCGCTTTCGCCTACAATCACGTCCGTGACAGGACCGCTTCCGCCTACAATCACGTACGCGACTGGACCGCATCAGCCTACTATCACATCCGTGACAGGACCGCTTTCGCCTACAGTCACGTTAACGAGGGGTCTAGTCGAACCCAGACCCAATGTATACATTCCAACATGCGTTCAACACATGTTGGCTCCTTTCCTTTAACTCATTTGTTTCATTTTTCGTTCGTCTCATTTAACACAACACAACGCCATGCTTAACACATCCTACTTACAAGTCTCGTGATTAATATGAAAATAATCCTATTAAATTTTCTAGACAAGCCAAATGGGTCGTTCGATTCAACATGCACAATTCCATAAGTAAATAAATAAATAAAATGCATACAAAACGGTAAGTAACAATTTGACAATTTCCAGGAAACCTGTACCTGCTATTGTGGTGTAGTTCGCTACCGCTTCTTTGTCACTCTTTACTTCAGAACTCAAACCTAAACTATGTAACACGGTTCCCAAATTAATATTTATACATTTTAGATGGTGTCTGTCAATTAAGAAATCTAGGTTATTTGATCCTTATTATATCCGAAACTTAATTACATGTAGTAGATTGTAAATACAATGATATGATCAAAATTGAATTCGCGCTGGTTATCTATGAAAGGAGAAGGAAAAGAAAATAAAAATAAATAAATAAATAAAAAGGAGATTATTATAAATAAACAGAAAGGATTTCACATAGAAGAAGAGTATATATAAAGTTTAGTAAATTAAATAATTTAAGTTTAATTAAATTAAACAGTTTACTTAAATTAAATAAATAAAATATAAAAATCATGAGAATCGGTCTTCATGAACTAATTTAAGTTTCTGGAAACTTATTGATTGATGTAAGGATGTATACAACCATTAATTCAATTTATATAAAAAAATAAAAATAAATAAAAACTATTTGAAAACCCATTAATCTTTTATTAAAGTTTACTTTTAACTAATTGAACGATTTTATAAAATTTTAGAATTCTAATAATAACATAACAAAATAAATATGCGAAATTTTCAGAAATCCTATCAATTGAATTAGTATCCTAATTTATATAAACTATACAGAGTAGTGGAATCTAAAGGATACTGTATAAAATTTATCAACTCTGAATATGCAATCAGAAAGAATCAAGCTTAAAAAAAAAAACAAAATTAATCAAGGTTTAATTAAGAGAAAAAGACAAAATCGAATAATCATGCTTTTTAATAAAATTGAATGATTCTAATATTTCTTACCTTTTGATTTCCGTGGGTGATTTGCGGAGAAAACTGACAGAGATGGAACTACAGTTTTAATCATATATATATATATATATATATATATATATATATATCGACATAGAGGCGTCGGTTAATCTGAGAAGTTATTTATTCAATTTAGATTTGTACCTTTTTATAGATACACCTTTTATCGGATATATATATATATAACTGGATTATATTGGGTTATATGATTGACAATGATATTTATATGGACTATATAATTTCAGATATCTATATCGGAGTTATTCGTTTCTTATAATAGCAGTTCAAATTGAGAAAATTGTGAAATTAATTAAATGCAGAAAAAAAAAATTTATACACTATTTAAGTTATACCTTATTTTATTATTTCGATTTACGTGGTGTTACATACATATCAATTATGCCCCGTGGAAAGCTGAATTATCCATTCCAAAATAACCATGTAGTAACACTACATATCAAATATTTCATATCTTCATAAAAGAAATACTTCTAGTTTTGCAGGGTCGTTAAATTAACAGATTTAAATGGGGGTGTGATGAAATTTAAATATAAAAAAATAAATAAATAAACCTAACCTCTGCTCAACCAAAGGCCGCTTCTTGCCTTTCTTTTCATTCTCAGTGCTCCCATTAGCTATGTTCTTCATCAAGGGGAAATTAAAGAACAACATTAGAAAGATAGGGTAAAAATTAAATCTACTAGTATTTATTTACAAGCAGCATCATTAATTAGCCAAGATGCAAAATTAAAAACTTAACCGAACTTCAAAAATACAGTTTGCTAAGGTCAAAAGAGGATTTGTTTTTTTTTTTATTTTTTAACCATGGATGGTCCCATTAGTTAAATGATTTTTAACCATTGATCTTCATTTACTTGACAAGACAAAAATTTATGCACCAAATATATCATTTTTCAAGCTCATTATGTATAAGGAATGATCATGCCAAAAAATTGTTCAGTTTTCAACCTCTTTATATTATATACAATTACAGAAATAAATCCAAAAAATGATTTTTTTTGGTTTAAATAAATGTTTGGCTCACTTTACTTCCAAAAAATATATAAATTTAGTGACATTTTAAAGTGAAGTAAAAAGATGACATGAAATTACATACCATGCCCTCCTTCCAGTTAATAGGAGTTTCTTTAACTGTTGGAGACTATGCCTTCATCAGTGAAAGAGAACGTCTTTGCCAAAGTCTTGTTGTCAAAATTAATATGGGTTCTCAGAGAGATTCTACATTTTATATAATGCAACCATATCTCAATTTCACAGGATTACAACTCAAACAACAAAATGATTTAAAAAAATAAAATTAAGGCACTGTTAAATGAAATTTATATTCAATTATTACTTGAGATAAATTATTTTCTGATATAATTTTAAAGGCATAATATCAAAATTAAAAGTGAGTAGATATAATTAATATTCCCTTCTGGTCTTCTTCTGACTAAGCAAGTCACCAAGGAGTGGATGGCTTCGAAACTAAAAAAATATATATATATATATATATATATATATATAAAATAAAAGAATAAATTAGATTAATTCGACATTAGTGCAAACGGATTAGTTTTGGTAAACTTCACTAAGAAATTTTGTAATTTTGATTAATTGATTCGATTTTTTTTTAAATAAAAATGGGTTTAAGTATCTCAAATTTAAGATCTTAAATGGTGATTCTTCAATTTTATCGGTTTTGTTTAATAAAACAGAATCTCAATGAAAAAATTGATTTGAATATTTCGAATATTCCATTAAACAAGGCCTAGCCTTTGTAGAGTTCAATTAATTTTAATGAGGAAAATTAAATATAATTGAATTTAAATTAATTTTTGAATGGAACAAAGGAAATTAAAAAAAATTAGATAATAGATTTATCTCCATTCAAATTGACTTGAAATTGATTTTTTTAAAATTAGATTATAGATATATCTCCATCCAAATTAAAAAAAATTATCTCATATTTGTCCTTTTTTTAAATAAACTATATTATTAGTATTTACAAAAATTAAATTATTAATTATTATTGATAATCTTCGAAAGTATTATATCTAAGATGTCAATTCATACGGTATGTTCAGAGAACATATATACGAATTGAAATAAACCCACTTTAATTGCAAGATAATTTGAAATTGTATACTAGAAAATCCAACACTTGTTACTTTAAATGACATTAATATACTCTTAAATATTTTACATTCATTGAATTTTTTTTTCGTTAAAAAACTACAACATGTTGAATTGTTAAAGAAATGATAACCAAAATAGACAACTTTTTTTCTTGATTTCATTAGATAATAATTTCTATATTGAAAGGAACTTTTTTTAAAATTTTCTGTTCCTTCATTATTTGAAACAAAATGTGATACCTAAATTTTTTTCAACAATATATTGTTATAGTCTCCCCCTGAAATTAATTCTTACAAATTGTTGTTTGAAGATTTTGCATTTTTATGTGCATCGATCAAATTCAGTGTGATATTTATCTGAATCGATTGATTCGCGCGTCAAAATTGACATGCCCGGTTTAGATTTATGAAATGAATTTTTAATATAAATTGTGTGCACAATGTTAACGAGCATCGAATGATCGAGATAAAAAATTCAAACCGAATTTTATCTCATACTCATAAAAAACCCTCCAATCTCCAAATGCAAGCTACACTATTTTCGTTTCTCAGTTCTCCAATTTTAACTCAGCATTTGTTGAGTTCGGATCGTCCAAGTAACTCAAATTTTCAATTTCAATTCAAACCATCCGATTAAAATCCGGATCAATTTTGGCTAAATTGGAATGCACGGAATTTCTTTAATATCTATGCCAAATCAAATCTTATTGTCTGAATCGAAACCCAAAATTTGAGCTACTTTGGATGCATGATTTGAATTCGTATTTGTAGTACTTTGTTTGTACTACGCCATTCTTCTATTTTTTTACACGTCAAAATTTGTGTATGTTAAAATTTGAACTTAAATTTCTATTGAGATAAATATGCGGTACTATTAATATTAAAATATTTGAGAACCTAGAAACAAAATTCCCAAACTAAAAAGTTGTTGCGTGCATAGCAATTTGTCATTCTAAATAACCTTTTATATGATCACATATTCGAAATAACATTTTATATGATCACATATTTGTCAACCTTACTAAATAAAATAAATAAAATTTTATATAATTTTCAAATAATCTTTTAGAGGCAATGTACTATGTACACACATCACATATTAATATGTACAATATATCATTATTTTTGTTTTCCTAGTCAAATAATTTATTTGAACAGCCTAATATTATCTCCATATTAAACTATAATCGTAAATCAAATTTTGTATTTTTCACAGTTTTTTTTATAGATAGAAAATCACTAATTTTCTACCTATCTAAAAAAAATGATAGAATATCTATAAATATAGGTCCACATTAATTATTCTGGTCTACTACACCGAGTCCAGGGACTTAATGGCCACGCGTCTCCTCCATCTGAGTCCAATCCCCTGAAGTAATCCAATATTTGAGGTCTTATGTGGACCATCCAATTAAAAATTCAAAGTACAGGGTACTTTAATATTCGTGTTAAGGAAGATCGGACGGTCTGGTTCAAAACGTAAAAATAGGGTTACTAGAGGAATCAATAATACCCTCTCTTCTTGGTCTTAGCTTGCTCGAGAGATCCCGGTCTCTCTCTCCTCCCTCCTCCTTTCTCCCACGATTCCTCTCGATTGATTGATCAAATCAAATATCATGGCGGGTAATAACCAGAGGCTGACAGTGCCTCCCACCGTGACCATCCTTGCTGGGTAAAAATCTCATTTATCATTTTTTTTTTGGTTATAACAAAAGATGTTGCTGGGTTACTGTTTACTAATGACACCTGTGAGTTGACTCTTAGTAAATGTTCCATATCCAGAGCAATGGTACAATTCGATATTAATTTCTGAAATTTTGTAATTTCGATTAATCTATTCAGCAAAAACAGATCAATTTTAAAAATACATATATTCAGAAGAACAATCTGAACCAATTTTTTTTTTTTTTAGTAAAAGTTGGAGGTCAAGTCACCAAACTATTTAATACCTTTGTTATTATAACAAAAGATTTTCCTCATCTGGGTTTCAAACTCATGACCTCTCACATAGAGACCATGTGCCTTAGCCACTAGATCAAATGCTAGTTCTCAATATGAACCAATTTGACTTGACATAAATTTTAAATTTGTTAAAAACCAGATAGGCTGAAGAATTCGAACAAAATTTAAAGAATAAATTTATAAAAAAGGAGAGACAACTTGATGATATTAATCTGTATAATAAACTGTTCAGATATAAAAACAAATTCCGAGTTGGTACAATTTAATTTGGAGTGAGAAAAAAAGCTTTCAGCTCACACAAACTTGGCTCAAGCTAAATTTTGTATCATCTGATATATTTTAAATTTTCAGTTTATTTAAAGTCGGCTCAAATTGTTTTTTGGTGCCTATAAACAGATCGTGTCGTACTGATTTTATAAAAAAAAATTGTGCAAGCTTTTGTGTCTTCATGTTCTATTTTGATTTAAAAATCTATCCATTCAATAGTGAATTGTACTTTTGAAATTAAGTGAGGCATACTTGGGAATTATTTGAGAAAAAGTTCATTCTGGTGTTGTTACTCTAAAATATATAAGAATTTTTGACAGAAACACTGCTTCAATGGCTGTGATTCTATACGACTATGTCTATTTGAATATCTCCTTAATTACCCTCTTATCCGGGAATTTGAATATAGCTTGGAGATTTGAAGTCAGGAGAGCTGTTAAAAATTAACCTTTTGTCCTCTCTTAAACATGTTACTTTTTTCTCTTAAGCGTACGTGTAACATTTTTTTCTTTTTATCTTTTTAATGAATGGTAAAATGGATACTCTATAAATTGAAAATGAATTTTAATAAAAAAAAGTCAATAAATTAAATAAATTTATGAGTTTTTGAAATTTAGAAGGGTAAATGTGATATTCTGAATTTTAGAGGAGGAATACATAATTTCGAGGTTTTAAGAATGATAATGCCCAAACATATAGCGTAAATCACTATCTTTTATTTCGAAAAATAGCAAAAAGTGAATGCAAAGTAGCTATTTTTTATTTATTTACAATAAATGTATTTTTGAGTCATTTTAGCAGGTTTTGAAGAAAGTTGTGTATTTTGGACAAAAACAGAGTAAAAGTGTCATATTTAAGCGATTATTGAAGATGACACAAAAATAAGACATTACATAGCATATGCAACACATTACACGAAGTGCATAACATGCAAAATGACAAAAATTTATAAAAATACGCTAAGTCAGAAAGTCGTGCGGGGTCCTCTATGCTGCATGCAGTATAGTCCAGAAGCTGCACGATTTGTGGACTCGATCTGTGGAGTGTTTTGATCTGATGGTCTGACCAGCTGTATTATTTTTGGACGAAGTCTTATAGAAGAAACATTATTTTCTATGCTGCGCTATTTTAGATGAATCCTGCTTTATCATGGGTGGGCCCCATGCCTCTCCTATGATCTCCACTACTCCACTAATATTTAGAAAAGACTATAAATACACCTCTTGTAATAGAATTTAGTGTGCATGTTTACTTATAATTAAGTCCAAAATCATAACTAGCAATCATCATTGTTAGGCTAGGTTAGAGAGTACTTAGGGAGATATGAGTAGCCATTAGAAGCCATGCAAAAAGGCATCATCTAAGAAGTCAAAGGTTATTCCATCTTCAAGAGAGTTGTAATTTATGTTTTCTTCATTTTATTTATTTTCAATTGCTATGGCCATGATAAGCTAAATCTCTTATCTCTAAAGTGAGGGTTGTACTTGAATTCTTAATTATGTTTTGATATTTATTTATGTTTTATTTGCATTGAATTTCTTTTACACTTTAACTCTTTTATAATATTCTTACATACATAGTTCTGTCTACTATATGCCAATGAACTCCACATACCAATAGATGCGTAGTCATTTGTATCCTTGTGTGAGAAGGATAATGCATTGTAAGTACTAATACTTCGGATAATGAAACTTAGCAGCAGTTCAAAGGCTAAGGTTGAAACCCAATGAGCTCTCTTGACAAGATAGCATAAAAAGTATCTTAGACTAAGTTTAGTTCATCTACGGACATACTAGACTTAGTTGGAATAATATTATAAATCACTTAGATTAGGTAGGAGATTTGGAATATTTCAACTACGTGGTAGTATAAGGAACAAATATAATTTTGTACTTGGTACCCCAAAAGTTGATCGAAAAATTGGAAAATATTTGAAAATGCATAACGCAACACTCAGTATGCCCTGCGGGTAGTGACAGTACCACATGAGGTGTAATCTGCGGACAATCTATACCGAACACAGTAGTGACAATGCCGCATGAGGCATAGATTAATGCCGAAACATATGTCAGCATGATTAAGAAGAATACGAAATGCGAGTTCTAGAGAGAAGGATAGAAAATCCGAGCTCTAGATGCTCTCTATTTACTGTTTAATCTTACCAAGTATATTTCTCTAATTGCAATTAGCGCCACCACATAAAAATTGAAGTTTCTAAGCACTTAGACTAGTGAAAATTATTTATAATATAATACACTATCCCACTCTAATTATACTACGCGGTAGAAGTATACGCTTGTAATATGATCGTAAATTGAAATTAGGGTTAAAAGATATATTTATTTATATCAAAATGGAAACACATTTTGGGTCAGCAAATTAAGGGGTATATGAATTCTCCTTTTTTTTTTTGCCGGGTTGTATTATTTTATTTCAAAAAAATATATAAAACTTAAGGGGTGTATAAGAAAAAAAGTCTTCTGAATAAGTTCCAGTATTATGTAGTTGTATAATGATCATATAATTTTAAAAGCAGAAGAGGGTAAACCATAAGCTTTTCATAGCTTATTATGCCCCATATTTTATATCTTCTTTTTCAAAGGTTAAACTGTCGGTTCAAACCGCTCAACATGATATCTATATTAAAATATATTTGAAGACCAAATTTTATAATATTTGAATTTCTTTTACTATTTTATTAGAAAGGTACAAAATCATTGTTTTTGAACGGTCTAGAAATAATAATTTGACCTATCTTAAGAAATAGTAAAAAAATTTCAAAAATTATAAAATTTCAATCCTAAGCATATTTTAGTATGGATGTCATATTGAACAATTCAGATCGACAATTTGGACTTTGAAAATGAATATATTTAATATGAGGCTTAATGAGGTATTAAAGACATTTGATTCTGAAGCCTTCCTCATAATAAAATCACTTGAGGGTTAATGACACACTAGTGTTGCAAATTTATGGTAGTTCTGCATATAGTTACAGTAAATTTTGTGCCATGAAGAGGAAGATGTAAAGTAAACTGAAATTCACCGGTGTAAAGTATAATATATCCTGTGGCATTGATTGGAAATAGTTAAGCCTGTTTATGTAGCAGCATGTTCGGCCCAAAGCAAAAGTTATTTTACTGTTTTCACAAGTATTTGATCCAGATTAAATTGGGTTAAGCCCAGATCGGAATGCGTTATGTGTTCTGTGTGCCATCAAGAAAGTGTTGCATGTTTTTTTCCACTGTGAATATGCTACTCAAGTGTGGAGTTGAATGGGATATTTACTTGTTGGAGCAGACATAATAGAAATGATGTGGGAAGGATGAAACTTAAAATGCATAACTATTAATTTGTAGTTAGTGGAATTTGAGTCCTAATCCTTAATATTACAAATTAGAGTCTGAACCACTAGATTACAAGTACAAATTTTATGATCCTGAACTTTATAAAAGCTTTAAGGAAATAAAAATTCAATTAAATTTCAATTTACATAATTAAAATTTCATAATTGACTTGGCACTTCTGGACTAATTAAATGTAGATCCATCCCTGTTTAGAGGTAAATTAACCCCAATTCTTAATTAAGTCGGCTCTTGGTAGTCTTCAAACAGCATGTAAGTTCACAAAATATTGATAATTTCCAACTGCAAAACACGAAAGCTGAGATGGGACCCATAAGGTGACATTAATCATCTGCCAAAACATGGTATCCACCGTCCATTTTGAAGACGGAACTAAGATCGGACCCACATAACAGCAAATTAAACACGAAGCAGATCACCGCTCAGGTGGTGACCAAAAGCATGTTTGGTATAAAGTCAAAGCTGTGTCATCTGCTAGCGCGTCAACCGTGCGTATATATATTATATATTGGCGGATGCATTCAATTATTGTAGTTTGTATATTCTTCTTAAGCATAAACAACACACAATCTATATAAATATCCAAAGTCGTTGCAGCCAATGTACTTGTTTATATAAAATATAGCGACTTGACTTGACTACGTAAAACATGGCTTTTTTAATTGGTCAACATCTCAACTGGTGTGAATTTTTAAATGTAATGCGTTACAGCAAGCTAATCTTTATAATTCACAAAAGTTAACTTCCTTTCTCTCTCTCCACACTCCAATATCTGAAATCAGAAAGAAAAAATATCTCTTGCTTATAATTAAGTAACCATGCCGATAGCAGAAGCAGCAGCACTGGCTGGGCTTGGATGGGTGGCATCTCCTGTCGTGAAATATCTCGTTGAGAAGAGCACCTCTTACCTGGGGAGAGACATTGCCGAAGGCCTCGAAGATTTAGAGACGATTCTCGTGCCGCAGTTCCAGCTCACCATCCAAGCAGCACAGCACAGCCCCCACAAGGCCCAGCTCACCAGGTGGTTGGCCCGTATGAAGAATGCCTACTATGACGCTGAGGATATATTCCATGAGCTTGAGTACGAGCGTCTCAAACGCAAGGTCAAAGGACATGACAAGAAGCTGTTGGTACGTCTCTCCTCTAAACCTATTATCAAACCCCTTGCAAAGTTCGTTGGTCGGGTTGTTAAAAAGGCATCTATGATGTCTTCTAAAAAGAAAAAGTTGTTGAAACGGCTCAACAAGCTCAAGGAAGTTGCAGCAGAAGCCAAGACATTACGTGATTTACTCGGCACAAATGGTGTAATAGCTGATAACAACTGCTCCCCCACCTCCTCGCTCCTCGATCACCAAGTTTTTGGTCGTAATGGACAACGTGACGATATAATTAAATATCTGTTAGATGACAAAGATCACATTGGCGATCGTTACTCGGTTGTTGGGATAACCGGTATGGGAGGTGTTGGAAAGACTACGCTTGCACAGTACATTTATAACAATCCAAGTGTAAAGAAACACTTTCCTGTTAGAATGTGGCTATGCATATCTCAAAAATTAGATATCATTGAATGCACAAAAGAGATGATTGAGTGTGCCTCTGGAGAGAAATGCCCTAATCTACAGAATTTAAGTAATCTACAAAACAAACTCCTACAATCATTACCTGAATCTAAAAATATCATGGTCGTACTAGATGATATTTGGTATGATAGAGCAGAAGAGAAACAATGGAACGAGCTCTTAAAACCATTTGCTTCCCGAGGAGGAACATGTAAATTTGTAGTAACTTGTCGCTCATCTGAGCAGTTTCCTAATTTATTAAAACCTGGGAAGCATACTGAGTTGAGTGATTTAGCACTTGATGATTTCACATCACTTTTGAGATACCGTGCAATGGATGGTTTGCTAATCAGCAATCCACAATTGAAGAATGATTTGAGTAATATTGTGGACCAAATTGCGAAAAAAATGAGTAGATTGCCTTTGGCAGCCAAGGTTGTTGGTAACCAACTGCGTGAACAACCAGAAATCCCGTTTTGGCAAGATACTCTAGAAAAAGCCAACTTGATAGACATTATGGAGATTTTGTTATGGAGTTTTCACCGCTTCGATGCGCAATTACAACGGTGCTTCTTATTTTGTGCTGTTTTTCCAAAAGGTCATATGTATGATGATTTGGTGCCTTTTTGGGTGGCACTTGATTTTATTCAGTCCTCAAATGATAATAGAAATGTTAACGATATAGGTTTGGAATACTTTAAAAAAATGATATCAAACTCTATTATTCACCCAGTATATACTGATCCTAATAAATGGTATACGATGCACGATCTGTTTCATGATCTTGCAGAAATGCTCTCTGTTGAAGATTGTTTTAGGGTAACAAATGTTGTGAGAGAAATCCCTTCAACTGTTCAACATGTATTTATTGATGCACCTTATAATGAAAATCTAAAAGAGAATCTATCTAGTATATGTAATTTGAGTAACTTGCGTACTATCTTCTTGAGAAACCCATCAATTGATGATAATGGTGAAATAATTTCCAAAATATCTACAAATTTTAGAAGCTTGAGGGTATTAAATGTACACCCTTGGGGCTATAAAACACTGCCAAGTGTTGTAGGAGATTTCAGGAACCTCCGGTATATAAGTTCTTGGGAGAGTTCATTTGAGGAGTTGCCTGATTCAATATCGAAGCTGTACCATCTTCAATTTCTATTGTTACCCTCGTCCGTAAAAACTCTTCCAACAAAGTTTAGTAACTTGATCCAACTGCGAAGCATTATAATGGCTAACATTGATGGTGATCAGGTTTATACCTTACCTCCAGTACCTTTCCTAGGCAAATTAACTTCACTCCAACATTTAAATGAATTCCATGTGAGAAAAGAAAAAGGATATGAGATACAACAACTAGGATGTTTGAAGGAAATTGGTGGCTCTCTAAGAATTGTAAATCTAGAGAATGTCAATGATAAGGATGAAGCCATTCAGGTGAGGCTAAAGGATAAAATGTTCTGTTTGATTTTTAGGCTAAAGGCTAAAGGATAAAGCCTTATTAGGCTATCAATCAGTAAATGTTCGTGTTTGATTTTTATATGCGAGAATGAGCAGCAAGTGAATGAAAACCAAAGCATAATGGAAAAACATTTTTTGGAATACAGCATCGGGAGCCGTAAAGATATACTCAATCATGAACTCAAAAGTTTTGAGAAAACGTGCTCTGCAGACAACTGCAAAGAGCAACTTCAAATTATGATAAACACTGCACAAAGTAATGCACCAGAACTTTCAGTAGATGTAAATGTAAACAAAGCCTGGTGGTATTGTCATCAACAACGGATGAAATTTATTTTCAGCTGCAACACTCGAGCAAATGAATTGAAATTACCCGCCATGCTTACTTACCTTCATCTTGGCTATTGTTGTGTATCTGATAGAGCACTGTCAAGTTGTCTGAGAGGAATGACCACTATTGAAGAACTACACCTATCAAGCATCATGACAATAACCACACTTCCACCAGCACAAGTCTTCAAGTCTCTGCAGAGCCTTCGAGTTCTAAAGATTGAAGATTGCTTGTATCTAGGATCGCTGGGTGGTTTGTATGCACTTCCTCATCTCGAAGAACTTCATATAAGAAATTGTTTGTGTTTAAAGATGGAAAGTGGTTATACACCACTGCCCCCCACTTTGCAGACCTTTACCATAAGATCGTGCATAGTTCCTCAAACTGTTTTAAATGACAATCTTCCATGCCTCCAGAATGTTGAAATTGGCAATTGCATTGTTCCCGAATCCCTATCATTTAGCCAGCTAATTAAACTTAAATTATTAATCCTTGAAAAAAATTTTGAGCTTATAAACATTTTGGGCTTAAAATCATGTCCTATCCTGGAGACTTTAATTTTGCAAGTTTGCCCAAAAATATTGGAATTGCCCGAACTGCCAGGTTCAGTCAAATACATTACAATAAGTGATTGCCCAGTGTTAAGGGAGCGATGTCAACCAAACGGTCTAGATTGGCACAAGATTCAAGGCATACAACATAGAGAAATTGAATGATTCAATGCATACAACGTAGAGAGATTCAATGATTCAATGCATACAACGTAGAGAGATTCAATGATTCAAGACCTCTGTCCCCTTCTTACAATAAATAAAGGTAATTCCTCTCTTTTCTCTCCGTTTTTTTTCTTCTTGTTGCTCCCTTTGTCATCTTTTTTTATTTTTATTTGTTTCCATTTTTTGTGTTCTCCGCATGATATTTGGGGGAACAATCATTGCATTTAAAAAAAAAATTTGAGCAATAAAATTAAAATTAGGTAGGTGATCTCCAGTTGGGAGACTAATTAGATTACAAAAATAAAAAAAATTGTACTAACAACCTACACAAGAAAGGGAAAAACAATGGCCTGAAGGAATAATAATTATAAGTTTAGTTAAATAATGAAAAATAGATGTCCCAGAAATGGAATTGCTGATGTTTTTGCTTGAAATAGATGTCTGAAGTAACAAAATAATTTTGCTTGGATCACGGTCATCCGATCAGAATCCAGGCCAATCCAGCCCAGGGTGGAACACACGGGGCCGCTTTAGTCGTGCGGATTCTGATTGGACGGTCCAGATCCAAACAGAAATATTTTGTTACCTTAGGTGGTAGGAATTCGTATTAAATAAGAAAGCCAAATTGTTTTGGTCTGAGCTCTACATATGCTGGCAAGAGAACTCAATATATGCCAACCTGAATGGCTAAATATTAAAAACAAGCAAAATTTTACAAATATCAAGCCATTCCTTACAAATGTCTATTCTCATGTACTTTTCACATCATTTTGCTTCAAAAGGTAGAATTAAATCCCCTCGGACAAAACCACACACAGACGGGGGATGATAGCGAGAGCGTACAATGCCTTTTCTCCTCCTCCAACAGACACCCCTTCATGCCTCCCCATTTCTTCACCTACTTTCCAAACCCTAAACCCTAGCACCTCACTCACCATGTCCGCTACTAACATTTCAGGCGGGATCTATGTACCTCCACTCGGTCATGGATTTGCCTTCCACTAACAGAGCTTGACCTATGACGACCCCGTCAGTGTCTAATGGAGGTTGGAGAAACTCTGCAGTGGGCCCCAGTTGGCAGCAGAGTGTGGGGGACTCTAGACGTGCCTATGATGATTGGTCAGATGATGATGATTATATAGAGAGGGATTGATCACCGATCTTCAAAAAGGTTAAACTTTCACCCCTTTTGCCCCTCTCTCTCTCTCTCTCACACCTCTGGATTTTGAATTTTTTTACAGCCCAATAGTAATATTTTATCACAACCAGGCATATCCCTGAATTTTCACAGCTCAGCCTAGCCGAAGAAAAAAATAAAAAGATGGTCTATAAGGTGTGAGTGTTGATTCAGGAGAAAAATGACAACAAGTAACTCTCTCATACACAGAAGGGAAAACACAAACCAGTGACACTGCACCTGCGTCAGATGCCAGAATCTTCCCAGTGAGTAATGCCTCAGATACAAATGAGCAGTTCAGACTTCGAATTCAGTGAGCAGTGCGTACCCGAACACCTCACACAACTGTACGTTAATGATAACATGTTAGAAGGTATGATTCCTTGAAATTTTAGTCAGTTAAAGTCTCTTAGGACATTATCACTAAATGGAAATAATTTCACTAGCGAGTTGTCCCCCTGAAATTTGGTTTATTTCTTGACTGATACAAATCAACCATGGAAGCAATCGGTTGGCCGGTCATACGCCAACGCGGGTGCCAGCGCTCTCCACTCCTCTGGTCGGATGCGCTCTTCGCTCAGTGGTAAGAACTAATCCTAATTTCTTTTTATCTGCGAATTGCTCTATTATAAGTTAATAATACATGAATTGTTGATTGAAATTAAAAGTACGTAAAATTATGGGCTGAATTGTTTTTTTTATCTAGTACCCAATTAGTTAAAAATTTTGTTACATATTTGTTTCAATGGAAGAACAAACAAATGGAGCGTAAAGTATTCCCTAATTGTTACAAGGGATTAAATATCTTGTGCATTTTCAATGGCTGTCCCTAATTGTTCTTACATATATGTCCGTCCCTAATTGTTACCACCCAAGAGATGAAAGCCTCATATTTGAGCGGCTGGATTTGAAGAATGAGGAGGCGGATCATGAGAGTGCCACTTGTTTTTTTTGCACGATCTTGTTGTTGAACAAGATGCAACAGATAGCATGGTATATTAATTTTTCAATTTCTACATCTTGTTTGTTTCTCATTTTGTATATGAAACTTGCTCACTCCGCCAAGGTAACTAAACCTAATAATATACAAATTATTAGCCTCAATTTTATTCTAGATAGTAGAATTAATTTAACATAATTTTGGTCAATTCTGCTCTAAATTTTGCCGATTAGTGTTACCAAGACTAAATTTAATTGCAATATAAACCAACAATGGCCAGAAAATTAGGAACACTCTAATATGTTGTGGAATGAAAACATAATAGAGGAAAAAAATTGTTCTAGTAAATTTATTTGCTCCTTGTTTCGGTAATTCATTTATTGACAGAGTATGCTTCAGTTGGCATGGTACCTTTTTTACCCTTTTACAGGTGCTTGAGCATACTGGTACTATGGAGCTTACGGATTTTACTGGTACACAATATGGTAATGAACTGTTACCATATATGACTGCAGTGGGCCAACTGGTACCTTTCTCTCTCTCTCTTGCTGGTTTGCTTCTGTACTGACAGTGACTGATCTGAGACCAAAGTTCTTTGCTTCAGGAAGAAACTGATGTTAAAATATAAGGGGAATTTCATGTATATCTGTCAAAAAATTTAAATGAGATTTAATAGAAAAGTCAATAAATTGGGTAAACTTGTGAGTTCTTTACATTTAGAAGGGTGAATGTGATATTACGAATTTTGGAGGGGTGAAAAGGTAATTTGATGTTTTTGAGGGGTATACATAAAATTACTGCTAAATTACATATACCTAATTAACTGTTATTCCTAAATTTTTTTCTTTAGGCTATTTCAAAGTGGAAGCAAGGAAGAAGAGAAGAAAATATAATATGGGTAAATCAGAGCTATAGATATTTACTTCTATTTTCCTCTCTTTTTTTCTTAATAACCAGAATGTTATGATTAACTTGTAATATTTTAAATTTCCAGATGTATTTGGCAAATATTCAGACGTATATGCTCATCACTGCATATGAACCCTTACTAATTAAGTAAGTAGTTAACCCTTGATTACAGAGTTAAGACAACACAAGTCTAAAGATTTTAGCATAGCAATTTTGGCTTCATGCAGCGCATAAGCCATATGCAAGGCTGTTCTATTTTATAGTCCATGTGCTGCAATAAGTCAAAACTACTTTGTTAAAACCTCTACCCAACACATAAGGCTTTAATTAATCCTCTGATAAGTGAGCCTAGAGTCTTGTTGTTTACTAGATACTAATATTACTGTTTCTTGGGGTTGTTATCATCATTCTTTTATGTGTATTTATTTCATTTTACTACCGTTTATTGTTATTAATTTTTGCCTGTCATCTCAGCCCGCTGAGTGAGAGTGCAAGAACAGTAGGAGCTGGTATAGCGGTACCAGCCGAACAATCAGGATGCATACCAGTACAAGAGGTTTTCAGACTGGCAGTTACAAGCTTTAAGGTTCATGATTGGAACCTCTTTGGTGGAATTGCAGGGGCATAATTGGGATTATTGTAAAGTAAAATAATTTGGGAGGGTTAAATTATTGATCTGACAATGGGCTTTTTTTTTTTCCCTTTTTTTTGCTACATGGAAAACACCATTTTCTTAATCATGGAGTTTGCCTTTACAGCATGGAATGCAATTTTGTAACGTTCTTACTTTGTAATTATTCGTTCTTTATGTTGTTGGTAGAATAGTGGCAGTTTCAAAGAACTTATTGGTATGATATTCATATATAGATAGATTAACAATTAGATTTAATATAATTTTAGCATTATTTAATGATTTATTAAGGACATTTGATTTTAAGCTATTGAAAATTTTTACAGACACTATATGTTACTAACTTAATATCATATTCAAAATGTTGGATTTAAAATTTTGAACATCGTTCTTATAACTTGTCAACATTTGATTAACACCTTGTAAATAAGCTAACAAATTTGTTTCATATTTGTTTCAATGGAAGAACAAACAAATGGAGAATACTTTACGCTTAGCTTTGACATCAAACGAGTCAATTAAGGACAGAGATAATAAGTATTAAATATATATAATATATTAAATGATAAATCTCTAATAAGTTACCAAAGAAAGATTAATCTCTTATAAATAAGCTAACAAATTTCTTTTGCTAAAACACTAACCAAAACTAAAACCACTTAATCCTTACAATAGAACCCCCGCAATTCCGATCGATGTCTCATTTTTCATAATTGTTTCAATGGAGAATACTTTATACTTAGCATTGACATCACGCAACAAATGAGTCAATAAGGATATCGAGATATTATAGAGAATAAGTATTAAATCATTCTTCATCTTCTCCCTCTTGATCCTCTTCCTCTTCTTCTCCATTTCTTCTCCATCTTCTCCATCTTTTCCTTCAGATCCCTTCACAAAGTAAATTAAAAAAAAAATAGAAAAATAAAAAATACAAGAGTGAGGGTAGGGTACTACACATTGATCCATACTATGGATTAATATCTCCATTTACAAAGGTTAAATTGTTGAACTGAACCATTCACAACATGCTCTACATATGGAAATATTTGTGTAGATCAAATTTTTCAATATTTAGAATTTTTTTTACTTATTTTTTTTAGATATGTTGAAAATAAAAAATTCTAGATCATTCAAAAGTAGTGATATTTTACTTATCTAAAAAAAATAGTAGAATAATTCTAAAATAAGTAAAATTTTAATCTGCATGTACATTTTGGTATGGAAATCATGTTGAACAGTTCAACAAATTTTAGTTTGAAGCAACATACAACAAAGAAAAAAATAAGTAACCTCTTCGCCCTCCTCTCCTTCAAGTTCTTCATCAGCCTCCTGAAAGAAAAAGAAAAATTAGAATTGCAATAAATGGCAGGAACACAGAACTTAGTAGAAAAGGACAAACAAACAATATTTTGGACAGGAGATATATTAAATAATGAAGAGAGAGAGAGAATGTAACACTAACACTGTTAAAATACTTCAATGGATTAGGCCACAAATCCTCCTTCATTATTTCGGCTATCTGCTACAAAATAAGAAAAAAAGGAAGGATATAACCAATTTACCCTTCTAAATGAAACATGTAGTCAAGCTTTGACCTAAATATTATTATTTTTTTTAATTAATCAAATTACGCATCCATTTGCACTATATGTTTTGTGTACCAATTTTTTTATATAATTAAAGTGCTTAATTAAAACTTGTAACTTACCAGTATAATGGAGTAGCCTGATTTCAGATCTTTACAGTCTTCAACATCCAAAGAAACCAAGTGCTTGAAAATCTAACATTTTTCAGAAACCAAGAAAATTTCAATTATCTATTACTTAAGATAAACTATTTCTCATATAATTTAAAGGCATCATATCAAAATTAAAAGTGAGTAGATATATTATTACCTTCTGGTCTTCATCACTAAGCAAGTCACCAAGGAGTGGATGGCTTAGAAACTACAAAAAAAAAATACATATATCAAAAAGTTTTTGTTAAATAGATTAATCAAAATTACAAAATTTCAGAAATTAATATCAAATTATACCATTACTCTGGATATGGAACATTTACTAAGAGTCAACACAGGTGTCATTAGTAAACAGTAATCCAGCAATATTGTTTGTTATAACAAAAAAAATGTTAAATGAAATATTTGGGGTAGTTCGAAAAGGGAAACTATGTCGAAATTTGAATAGTATTGTTCATGAATTCATAGTTTTGTTTCTAAAACTTTCAAATTTGCCTATTTTGCATTAGTAACGGGTATCAATACTATAACCGCGCCCATGCAATTAACCATGAAAAGATGATTCCAATTCAGAGAAATTTTAATATTTTTTTTTCATAAATTAATACAATTATTATACATTCTTCATTATCACAAAAAGTGATAACATGAGAATTTTGGTTAGATAAAAAGGGAAACTTTTGTCCAAATTTGAACAGTATTTTTCAACAATTCATGGATTGGTTTCCTAAAATTCAGAGAAATTTGTAATAATTTGAAAAGTGAGCTTATAGCAGCAAGCCAAAAGTCGGGAATAGTTCTGATGACATCATTTCTACTGTTATACATACTTTTCAATTAAGAAGTTAAGATGAATTCAATTCTTTTCTATTGAGTTGAAATCAATTGAACCCCATAAAGGTTGAAGTTCCGTCAGACCCTTAATTTACAAAATTTCAGCTATGATCTCCTGATACAGTCTAAATTCACTGCATAACAGGTACAATTTTGACACCAAAGTCTAACAATAAGTACAAGTACAATTATCTACCAGCTAGCGCGGATCTTAAAGCTGGTTAGTCGGACGTGGAATTCAACGGAGTAACAGGTACAGTAACAGCGTCGCTCTTGTTCTTTAACAACACGTGGCCCCTGGTGGCCCCCACTAGTCGCTGTTTCATTACTCCCAGCATGGTCACGGTGGGGGCCACTGTCAGCCTCTGGTTATTTACCCGCCATGATCTTTGATTTGATCGATCAATCGATTGAAAGAGAGAGAAAAAGAGGAGAGAGATCGGGATCTCTCGGAGGGGAGAGGGGGTGTCCGATGCCCATCAAACCAGAGTTTGTTTGATGGGTGGTTTCTATCGTCTGATTCACTTCAAAATCTGTGCACATGACTTTAATATCCGTGTTATTTTCTTTAATATCCGTGCGTACAGATATTAAAATAAATAGAAATTCAAATCATCAGAAACCCCGTCGAACAGACTCTGGTCCGATGGGCATCAGAAATCCCCCTCTCCCCTCTCGGAGAAGGCAAGACCAAGAAGAGAGGAGTAGGGATGGCAAAAAAGCCCGGTCGACCCGGAGGCCCGGTCATCTCCGCCCGGCCTGCCCGGAGGCCCGGTTGGCCCGGCGATGTGATGGGCAGGCCAGGCCGGGCCTAAAGACGGGCCAGGCCGGGCCTGGACTTAAGTCGAAGCCCACAGGCAGCCCGTTGGGCTTATATGTTAATACAAGTATACTGTATACAGCCTAAGAGGTAAAGAGTTTAGGGTTTATTTCATATTTCCATTTCCGTGAGCCGCCTCTTCCATTTCGCTCTCACTCCGTCTCTCTCTGACTCTGTCACTCTCTCTATCACTCAGCTGTCGCGCCGCTCTGCAGATCACCGCCGATCGTCGCCTCTCCACAGATCACCGCCGATCGTCGCCTCTCCACAGATCACCGCCGATCGCCGCTGCCAGTCCTCTTCCACGGTGCCAGGTAAGGCTCGCCCTTTGTCTATTTTATTTCTTGTTGTATTTCACAAAACTTAGATCGATATTTTGTTGAGAATTTCATTTGATTTTTGTTTATGTGACAAGAGCCGAGCCCCTTTCCGAGAATTATATTTTTTTTATTTCTGACTCTATAATCTTTGTACTGGTAAAATACTCTAAAATCAAAAAGGTTGAAGCAATCAGGTAAAACTACTCGGAATTAGGCTAGAGACAAAAAAAAATGTAATGATTTCCAGGTAGTCTTTTAATACTGGTATATAGGAAGTTTTGAAAAGTAGTTAAATAGGTTAGGTTCAGAAATCAGAAGTATGTTACAATCAATTAGTTAACTAAGCACTTGCAATTTTCTCTTTGAAGGTGACAAACCTCTATTTGGACTGTGGAGTTGTTGAAAAAGATAATCTCCTTTAATTCAGTCAGGTACCTTTAAATTTTTTTGTATCAACAGTAAGAATGAGGTGCTGTAAGCATGTAATTGTTAGGTACTTTCCTGTGTTTGAGAAAATTGGGAAAATGAGTTTGATAAGATTTTTTTTATGTATCTTCTGTTTCATTCATTGATAAAATATTTTTTGTTATAGCTGCTTTTGCAATTCAAATTAGTTCAATAAAATGAGTTCATAAGTCTATTGTTTGACTATATTTCCTTTTGCACATTAGTTTGTAAGTCTAGTTTTTTTTTTTTTCAGATTTGGGAGAAGATAATCCATTTAAGACATATTGTGATGGAGAGGGAGATGGAGATGAAGATAACTGTTAGCTGATTTTCTGATTTTAATTTTGGGCAAGTATAGATTTCAATTTTCTGATTTTAATTTAATAAAATAACCATGTATAGATTTTAATTTTCTGGAAGTTTGTTTGTAGCTCCTATGAAAAATATACATAGAATCTGTTTTTGCTCCTGTTCTTTTTTTTTCTTCTCCTTTTCTCTAATACATAATAGACACTAGATGGAAATTATCAAAATGAAGCAATTTGGTCTAATACTCTTCTTTTTGTAGGCAAAATGGCAACTCCTATAGATATTATCTTGGCAACTCCGCAAGAACCGACTAGTCTAGAGGAAGCAACCTCTACCCCTAGAGAGGGCTCTGCCCCAACACCGATACCAAGTGATGTCGCAAATGCAAGTCTGGCAACAAGTGCAGCAGCAGCATCAGGTGCTGCTGGTTCCGCAACACCGTCATCGAGTACCCCTAATCAGCCAGATGTCATTGATACATCCAAACTGAAATCTGAAGTGTGGGAGCATATGACAAAGAAGATGATTGGTGGCAAGATAAGGGCAGAATGCAAGTACTGTAAGAACAATTATGCAGCAAGCGCCAGCAGTGGTACACGACATCTTAGATCACATATAGAGTCTTGTTTAAAGAAAAAACAACAAAAATTCCCCCAAGCTTACCAAAAACTGTTAGTCACTAAAAAATTAGAAGGGAAAACTACTTTATCAAATTATGAATTTGATCAAGGGGTTTGTAGAAAAGATCTTGTGCAGATGGTAGTGCTGCACGAGCATCCTCTCTCGCTTGTTGACCAGATGGGATTCAAGATTTTTTGCAATAGCATGCAACCATTGTTCAAAATTCCAACTCGTAACACGGTGAGAAGTGATGTTCTTAAACTTTATAAGGATCGAACGAAGAGAGTCATGTGGCAATTAGAGAACAATGAAGGGAGGGTGGCAATTACAACCGACATGTGGACAGCAGACAACCAAAAGAAGTCCTATATGGCGGTTACTGCGCATTTTGTGGATGATTCATGGCATCTACAGCAGCGACTATTAAGGTATTGAAACTTGTTATTTACTTATGTGCTGAAATTAAGTGTTAATTGTGCTGAAATTAAGTATTAATTGTAGGTTCCAATACGTACCTTCTCCCCACACTATAGATGTACTCGTGGAGCACTTAATGAATGTTCTTTTAGATTGGAATTTAGATAGTAGGTTGTCAACTATAACGGTTGACAATTGTAGTACTAATGATGGAGTAGTTGAGGCTTTGGTTAATAAATTAGAAAGTGAACAACTCTTACTAGGTGGGTCTTTTTTGCACATGCGTTGTTGCGCACATATTTTGAACCTAATCGTAAAGGATGGGTTAGATGTAATTGGTCCAAGTTTAGAAAAAATTTGTGCTAGTTGTGTATATTGGTCCTCTACTCCTAAAAAAATAGAAAAATTTGAAGAGACGGCACGGCAATGTAAAATCAGCTGTACCAAAAAGTTATGCTATGATGTTAAAACACGATGGAATTCAACCTATAATATGTTAGAAACAGCCCTAACATATAAGGATGTTTTCCATCGTTTGAAAATACGTGATAAGCAATACAAAACTGTGCCGTCGGACGAAAATTGGGAGAATGCTAGAATTATATGTGCAAAATTAAAGATTTTTTACACTATAACAGAATTGTTTTCCGGGACAAAATACACAACAGCCAACCTTTATTTTTCAAACATTTGTGAAATAAGATTGGCTTTGCAAAATTGGATGTTAGATTCTAACCTAACCATTGTGATTATGGCATCAAGAATGAATGAAAAATATGAGAAATATTGGGTTAACATACATAGTATCATGGGGGTTGCCACTCTTTTAGATCCAAGGTCTAAGACAGTTCTCATAACTTATTACTATAAGAAGATTTATGGTAATAATTATGCGAGCGAAGTTGAAAAAGTTCTTGATTCATGCCGTCAATTGTTTCGGGAGTATCAAAGAAGAGATTCGAATCAACAAGTTGAGGAACCAACAATCGTAAGGGCAAAGAAACCAAAAGTTGGTTTTCCAAATGATTACAACATGTTTGTCGATACTATGAAGAAGGATTACAACATGACTACGAAGTTGGAACTTTACTTAGAAGAAGGCTTGGTTCCAACTGACGATGACAACTTTGACGTGCTCGAATGGTGGAAGTCGTCTAATGGATCTAAATTTCGAACTTTGCGAAACATTGCTCGAGACATATATGCAATACCCGTTTCAACAGTTGCATCCGAATCAGCTTTTAGCATGGGCGGGCGAATAATTAGTCCACAAAGAAATAGACTTCATCCTCAACTTGTTGAAGCTCTAGCATGCGCACAAAATTGGTTAAGGGCTGATTTCGAAGGTATAATATCGTATAGTCTCATTTTTGTAGTATTTTAATTAAATATGCTCATATTTTCATTTAACTATGAGTTGTCTTTTTTTTTTCAGATTTGGGAGAGGGTAATCCATTTAAGACATATTATGATGATTTAGATGGAGATGGAGATGGAGATGGAGATGTAGATGCTGAGGTAACTCTTCTTCTTAGATTGTCTGTCAGAATTTATGGTTCTTAATTTCTGTTTAGGAAGTGTTGGTTAGGTTTGGTTAAATCGTGCTTTTAACCTATTGCCTTATTTTTGTAGGGTTGTTCTGATTTTAATTTTCTGATTCTAATTTTCTGATTTTAATTTGGTCTAATATTCTTCTTTTTTAGGTAATAGAAGAACCTTGTTTATAATTAAATAGTTCATAGATAAAATTAATCTAGGTTATACAAACTTTATCATGGCTGAACCTTGTTTTCATAATTATACAGATGAGAGCAATAGAAGAAGAGGAAGAGTAGTGACTTCGTAAATCGTAATTAGTTCTGGAGTTTGGTCTCCATATTAGTAGGTTAGATTAATTAATTTTTACTTCATTAAAATTACCCATGTTGATTAAAATTTTTACTTCATTAAACCTTGTTTTCTGGAGTTTGCTTCTTGTGTAGTTAAAAGAGGGAAACAGGAACAACAATTTTATGCAAACTGTGTGGTTTTAAGTTTCATTTCTCATTGTCTGCAATGAGAATCAAGACTGTGTGGTTTTAAGTTTCATTTCTCATTTTTCCAACAAAATGACACCAATGATGGTTCTTCTCATTGTCTGCAGTGGGATACTTCACCAGGGAATCAAGACTTGTGGAACAATAATGCAATATATGCTTTTAATGAGTAGTTGAATGTTACAATATGGCGTTTGAGTAGCAAAATTACTATTCTGTTTGTTATTGTTTGTCAAACTATTTATAGTTGTTTGTTAATTATTCTGTTGTTGTTTGTTGTTAATTAGTTTGTTAAACTATAAATTATGTGATTGTGATTTGTGAAACTATGCAATATATTAATGTGACTGTGATTTGTGAAATTAGGTGTACCGTGTAATTATGTTTGATGTGCTATATAATTTGGTGGGATTGGTGTGGATGGGCCACCGGGTATGGGCGGGCCAGGAAGGCCCACGGGCAAGGACAGGAAAGGCCGGGCAGGCCTGGGCCTGGAGGAAAAGCCCATTGGGCAGGCCGGGCCTAAATTTTCAAGCCCGTCAGACTGGGCCAGGCAGGCGGGCCATTAATTTTTTACGGGCAGGCCAGACCTGGGTTTGACAAAATACCCGTGGACTAGGCCCATTGCCATCCCTAGAGAGGAGACAAGGAAATGAATAGGAATTCAAATCATCTAAGGTAACAGATTATTTCAGTTTAGATCCAGGTCGTCCGATAAGAATCCGTACAAATATTAAAGGGATTCCAGGATTCCACTTTGGATCGGATTACCTGGATTCTGATTGGACAGTTTGGACCTAAACATAAATATTATGGTACTTTAGAGAATATGTACTAACTAAATAATCGAAAAGTAGATCAAAAGTAATGATTGTGGACTCAGTGTAGTAGATCAAAAGTAATGATTGTGGACCTATGAAGCCGATTTTTTTAATAATCGAAATTAAATAAAAAAAATATCGAAAAGAGAATAGGATCTAGTTTTTTTCGAAAACTAAAAAGACGGGATAATTATCAACGTCCCTAGAGACGGAATAAATAAAAACGTCCATCTTAATGATAATCCCGCACCAATATAACTACTAACTAACCCAAAATTCAGAAGAAAAAAAATTTCTCAGGGACAGGATGGATAATCCCGTCGGTGAACAGTAACAAAAAAAAATAATTCAAGGACGGGATAGATAATCCCGTCCGTGAACAGTGACCCAAAAAAAAATATCAAGCTAAGATTTGATTTTGATTAAATAAAAAAATTAGAAAAATTATGTTTCAACTATAAAAACAATGATTTAGTTTAGTAATATTTTTTAAAATAAAATTTATATTTAAAATTTAACATTATAACACGATTTATATTTTAGATATTATGTCTATAAATATGATGAGATTTGATTTATGTTTTAGTTATATCAAATGACTTGGAATTCTATATCGTTAATCTTGATACATTATTAATCAATAGTTAATTGTATTAAATTTGAATTTAATTGGTAGACTATCTATGTGTCCGATAACATAGACATATTTTTTTAATTTAATTTATTGAGAACTCCATTACATCAAATGACTAAATTATGTTTTTTATAAAAACCGAATTTTTTTTTTGAGAACTCCATTACATCAAATTAACTATTGATATAATGGAGTTAGCGCAATTAAAAAAATAACACTAATCTAACCATTAATTTAGTCATTTGAAAAATAAATTATTATTTTTATAGTTGAAACATAATTTAGTAAATATAATTTTTATAAGTTTTTTTTATTTAATCAAAGTCAAATCTTAGTTTTTTTTTTTTTTTTTTTGGTTACTGTTCACGGACGGGATTATCCATCCCGTCCCTGAGAATTTTTTTTTTTCCGGATTTTGGGTTAGTTAGTGGTTAGATTGGTGCGGGATTATCTTTAAAAGGGACGTTTTTGTTTATTCCGTCCCTAGGGACGTTGATAATTATCCCGGCCTTACTAGTTTTCGAAAAAAACCAGATCCTATCCTCTTTTTCGATATTTTTTTTATTTAATTTCGATTATTAAAAAAATCGGCCTATGAAGGCTATAATTATAGATTTTTATATGACAAAACTAGAGTACACTTGCTGATTTAATATTGAATTTGTGGAATCTTTTTATTATTTTTAGATAGGTCGAAAATTGGTGTTATTTTATTTATCTAAATAAATTGTGACAAATTATTGAACAGTTCAGATCAACTATTTTGATTTTGAAAATTAAAATATTAATTTATAATACGGTCAATGCATAATATCATAGCCTCAACAAAATATTTGAAAACTATATAAAATGTTACTTCGTACGACAAATTGCTAATGCAACAACCTTTTTATTTTGAAATTTTGTTTGTAGGTCCTTCATTATTTACTTGACATCGAGTCTACCAACTATTAATAATACCGCACATTTATTACAATATAAATATAAATTTGAGTTCAAATTTCAACATACTGAAAAGAAAAAAATGGCGTAGTGCCAACAATTACGAATTCATATCACCCAAAGTAACTCAAAATTTGAGTTTAGACCCGGACCGTAAAATTTATTTTGGCATAAATATTAAAAGAATTATGTACATTCTACTTCGGACTAAATTAGTCTAGATTCTAAGTGGACGGTCATAATATAAATTGAAATTTTGAATTACTTTAAAAGATCCGGACTCAATAAATACAGTTAAAATTGAAGAATTGAGAAAATAAGAGTGTAACTTGCATTTGGAGATTGGAGGGTATTTTATGAGCATCAGATAAAATTTAGAGTTTTAATTTTGATCTCAACCGTTCAATCCTCATTAATATTGTGTGTGCGATTTATATATATTTTTTAAAATCTTCGCAGAAGCTGCGAAGTCGTGAGAGAAAATCGAATTCTCGACCTTTGGGTAACCACCAATTCTAGAATTTTCTTCCTAGCCAACTGTGCTACCTTCCCTTTCTCGTGGGCGATTTATATTAAATGTATTTCGTAAGTCTAAATTGGACACGTCAATTTTGACGCGAATCAATTGATACAGACTAAACATCACACTGAATTTGATCAATGCCCATAAAAACGCAACTCTTCAAACACAAATTTGTAAGAATGAATTTTAGGAGGAGACTATAACAATATATTGTTGAAAAAATTTTAGGTACCACATTTTGTTTCAAATAATGAAAGAAAAGATAATTTCAAAAAAGAGGAGGGTTCCAATGCACTCAAAATTTCATGCTCTCATTTGCTCCTAATTATTTATTTTCATTTTCAAAGTCTGAACAGTCGATCAGAGCCAATCAACATGACCTTCATAATAAAATATGCGTGGAGATCAAATTTAATATTTTTTTGAATTTTTTTACTATTTTTTAAGAGAGGGACAAAATCACTTGATCAGATGGTCCAGAATCTCCTTAAAACAAAGATTTTGTACATATCTTAAAAAATAGTAAAAAAATCGAAAAAATATAAAATTTGGTCTCCAGGCATATTTTATTATGAAGATCATGTTGAGCAGTTCGGATCGACTATTCGGACTTTGAAAATGAAAATAAAGAAGATAAATAATTGTGAGTAAATGAGAGCATAGAAATTTGGGTGTATTTGAACCCTCCTCTTTCAAAAAATATCCTTTCAAAATAGAAGTTATTATCTAATGAAATTAAAAAAAAAAGTTATCTATTTTGGTTATCATTTCCTCAAAAATTGAACATTTCGTATTTTCTTAACGGAAAAAGACAATTTAATGAATGTAAAATATTTACTTAGAGTATATATATGTCCACTATCTTTTTTTTTTAAATCTTTGCAGAGGCTGCGAAGTCGTATATGTCCACTATCATTTAAAGTAACAAGTGTTGGATTTTTAGTATACAATTTCAAATTATTTTGCAAAGTCATGTATTTTTTAGGGAGAATGTGGTACTATGCATAGTGTGGATTGTTCTTACTATGAATTAAGAGTGAGTTTATGGTACGACGCGTATTACCCTTCTGAACATAATTCAAAATCCGGACCTTTGAATCTTCGTCAATATTCGTGCTATGAGATTCACTGGACCAAACATTAACGGAGCGACTCTGTTAAACTATTGATCCCTCCGTCTATTATTTCTCCTCTATCGCCCTATACCTCTATATCCTTCTTCTTTTTTTTTGAGAAAAGCCCGTAGGCATGCATTAATTAACAAAGTCATGTTACATTAATCCATAACATAACCGTGAATAGAAAACAGAAAGGAGAAAAAATAAAAGCTACCTAAAAAATAAGATTAAATTAAACTGGAGATTACATGTAGCTGAGATGGATTTCGCTACCAGTAAAACTCAAATACTCTAATTTACCAGTATCCATCCTCTAACTTGTCCTGTTCAGTTGGAAATAATTCTCGTCAATGTTGTGAGGGATGTCCTGTATTACACTTGCCAGAGTCTGTGGATTGGTTATGGGCTGGTTCATTTGCGTCCTTGCGCCGTTTGCTAATGCATGAGGTCCTGTCAAAGCCTTTCTAGAGATGTATTTGATTGAGAAATTTTCCCCAAGGTCCTTGGCCTGCAGGATGCATTCTCCCACTGTTTGTGCTGCTCTCCAAGATGGTAAATTATTGATCTGGCCACTGTTAATTACCTGCACCAAAGTTTTACAATCCGAGAAAAGCTGTGTTTGCCTTCCTACAACCCCTAGATCCCAGGCCTTGTACCGGTACATGGCATTTAACACCGCCAATGCCTCCCCATGCATAGGGTCTTCAGCCTTACCTGAGCCCACCCATACCCTTGTTAGCACCCCCTCCCCATCAAACAATACTACTCCCCACCCCATGTTCTTGCTTGCGTCCCATGACGCATCAACCAGTAGTGTGTGGGAGTTCAGGGGAATAATTGTAGTGGGACTTGAGAGGTTTACCAACCTAGTGCCAATTGTGTTGTGCATACCTGGTGGGGGCTCCAGTAAACGGGCGCGTGCCAATATCGAGTCTGGTGTTTGTGTTTTTGATTGAAAAATCCATTCGTTGCGTGCCTTCCATAAGCACCAAATTAAGTTGCATAACATCATAACCTGGTCCTCATTCATGGCAGCTGTGAGTTGCAACAGGGCTGCAGAGAAATCTAAAGGTATAGAGTGAACCCTTAGTGAGAAGTCAGATGCAAACCAGGTCGCCCGGGCCAAATCACAGAAGAAAAGTGCATGGGTCAGGAATTCGTTCTCCTTATCACATCTGGGGCATCTTGGGTTGGTTGATCTTATCCTTCTGTGCAAGGCTATCATAGTCGGGACCCCACCATGTACCGCTTTCCAGAGAAACAGTTTGATTCTAGGGATAACCTTCTTCCAGGACCAAATTCTTTTCCAGGCCTCTATCTTAGAAGCATGGTACGAGTGTTTGGGTTGTTGGGTGAGGATTGTGTACCCTTCTTTGGTTGAGTAGGATCCCTTTTTGCTGCCATCCCAGATTAATCTGTCATGTATCAGTGGGGTCTCTTTTGGTCTCTGTGCTGTTGTTGAAATGGTGAGGCTCGCCTGCTGTCCAAACACTACTGTGATTCTTGTGAGGTCCCATGTTTGTGTTGTGTGGTCATATAAATCTGCTACTCTGAGGTCTCTCCTCTCATTTGTCCAAATTCTCTGTGTCACCCAGCCATCGTACCATGGTTCGTTGATAGCTCTAATGTTCTTGCCATCTCTAATTTGCCATTTGGTTTGATCTCTGAAAAAAACCTTCAACCCTTGAATTACCTTCCACAGAGGGCTGGAGTCTCTAGTGTTTTTAATGTCCCAGAAGCCACCTTTAGGGAAGTATTTCGCTCGTATAGTTTGCACCCATAACCGATCTTCATTTGCAGCGACGTGCCACACTACTTTGAGTAGCAGGGCTTGGTTAAAGGCCTTGGTGTCACGGATGCCCAGACCACCATTTTTTGTGTCCTCACAGATTTTACTCCATGCGATGAAGGATATGTAATGCTCTTGGTCTAGCTTTCCCCACACAAACCGGCGAAATAGACGGTTAATCTCAGTTATTGTTTTGGTAGGGAGGGCTGCTACTGTCATGTAGTACACCGGTATGGAGGCCAAGACCGATTTTAGTAGTATTACCCTCCCAGCAAAAGACAACATATTGATTTTCCAGCCTGCTAACTTACCGTATAGCTTGTCCATCAGACTCTCATGCGTAATGTCGTGTTGTCTGTTGGATTGCGAGATCACTATTCCTAGATATTTCTCACTCACCTCAGCTTCTCTTGCCTCAATCTCTGTTAGGACTTGCTGCCTGCAAAGTACACTGCAGCAGCTACTGAACCAAATGGTTGATTTTTGTGGGTTGACGCTTAGCCCGGATACCATTGCAAAGTTGTCTAGAATTTGTCGAATCTGCTGAGCCTCCCGTGGTGTTGCTGTTCCCATTACCATGAGGTCGTCTGCGTAAAGGACATGAGTAAGGGGTGGTGCAGTCCTAGCAAGCTTGATTCCAGATATTTTCCTTTCCTTTAGCTGTGACTGGAACTGTCGTGATAGAAATTCCATTGCAAGAATAAAGATATATGGCGAAAGGGGACATCCTTGTCGCAGGCCCCGACTCGGGGTAATGAACCCTTGTCCTTCACCATTGATCATTATTGTTACTCTGCCAGTTTCCATAGAATTCTTAATAATGCGATTTAGTCCCCACGGCATGTTAACCGCTTGCATTGCTTGGAAGATGAAGGGCCAAGAGACTGTGTCGAAGGCCTTACTGATGTCAGCTTTGAGCATAAATGCTTGTTCCTCATAGCCTCTTGATTGGAATGAATGGAGTACTTCTCTAACTAGAATGGTGTTGTCTGAAATATGTCGCCCCTTAACGAATGCAGTTTGTGTATTGGAAATTATGGTTTGAATGTAGGGTTGGATACGGTTGGCAATAATCTTCATAAGGAGACGGTACATTATTTTGCCAACTGTGATGGGGCGAAAATCTTTAGGTGTAGCTGGGTCTGTGCATTTTGGTATCAGTATTACTCTACTGTTCATCCATGCAGTTGGGGCGGAACCACTCTGGAAAACCTTCTGGAGTGCTGCTGTTATATCCATTCCCATCAGATCCCATTGAGTCTGAAGGAACCTGGCTGTAACACCATCAGGACCTGGTGCTTTGTCGGGTCCCATTTGGAATAGCGTCTCTTTAACCTCTTCTAGTGTTGGCAGGCGATCTAGTTTTCCATGGTCACTTGATGGGAACCGTCCCTGATGGCTATCTTCCAGGTGCTCAAAGTATGTGTTCCTTTTAGTTTCATCACATGGCTCCTGCTCTTTGTAGAGATTTTTAAAATATCGGACGAAAACGCCCCTGAGTTGGCTGTCCTCAGACACTGTTACACCTGATTCGTTTATCACTTGGGTGATGCGATTAACTCTCTTCCTTGTTGTTGCAACAGTGTGATAAAATGAGGTATTTCGATCTCCGTCTACAAACCAATTTAGCCTCGATCGCTGTCTCCAGAAGTCCTCTAGCGCCTGTTCTGTTTTGTGGAATTCAGCCATCAGTTCTGCTTCATAACCTGCATTCTGTTGACTTGGGTGAAGGGTTTGGAGCTCCAGAATTTTTTGTTTGAGAAAATGAATTTTATTTTGCGGATTGGGTTGTGTTCGGGCCCAAGTCCGAATTCCTCCTTTTATGGCCTTCATTTTTTCTTCCAGCGAAATGCCTTCCTGTGAAGGCCAGTTTTGTGTACATGTAGAAAGGAAGTTCTCAGAGTGGAACCACCAATTTTCCACTCTGAAATTGTTGAATTTTAGGGGACTGTTTGCTGTTTTGAGTAGGAGCGGGATGTGGTCTGAATGAATGCGAGGAAGGTGTTTGACTTGAGCTTGTGGCCAGTGTTGGATCCATAGCGGTGTGACTAGAACCCGATCTAATCTTTGGAAAATGAGTGTGGATGCGTGTTGATTGTTTGACCAAGTATAAGCGGGCCCTTGGTATCCCATGTCTATAAGTTGTGCTTCAAAAATGAAGTCACGAAATGCTCTTGTATCTTTGTTTTGTCCTGAGTTTCCTCCCCATTTTTCTTCTCCTCCAATTATCGCGTTAAAGTCGCCAATGATGCATACATCCTTGTCCACCGCAATGATAGCCTTCACCTGTGTCCATAGCTCGGGATTCCTCTTATGGGACGGGTCTCCATATATGCCGACTAGGGCCCATCTTCTACCATCCGGTTGGGTTATCCTAGCATGCATTATAAACCTTGTCTGTGAAACAATCTGTAGGTTGACATGTTGCCCCCAAAGGAGCCAAAGTCCCCCGGACCGGCCTCGGGCCGGTACGAAGGAATAGTTTGGTAGCGGTAGTTGTGGTAAGTAAAATCTTGACTTTCTTTCAGAACTCTTAGTTTCAGATACGAAAGCTATTGCAGCCCTCGTCGCCCGGAGGAGGTCACTTAGGAATTGTCTTTTCCGCGTTCCTCCGGATCCACGGCAATTCCAAGCGACGATATTCATCTTGTCGGCGGAGGCGCCGACAATGTGGCCTCCACCGCTTTTCGTTTGTTTCTGGGCAAGGACTGCTCACCCTGCTGTTCTGACATAAACATATCATGTGTCTCTATTTCTCCTCTCTTTAGACCAGTACCACTACCATTACCAATCTCCAGCTGCCTTACTTGGGCTTTAACAAATCGGTTTTTTATTCCGTGTGGAATTTCATTCAGGATTGGGTCTATGTTTTGGGTTCTTTCTGTTGCTGGGAGCCCAATATTATGTAGGCCCAGGTTGGTGGCTGTTGGGCCATTTCCATCTTCATTGGGTGGTGGGGCGGTCTGATTGGAATGGGCAGGTGGGATGGACCGATCTGGAGATACGGCTGGCTGGCCTTGGGGATATTGGTACGGGCCCTGTTGGTGATCGGTTGCATGGTCAGTGGGGACCATTGCCGCATCAGTTAACCATGGTGCCACCCGCTTTTTTGCTAGGTGAGCAAAGTCAGGTCTATTACTGAAGCGAGGTTCTTGCAGTAGTTTTTCTACTCTAACCTTGTCTAGGCAAGTAAGCATCTCATGGTCAATTTTTGCACAGAAGTTACATAGCCTGGTCACCCTCTCATATACCACAAATACCTTGAAATTGCCTAAGTAAGGGTGTGTGAAATGGACTGTGTCCTTTAGAGCTTGGTCAATGGGAATTCTGACCTTGATTTTGCAGAATCTCGTTCCTTGTGAGAAGGCGTCGACCACTTCAGAGATTGGGGTGCCCAATTGTATTGCCAGTGTGTTTATTCCCTCAGCTGTGACGATGTGAAAAGGAATACGATGTAGCTGTGCCCAAACCTCCATTGATTCCACCTTTGGGCTTGTGAGATCCTCCGGCCCTTGAATATGCTTCAAAGCAACCACATCCGTGCGGTAGTTCCATATCCCTCTGCTCATGGTTCTGACAAGTTCGGCCTCATTAACAAACTGAACAAGGAAAAGGTTCCTTGATAAGTTTGTAAATTCAGTTGCCGGTGCCACTGCCCATGCTCTTCTCATCGTAGAAGAGAAGTTGGAGTCCATAACCGGCCTTTCACTAACTACCTTAACTAGGGCGCATGACTCCCAGTTTTTGGTTGCCACTCCACTTCCTCCTAGTGTTACCGGCTCTCCTGCCGATGAGCCTGCACTGAGGTTTGCAAATTGGACCAAAAATTCCTCATCATCCATGGCGGGGCCTTGTTCTTTGTTCATGAGATTGCTTTGGATCCAGGTGATTTCTACTGGAGGTGGAGGAGTTGTTATGCTTTGGTCGTTTTGGTTTGGGTCTGTAGTGTGATTATATGGGCTGAGTGGGTGAGGTAGGTGATTGGAGTAAATGGGCTCATTAATGCATATAGGAGAGGCCTTTTCACTTTTCAGTTTAATTGGATTTCGTGGCCCCTCATGCCCATTTAAAGAGAAGGCCCCAGTGAGTGTATACCCTCCTATTTTAAAATGCAGCAACTTCTTGTTTTGTGTTTGTGTCCATTCATCCAGAAGAGATGGTGGGTCTATCTTCGATTTGCTTAAGTATCCTGTTTGTCCATTTGTGTGTAAATTTCTTTCAGGTTGGCAGTTGAGGGACAGCTCTATGTCAGATAGGGGGGTGCCTATAACCGGAATGTCTCCTACTTTTAGCACTACCTCCTTCTGGGATACTTGGGTTAGGTTCCTTTTGTTTTCTTTATTTGTCTCTTGTTGACCATTTAGGAGAGGTCTGTTCCATCCCTCTTTTCTTCTGACTTCGTTAGCAGAGTTGAAATGTCCCATATTTGTGAAATTTGTTGGAGGTTGCTCTGTTTCCAGGACTGAGAATTGGCCCACTTGGATTAGGGTTTGTCTGGTCCCAGGATCCTCTGCGGCGGTGATGTGTAAGGCCATAGGTGCCTCAGCCATTTGGTCAGAATCCGGCGATGGCGGAGGAGAGGTGTATCCACCCCTGGCGAAGAAATTGAGGAGCTTATCGTGGGCATTTAAAAGAGAGTATTTTGCAAAGTCAGATGGGTTCCGGTATCTCATACCTAAGGTCCTTTGTTCAGCTAGTGTATAGATTGCCTCATCCGGGAAGCGGCCTGCATAATCCCACTCAACAATCCTTATGAAACATGTTTGGAAACGATTTCCGTAAGGGATGTCCACAGAAGGCGGTATTCTCCGAGGGTCCATGCAGGTCATCCAGAGTTGAAGCCCAGTTCGGTCATTGCTGAATATGTATTTGTCATCCACTTGGGTCACTTCCCCAAAGCCACACATTACCTGTTTGATGAACTTCTCATGCCAGAAGGTGAGAGGGAAGTTCATAACATTTAGTCGTACACGGAAACGTTTAGGACAATAATCAGCTTCCTCGTACGCACTCCAATGCTGGAACAGCCAATCCTCCACCTCTCCCCACTGTGTTCCCATGGCTACCACCTGGTCCTTGTTAAGGTCATGGGGTAGGTGTATTATAAATGAGTTTTGAGAGTACTTCAGATAGGGGTAGTGATGGCATTGGCCCCCAAACCTATCGCAGAGGAAGTGCTGGACGTTGATCATCGGCCCCGCTCCATTCAGATTGCTTCGCACTGCTGTGACCAGGATGGATCTGTCCAAGTCCGCAGCCAGATGCTGGTGTATTTCATCATCCTCGTCAAGATAGGCACAACCTCTATCAGTCATTTGGGTAATCATGGGGAATGTACGCATCATCTTTCAAGGAAATGGGAATTCAGTCTATATTGGAATAGAGGTGAACAGGAGAAATTGAATAAGCAACAGGGTAGAGAAGGAGTAAAGATAAGTGTATTAGGTGTGGTTGTAATGAGACAGGTGAGAGAGTAAATGGCCAAGGATAATTGAAACAGTAAAGTCTATAGTTTGGAGAGGTGGGTAGCTGTAGTAAGTGAAAGCATTAACTGAATGGTGTTGGTGGTGTAAAGTGGGTTGTTAGGAGAGATAGGCTGTCATTTCCTCTCTAAGCTACGGCAAGGTATATAGTAGAGGGGAGGGCAAGAGTGGCTATTGGTTTAGCCTTCTTCAGAAATCTTGGCGAAGGAGATAAGGTTCAGCCGGGAGTAGCAGTCTTGGCCGGAAGCGCCATTTGGATTGAATAATAAGTGGAATCTGGAGCTGGAGCTACCCTCTTGTCTTCTGCTATATTATTTTGAGCAATTGGAGGGGTGATCCTCTATATCCTTCTCGTTTCCCCTCTCCAGCGATAAACCCTCCTACCTCTCTCTCTCTCCTTCGCACTGGAATCTCGCAGTTTCTCCCCCCCTCTCCCCTCGCCCTCTCTCTATAGTGCTATCCCGGACTCTCGCCGACGCTCCCTCACCAATGAGGCAATCTCCAGTAATCTCACCGTTTTCCTTTATTTTGATCTCATGCACTTCTTACATTTTGATGTTTCAATTTTTGAGTGAAATTGTAAAGTTGTTTGTCAAATATTAGCACTGGTAGTGACAATCAATATTATTTAATGTTTTTTTTTTACGTCTCTTTTCTTCTCTTGATTTAGGTGCGATCATGACAGTTGTTTCATTTTCCAGGCCCAGAGAAGAAATGGGGATGTATTTGGACTATAAGGTTCGATCTGCCTCAAACTTAAGTTATGTTTTTAACAGTTCCTTTTTCAAGGTACAATTCATTTTCTTAACTAGTTAATTAATATTGCTATTTTTCCATCTTTAAATTCTATAATTTTCTTTAGTAAAGAAGATGATATTGATTTTATGGAGAATATAATAATGTCATGAGCAAATCAGAGCATAGTGAAGGAATTAGTTCTTCAGAGCTTTGTATAAACTTCCTTCAGGTATGCATAAGGACCTTAATTATATTGATTTGTTTTTAAAGCAAAAATGAGCATCTGTCATCAATCATCATACTACGATTCATAAAGTATCACTTGTTCCTAAATTTTGGTTTGGCAAATTTGGAAGCTTTCATTTTGGTTCCCACAAATTATAATTTGTTCTGGTATGATCTCTAGTTATTATCTTTCCTTAAAGAATGAATAGGTATTATAGTCTTATTTTGCACTTTTGCAGGATACAATTTCACCCCAAATCAACACCAGCAAGGATCTTTGTCAGTATTTTAATAGAAAATGTCATCAAACACAAAAGAGCTCAGTTCAGAATGTTAAGGGACTGAAATGAGAACTTTAGAGACAAATATGGGAAACAAGGTGATCCTTATACTGAAATGAGAACCTTATGTTTATGTGTGAAGTTATGAACTTATAATCTTATTATTTGCTTAATTTGTGAAGTTATAATCTCAAATAGACATAGAGGATTCAAAGAAGTATCAAATAAAATGATTTATCCTACTTAAATGCATGCCCCCATCTGGGAATAAATATGCTAAAAAGATTTATACTAGATGGCCTGCTATAATAAATATACTAAACCGAACTATATGTTTTTGTTCCTATTTGTAATTTAATCTCTCATTTTATATCAGAAAATATTCAAATATTAATTATTCCTTTTGTTTTCTCTTCGTCTAGTATTCACCTATAAAATAATCGTCATTCGTTTCATTGAAAGTTGATTTTAATTATTATAATATATAAAATATTCATATAAGTATACTAACTTTATTTCACTTATAAAATTAATTGTTCTTCGTTTATTATAATTTGTAATACTATGAAGTATGAACTATTAAACAATGTTACGTTGTATGTCTTCTTTTTTTTTCCTTCTTATTTGCATGACTGAAAAAAAATATATAGACTTATATCAGTTACCATTTAGTTATTACCCCAATTCTCCAATATTGATCATTGTTGATAATTAGTAGAAATATAGACTATAACTTTTGAAAATTAAAAAAACGCTATGTATGAAAGCTTTCACTATAGCTGTGCTATTTGCTATAACTTTTTTTTTTGTCTCCCCACTATGCCATTGTAATTGCCATTTAGAACCTTGCTATTTACACATTAATAAATTGCAATATATATATATTTTTTATATTTTTGTTATTTTTTAAAATTTACAGAAGAAGATAGCATAGAAAAATGACAAATGATGTTTGCATTGAGCGACCTTTATTTGGGGGGTGCGATTTCTTCCTCTTTCCCTACTAGATTTCAGGTACTTCTAAGAATTTTTCTCATTTACATCTATCATCTGAATATGTATTTTTCAAATTAAACCCTGCTTTTAATTTTATTTGATCTCCATATTTATCTATACATGATATAAACCCTAAACCCTAAACACTAATTTTGTTGTATACTGACATACATTGCTTTTCTCTTGATGCAGGATGTGAGAAAAATTCATCAAATTCCTGATCATCAAGTATATTTTTTTTTTGCAAAATTTACTATTTTCACCGGTACAAGGTTGTACCAGGTGGTATCATACCTCTTAATGATACTTATAGTGAAACCATTGCCCCATTTTTTTTCATAATTTGTTTTATGTGACTGTTATCTCTTTGTAATGATGTATATATGAGTTTCATATTGCTTAAATTTTGAAAAGGAGGTGTTTGGGGACCCCACAAGAGATGAGAGCCTCATATTTGAGCTGCTTGATGAAAAATGAGGTGGCGAATCACGAGAGTGCCACCTGTTTTTTGCGTGATCTTGCTGTTGAACAAGATGCAACAGATAACATGGTATCTTAATTTTACAATTTCTAGATATTGTTTGTTCTTTTGTTTGTTTTCAATTTTGGATATGAAAGCTAATTATTAGCCTCAATTCATTTTAAAAAGTAGGATTAATTAAAACTAATTTTGGTCAATTGAGCTCCAAATTTTGCTTACCAGTACTGATTTTGTTTGTAATAAGAACCAACAATGTCCTGAAAATAAAATGCACTCTAATATGTCGTTAAATGAAAACATAAGAGGAAACTTATGATTGAATTGTTGTATTGAACTTATTTGCTACTTGTTTCAGTAATTCATTTCTTGACAGAGTATGTTTTTGTTGGCATGTTACCATTTTTACCCTTGTACAGGTGCTTGAGCATTCTGGTACAATGGAGCTTACAGAGTTTACTGGTACGCAATATAGAAATGCACCGTTACCAGCTATGACTACAGTGGGCCAACTGGTACGTCTCTCTCTTTCACACACACACACACACACTATCTGTCTCTTACTGGTTTGTTCCAATACTGACAGTGACTGATCTGAGACCAAAGTTCTTTGCTTGAGGAAGAAACTGATGTTAAAATATAAGGGGAATGTCATGTATACCCCTCAAAAGTTTGAAAATGAGTTTTAACAGAAAAGTCAATAAAGTGGGTAGTAAATATGTAAGTTTTTCAAATCTAGAAGGGTAAATATGATATTATGAATTTCAGAAGGGGATAGTAATTTTGAGGTTTTTAGGGGTATACATGAAATTCCTTCCAAATTATATATACCTAATTGAGTGTTATTCCTCATTTTTTTTCTTTAGGCTATTTCAAAGGGGAGGCAAGGAAGAGGCACAGAAAAATATAGTGCGGGTAAATCAGTGCTATAACTATTTAATTCTATTTTCCTTTTTTTTTTAACACAAAACAGAATCGTATGAATTAACTTGTGTTATTTTAAAATTTTACAAGTGTATCTTGCAAATAGTTGTCTAAAGAATGTTTTGACTGACGTGCTCATCACTGCATATGAACCCTTGCTAATTAAGTGAGTAGTTGTTCTTTGTTAAGAAATTAAGCCTTGTGCCAAATTCCAGATAAACTGGTACAGATGAAGACAACACAAGGGTAAGGATTTTAACAGAGCTTTGGCTTCATGCAGCACAACCATATGCAGTCTTATTTTGATTCTATCGTCCATGTGCTGCATGAAGCCAAAACTACTCTGTTAAAACATTTACCCAACACATAAGGCTTTCATTAATCCTCTGATAAAAACAAAATGAAACTAATTATTTATGTTTATGACATGCCTAGAGTCTTGTTGTTTACTGGTAAGTAATATTATTGTTTCCTTTGGGTTGTTCACTGGTAAGTAATAATTATTTTATTTTACTTACTGTTTGTTGTTATTAAATCATGTCTGTTATCTCAGTCCACTGAGTGAGAGTGCAAGAACAGTAGGAGCTGGTATAGCGGTACCAGCCGAGAAATCAGGATGTGTACCAGTACAAGAGGTTTTCAGACCTCGGCAATTACAAGCTTTAAGGTTCATGATTGGAACTTCTTTGGTGGAAATGCAGGGGCATAATTGGGATTATTGGAAAGTTAAAATAATTTGGGAGCAGATTAAATTATTGATCTAACAATGGGCTTTTTTTTCCTTTTTTTTGCCACTTTGAAAACACTATTTTCTTAATCATGGAGTTTGCCTTTACAGCATGACATGCTCTTCCTTTGTAATCATTCGTTTTTTATGTTGCTGGTAGAATAGTGGCAGTTTAAAAAAACTATACATTCACATGGGAAAATATTTGTTTGTAAAGAACTTGAATTTTAAAATGAGAGAAAAATAAATTACTCGGTCAAGTGATATATACCTGTGATGCCTATGTTTGATTGTAGTATCAATAAAAAACAAGAGTGGACATCTCACAAATGGTTATTTTGATAATTTTGAAAATAATTATTTAAAAAAATTTAATAAGATTATAATTTAAAAGGTAAATTTAATGGTTCGTTATTTATAGGTTACTGCACAAGAGTAATTTAATTCATTGAGTTGCATGATCCAACCAAACATAATTAATATACTCCATAAGAAATTTAATCCGGAGTTTATTAATTTTTCTAACAAAAATAAATTGTATTAGTTCTTATGGTCAACTCTGATCTCTCATCTTCTTCCGTGTACCTCTGATTAGACGGTCCGGATCTAAGCTCAGGTTTTCTGTTACCTCATAGGACGTAGACTCACAAGTATTAATTACCATCTGAAAAAAAAGCCATAACTTTACCAAGTTTTTCCAAAAAAAAAAAAAAAACCACAACATGAAGCCAGCGAACATAATTAAGAGGAAAATATATACGTTGATGAACCCATTTGCTTGAATCGGGTGCTAAAATTAAAGTACTTACAAAATGTGTTCGTTTTTTAGCAACTTAATTCAAAGTGTGTTCTAGGTCCTCCCCTATCAATTTTTTCTTTGGTTTATTCATTTCAATTCAATAACATGATTGACTTGACGGGGGGCATAAGGACAGGGGGGCATGGTCTTTGGCACCATCGTTGATGCAAAAGTACTACAGCTCTTCCCCTAATTGATTGAATAGTACTGGTGTATCACAGTTACCTAATCTTTGATAATTCACAATTGTAGAGGAAGCTACATCATTGGTAGTCATCGTAGGAACAAGATTTACAAATTATTTGTGAATAATTCGTTTTTTGGTGATGTTGAACTGAATGTCTAATTATTTGGTTAATCGAATTTTGACAGAATTTTTATTGAATAATTCGCAAATTTTATGAATTTTTTCCGAATTTTTTTCAGAATTATTTTTTGGTTGTATTTTTTTTTGCTTCCTTACAAGACTGAGATCTCTGATCTGATTTAAAAAAAAAAATAATTCATTTGTCATTGTGGTAGTCACTACCAATTTAAAAAAAAAATTGTAGAGGAAGCGAAAATCTAATTGTTAGTGCAGCATATAAAATACGCATGAATAAGAGAAATCCACAAACCCACTAACTAAATTAAATCGGAGTCGGATAAATCAGTAGAAATCTAGTGAATCGAATCGGAAATTCGGGTTTTTTTTTGCCAAAAACTTGTTTTGTATTAAAAAAAAATAGAAACAAATTAATCAAAATTAATTTGTCAACAATTTTTATTTAGACAAATGATTACACTCAAATAATCAAATAATACAATATAATATAAGCATTACAATTAAAAATACATCCTTTTAACTGCCAGAAATTATATCCAACTAGTTGTATCACTTTGCATTGTTTGTATTATAATAGAAATTGCGCATTTTAACTATGCATTAACTAATGAGAAATTAATAATTATCAAAATTGACAGCAAAAAGAAAAGTACTAATACGATTATTTTATCAAAGAATAACTGATTATTATAATTAAATTAGATACAGGTCAATACAGTCAACCCGTGAGCTCAACCATAGTTAAAAGAATTCGGGCATCGGACATACTTTGGTTCAATGAGTGAAATGACCATTCGATTAGATTAAGATCCGTACTAAGTATATTAACATTCGTGCAGATCTGTTTCAATTTCCGTGTACAACAATCTTAATGTTAATCGTACGGTATTTAAACTAATTGAACCTAAAAAGTAGGTCCGATACCCATCGGACGTACCCCTATCTCTAGTTAAAAAAGTATATTTTAAATTCTAGTCAACTATGGAGTCCATTTTTTTTTATACTTTAGAGAAAGATCAACGAAAGAGTCCAATTCACGCTGAAAATGTGGGTCCGGCGTGGTATTGAATTATATGGGGCCCCTTCTGCAGTGTAATGAATTAAATAAAATGCTGCCCTGTTAACTGCCCAGTCTAGTACTCTAGTCCTTCCTCCTTCCTCCTTCCTCCTTTCTTCTCTACTCCGTCGTTCGTCCAAAATTAAATTACCCCCAAATCACTCCTTCCTTCTCTACTCCTTCCTTTCTGTATGGCGGGAGCAGCAGCACTGGCCGGGCTTGGGTGGGTGGCATCACCCGTCATAAGAAAGATTGTGAATGATAGCATGTCCTACCTGGGGAGCGACATAGCCAAAGGTCTCGATGATTTGGAGACGACTGTCTTGCCGCAGATCCAGCTCACCATTGAAGCAGCGCAACACAGCACCCCCACAAGAAGGCCCGACTCGCCAAGTGGTTGGCCCGTTTGAAGAATGCTTATTTTGACGCTGAGGCTATCCTCCACGAACTTGAGTACGAGCATCTCAAACGCAAGGCCAAAGGACATGACAAGAAGCTGTTGGTACGTCTCTTCTCTAAACCTATTATCAAACCCCTTGCAAAGTTCGTTGGTCGGGTGGTTAAAAAGGCATCTCTGTTGTCTTCTAAAAAGAGAAAGTTGTTGAAACGGCTGAACAAGCTCAAGGAAGTTGCAGCAGAAGCCAAGACATTCTCTGATTTACTGGGCACAAATGGTGTAATAGCCGATAACAACCGTTCCCCACCTCCTCGCTCCTTGATGATCGCCAAGTTTTTGGTCGTAATGGAGAATGTGATGATATAATTAACTTTCTGTTAGATGACAAAGACCGCAATGGAGATCGTTACTCGGTTGTTGCGATAACCGGTATGGGAGGTGTTGGCAAGACTACGCTTGCACAGTACATTTATAATGATCCAAGTGTAATGAAACACTTTCCTGTTAGAATGTGGCTATGTATATCCCAAAAATTAGATATCATCAAGTGCACAAAGGAGATGATTGAGTGTGCCTCGGGAAAGAAATGCCCTAATCTATGGAATTTAAGTAATCTACAAAACAAACTCCTAGAATCATTACCTGAATCTACCAATATTATGGTCGTACTAGATGATATTTGGTATGATAGAGAAGCAGGACAGCAACAATGGGATGACCTCTTAAAACCATTTGCTTCCCGAGGAGGAACATGTAAAATTGTGGTAACTTGTCGCTCATCTGGGCTATTTCCTAATGTACTACAACCTGGGAAGCATACTGAGTTGAGCGATCTGGCCCTTGATGATTTCAAATCACTTTTGAGATACCGTGCAATGGATGGTTTGCAAATCAGTAATCCAAAATTGGAGGATTTAAGTAATATTGTGGACCAAATTGCAAAAAAAATGAGTAGATTGCCTTTGGCAGCTAAGGTTGTTGGTAACCAACTGCGTGAACGACCAGAAATCCCGTTTTGGCAACATACTCTAGAAAACATCAACTTGACAGACATTACAGAGATTTTGTTATGGAGTTTTAACCGCTTCGATGTGCAATTACAACGGTGCTTCTTATTTTGTGGTGTTTTTCCAAAAGGTTATAGATACGGTGATTTGGTGCCTTATTGGGTGGCACTTGATTTTATCCAGCCCTCAGATGATAATAGAAATGTTATCGATATAGGTTCGGAATACTTTGAAAAAATGATAGCAAACTCTATTATTGTGCATACTCCTCATAAAAAGTATAAGATGCACGATCTCTTTCACGATCTTGCAGAAAAGCTCTCTGTTGAAGATTGTTTTAGGGTAAAAAATGTTGCGAGAGAAATCCCTTCAACTGTTCAACATGTATTTATTGATGCACCTTATAATGAAAATCTAGAAGAGAATCTATCTAGTATATGTAAGTTAAGGAACTTGCGTACTATCATCTTGAGAAACCTATCAATTGAAGATACTCGCGAAATAATTTCCAAGATATCTACAAATTTTAGAAATTTGAGGGTATTAAATGTATACCCTTGGGGCAATAAAACACTGCCAAGTGTTGTAGGAGATTTCAGGAACCTCCGGTATCTAAGTTCTCGGAAGAGTTCAATTGAGGAATTGCCTGATTCAATATCAAAGCTGTACCATCTTCAATTTCTAAGGTTGCCCTCGTCCGTAAAAAGTCTTCCAACAAAGTTTAGTAACTTGATCAAACTGCGAAGCATTAAAATTAGTGGTGAGGTTTATACCTTACCTCCAATACCTTACCTAGGCAAATTAACTTCACTCCAACAGTTAGATGAATTCCATGTGAGAAAAGAAAAAGGATATGAGATACAACAACTAGGATGTTTGAAGGAAATTGGTGGCTTTCTAAGAATTGTAAATCTAGAGAATGTCAATGAGAAGGATGAAGCCATTCAGGTGAGGCTAAAGGATAAAACCAAACTTAAAAGGCTCGAGTTGGTGTGGGTTGAGTCAGCTGAAATTAATGGCTTAGAAACATAGGTTATTGAGGTCCTACAACCTCCAGCAAACTTGAAGGAACTCAAGATTAATGGGTATAGGGGCTCAAGATATCCAACCTGGTTGCAGGAAAGTTCCTTTATAAAGTGTATAGAAGATGTCAGGTTTTACAATTGTAATGCGCTGACAAATCTTCCCCAAGGTTTTCATCAATTCCGTTATTGCTCCGAACTTATTCTTAAAAAAATGAGGGTTTTGAGAGAATTATCTACTTTTCCAGAAAACCTTACTAGGCTTTCAATCAGTAACTGTCCGTGTTTGATTGTTATATGCGAGAATGAGCAGCAAGTGAATGAAAACCAGAGTATAATGGAAACCCAATTTTTGGAATACGGCATCAGGTGCTATAAAGGTATACTCAATCATGAACTCAAAAGTTTTGAGAAAACGTGCTCTGCAGAAAACTGCGAAGAGCAACTTCAAATTATGAAAAACGCTGGTTGTTGGTGTTTAAAGATGGAAAGTGGTTATACACTGCTGCCCCCTACTTTGCAGACCTTTACAATAAGCGCTTGCAGAGTTCCTCAAACTGTTTTTCATGGCAATCTTCCATTCCTCCAGAATGTTCAAATTATCAATTGCATTGTTCCAGAATCCCTATCATTTAGCCAGCTAATTAAACTTAAATCATTAGTCCTTAATAAACATTTTCAGCTTATAAACATTTTGGGCTTAAAATCATGTCATATCCTCGAGAATTTACATTTGGAAGAGTGCCCAAAAATATCGGAATTGCCCGAACTGCCAGCTTCAGTAAAACACATTGAAATAAGTGATTGCCCAGAGTTAAGGGAACGGTGTCAACCAAACGGTCTAGACTGGCACAAAATTAAACGCATAAAAAAGAAAGAGATTCAATAATTCAATGCATACAACATAGAGAGATTCAATGATTCAAGATCTCTGTCGCCTTCTTACAACAAATAAAGGTAATTCCTCTCTTTTCTATCCGTTTTTTTTCTTCTTTTTGCTCCCTTTGTTGTCTTTTTTTTTTTTTTTGGTTTCCATTTTTTGTGTTCTTCGCATGATATTTGGGCGAACAATCATTGCATTTACAAAATCAGGTAGGTGGCCTCCAATTGGGAGATTAATTAGACTACAAAAAAATACAAAAATTGTAATAATAATTATAAGTTTAGTTAAACAATGAAAAATAGATGTCTCAAAAATGGAATTGCTGATGTTTTTGCTTGAAATAGAATCTGAGGTAACAAAATATTTTTTCTTGGATCACGGTCGTCTGATCGGAGTCCAGGCCAATCCGGCCCGAGGTGGAACACACGGGGCCGCTATAGTTGTGTGAATTCTGATTGGACAGTCTAGATCCAAATAGAAATATTTTGTTACCTTAGGTGGTAGGAATTCGTGTTAAATAAGATAGCCCAATTGTTTTCAGCTGAGCTCTATATATGCTGGTAAGAGAACTCAATATATGCAAACCTGAATGGCTTCATCTCAGAAAGAGTGTGAAATATTAAAAACAAGCAAAGCATTACAAATATCAAGCCATTACTTACAAGTGTCCGTTCTCAGGTACTTTTCACATTACGTACCCCCTCTAAAATCTAAAGGTAGAATTAAATCCCCTCGGACAGAGCCACACACAGATGGGGGATGATAGCGAGAGCGTACAATGCCTTTTCTCCTCCTCCGAAGTTCTTTGTTTCAGGAAGAAACCAAAGTTCTTTGTTTCAGGAAAGAAACTGATGTTAAAATATAAGGGGAATTTCAAGTATACCCCTCAAAAATTTTAAATGAGATTTAATAGAAAAGTCAATAAATCGGGTAAATTTGTTACTTTTTTAAATTTAGAACGGTGAATAAGATATTACGAATTTTGGAGGGGTAAAAGGTAATTTTGATATTTTTGGAGGGTATACATGAAATTACCCCTAATATACATATACCTAATTAATGGTTATACCTAAATTTTTTCCTTTAGGCTATTTCAAAGTGGAAACGAGGAAGAGAAGCAGAAAATATAATGCGGGTAAATCAGTGCTCAGTATCTTCTATTTTCCTATTTTTTTTCTTAAATAACCAGAATGTTATGAATTAACTTGTAATATTTTAAATTTCCAGGCGTATATTGCAAATATTCCTCTGAAGAATGTTTTAACTGACGTGCTCATCACTGCATATGAACCCTTGCTAATTAAGTGAGTAGTGAACCTTGTTTAAAAAAATTAACCCTTGATTACAGACAAGTCTAAAGATTTTTGCATAGCTATTTTGGCTTCATGCAGCGCACAAACCATATGCAAGGCTGTTTTTATTTTAAAATCATGTGCTGCAATAAGTCAAAACTGCTCTGTTAACCTAAACCTGTACCCAACACATAAGGCTTTAATTAGTCCTCTGATAAGTAAAATAATCATAACATATTACCTATGCGATTTAAGCCGAACTGAACCAAAGCATACTTAAGTGTAGTATATTTTGACAATAACATAAACTCATTATCTCCTGTTTATTGTTTCCCTATAATTTTTAATATATTTTATGACATGCCTAGAGTCTTGTTGTTCATTAGCAACTAATATTACTGTTTCTTGGGGTTGTTATCATTGTTCTTTTATGTGTATTTATTTCATTTTACTTACTGCTTATTGTTATTAATTTTTGTCTGTCATCTCAGCCCACTGAGTGAGAGTGCAAGAACAGTAGGAGCTGGTATAGCGGTACCAGCCGAGCAATCAGGATGCGTACCAGTACAAGAGGTTTTCAGACTGGCAGTTACAAGCTTTAAGGTTCATGATTGGAACCTCTTTGGTGGAATTGCAGGGGCATAATTGGGATTATTGTAAAGTAAAATAATTTGGGAGGGTTAAATTATTGATCTGACAATGGTTTTTTTTTTTTTTTTTTTTTTTTTTGCCACTTCGAAAACACTATTTTCTTAATCATGGAGTTTGCCTTTACAGCGTGGAATGCAATTTGGTAATGTTCTTACTTTGTAATTAATCGTTTTTTATGTTGCTGGTAGAATAGTGGCAGTTTCAAAGAACTTATTCCTATGATATTCATATAAAGATAGATTTACAAGTAGATTTAATATAATTTTATCATTATTCAATGATATATTAAGGACATTCGTTTTTAAGCTATTGAAAATTTTATATTACTTTAACATACAACATATCTTGTTATTTTGTGAATTTTTACAGACATTATATGTTACTAACTTAATATCATATTCAAAATGTTGGATTTAAAATTTTGAACTTTGTTCTTAAAACTTGTCAACATTTGATTAATCCCTTATAAATAAGCTAACAAATATGAAACATATTTGTTTCAATGGAAGAACAAACAAATGGAGAACACGCTTAGCTTTGACATCAAATGAGTCAATTAAGGACAATAGAGATATCATAGAGAATTAAGTATTAAATATATATATTATATATTAAATGATAAATCTCTAATAAGTTACCAAAGCAAGATTAATCTCTCATAAATAAGCTAACAAATTTTTTTTGCTACAAAACTAACCAAAACTTAAACCACTTAATCCTTACAATAGAACCCCCACAATTCCGATCGGCGTCTCATTTTTCATACTTGTTTCAATGGAGAATACTTTATACTTAGCATTGACATCACACAATGAATGAGTCAATAAGGGTATCGAGATATCATAGAGAATAAGTATTAAATTATTCTTCATCTTCTCCCTCTTCCTCTTCCTCTTCTTCTCCTTCTTCTCCATCTTCTCCTTCAGATCCCTTCACAAAGTAAATTTAGAAAAAAGAAAAATTAGAAAAATAAAAATACAAGAGTGAGGCTAGGGTACTATGCATGGTACATATTGATCCATACTATGGAATAATATCTCCATTTACAAAGGTTAAATTTGTTGATCAAAACCGCTCACAGCATGATCTACATATGAAAATGTTCTTATAGATCAAATTTTTCATTTTTTAGAATTTATTTACTATTTTTATAGATATGTTGAAAAAAAACCATTCAACAGTAGTGATATTTTACCTATCTAAAAAAATAGTAGAATAATTCTGAAATATGTAAAATTTTAGTCTGCAAGTACATTTTTATATAAAAATCATGTTGAACAGTTCAACAAATTTTAGTTTGAGAAGCAACATATGACAAAGAAAAAAAAAGTTACCTCGTCACCCTCCTCTCCTTCAAGTTCTTCATCAGCCTCCTGAAAAAAAAAATTAAAATTACAATTGTAATAAATGGCAGGAACACAGAACTTAGTAGAAAAGGACAAACAAACAATATTTTGGAAAGGAGATGTATTAAATAATGAAGAGAGAGAGAGAATGTAACACTAACATTGTTAAAGTACTTCAATGGATTAGGCCACAAATCCTCCTTTATTATTTCGGCTATCTGCTACAAAATAAGAAAAAAAAAGAAAGGATATAACCAATTTGCCCTTCTAAATGTAGTCAAGCTTTGACCTAAATAATCTTATTTTTTAAATAATCAAATTAATTGTTCAAAGAATCCCAAACCACCCATCCATTTGCACTACAGTAATATTTCAAGAAAAACAGGTCCATTTGGTAAAATTTACCTCGTCCTGTAGTGATTCACCTTGATCGTCTTCTTGTGCTTCACTAAACCACATAAAGAAGCTGCATTGAAAATGCACAAGATATTTAATTCAAAAAGTTTATATAGAATTCACAAATGCAATGTCACTATGTCAGACAAAATTGACAATTATTAAAAATCAAATCACAATAAAATTAAGAAACAATTTGAGTTATATCTACAAAATATGTACATATCAATTATGCCCCCCCTGGAAAGTTGAATTATCCGTTACAAAATAACCAAGTAGTAACACTACATATTAAATATTTCTTCATACAAGAAATACTTATAGTTTTGCAGGGTCGTGAGTTCGTGAAATTTGAATGGGGGTGTGATGAAATTTAAATATAAAAAAAAAAATTTAAACCTAACCTCTGCTCAACCAAAGGCCGCTTCTTGCCTTTCTTTTCATTCTCAGTGCTCCCATTAGCTATGTTCTTCATCAAGGGGAAATTAAACAACAACATTAGAAAGATAGGGTAAAAATTAAATATATTAGTATTTATTTACAAGCAGCATCATTAGCCAAGATACAAAATTAAAAACTTAACCGAACTTCAAAAATACAGTTTGCCAAGGTCAAAAGAGGAATTTTTTTTTTTAACCGTTAATGGTCCCATTAGTTAAATACTTTTTAACCATTGACTTGACAAGACAAATTTATGCACCAAATGTATCATTTTTCAAGCTCATTATGTATAAGAAATGATCATGCCAAAAAAATGTTTGTGTCACTTTACTTCCAAAAAAAATATAAATTTAGTGACATTTTGAAAGTGAAGTAAAAAGATGAGTTGAAATTACATACCATGCCCTCCTTCCAGTTAATAGGAGTTGCTTTAACTGTTGTAGTGCCTTCATCAGTGAAAGAGAACGTCTTTGTCAAAGTCTTGTTCTCAAAATATGGGTTCTCAGAGAAATTCTACATTTTATAGAATGCACCATATCTCAATTACAAATAAAAGCATTACGACTCAAAACGACAAAATAATAAAAAAACACACTGTTAAATGAAAAAAAAAAATCAATTATTAGAGTTTGAACTTCAATCCCAAATTTTAGTACTGTACATTATGTCTTATAGAAAAAAAAAAACAATAACTGTGCAATTTTTTGTTCTATAATTAAAGTGCCTTCTTACAGAATTTAACTTATTTCTATATACAGGAGTTGATGAAATGAGATGTCTTGTTTTCAAAGTAAGGGTTCTCTGAGAAATCCTGCATTTTCTAGAATGCACCATATCTCAATTTCAAAACATTACAACTCAAAAAAAAAAATAATTAAAAAAATCACTGTTAAATGAAAAAAAAAAACATTGGATTATTAGTATTTGAACTTCAATCCCTATGCTTCCATGTTTATAATTCAAAGGCAATACAAGGCTTTGATTGAAATTCTAAATTGTACATCATGTCATATAGAAAAATAATAAAAATATTGTGCACAATTTGTCTATAATTAAAGTGGCTTCATAAAAAATTTAACTTATTTTTATATATGTAACTTACCAGTATAATGGAGTAGCCTGATTTCAGATCTTTACAGTCTTCGACATCCAAAGAAACCAAGTGCTTGAAAATCTAACATTTTTCAGAAAACCAAGATAATTTCAATTATCTATCACTTGAGTAAAATTATTTTCTCGTATAATTTTAATGGCATAATATCAAATTAAAAGCGAGCAGAACATAATATTACCTTCTGGTCTTCTTCACTAAGCAAGTCACCAAGGAGTGGATGGCTTAGAAACTACAAAAATGGAAAAAAAAAAACACTACACATATCAAAATTAAAAATTTCAGACATTAATATCATATTATACAGTTACTCCATGCTATGGACATTTACTTAAGAGTCAAAACAGGTGTCATTACTAAATAATTCAGCCACATTCTTTGTATTTTTCATCAATTCATAGTTTGAAAGGGGAAACTATGTCCAAATTAGAATAGTATTGTTCATCAATTCATAGTTTTGTTTCTAAAAATTTTAAAGAGCACAAATTTGCCTACTATACATTTGTATCGGGTATTGATACTATAACCGCACATACAATTAACCATGACAAGGTGATTCCAATTCAGAGAAATTTTAATATTTTTTTTTCATAAATTAATACAATTATTATACATTCTTCATTATCACAAAAAGTGATAACATGAGAATTTTGGGTAGATAAAAAAGGAAACTTTTGTCGAAATTTGAACAGTATTTTTCAACAATTCATTAAATGGTTTCCTAAAATTCAGAGAAATTTGTAATAATTTGAAAAGTGAGCTTACAGCAGTAAGCCAAAAGTCAGGAATAGTTTTGATGACATCATTCCTTTTGACGTAAACGGGTCTGCGGATTTCATTATATTTCTGCTCCACCTCCAGTACCTTATCACTTGCCTCTTCATTAACCTATATAACAAAACATATTACCACCTACTCATAAATCACCATTCAAATTGAGAGCAATGATCATTTGCAATTATCTCCAAAAAGTAAAATTTAACAATGAAAGGTGAATTCTTTCTCAATTAGGTCTGAATATAATACAGTAATCACTAAAACAAACTAAATTAACCTAATCAAACTGGAAATTATTCAAGATTAAAGCGAATTAATGTATAAAAATGGTGCTAACCTTCTCTAATTCGTCCTGGATCTCTTGCAATTTCTCTATCGAAAGAACCAGGTCGCCATCAATGTGCTCGTTCTCTTCTCCTTCTGACAACTTCGCCTTCTTCCCTTTGTCAGCCCCCATGTTTTCTTTCTTCTCCAAAACCCTAACCCTAGCTCGGAACAGAGGAAAGACTAGGGCTTTACGCGGCGAGGTTTAGAAAGATAGAGAGAGAAACAGAGAAAAACCCCCTTCCTTTAATCTATGTTTATTTATAGACAGATTATATTTAATACAAATCCTCTGAGGTAACCGAATATTTCTGTTTCGACCAAGACCGTCCGATCGGAATGGAACTCAGATGTATGCTTCAAAAGTTGTGCGGATTATGATTGGACGTTACAGATTCAAACATAGAAGCTCTGTTACCTTAGGTTAAACGAACCAATACATTTCCTTTCTGTTATACATCATTAAATGAGCTCGGTGTAAATTTATAGTGCTAGTTAATGGAATTATGGTACTTAATTTGGTCAAGGGGTCATTTGTACGAATAAAACACCGGGTGTACTTGTTTTAAGATAAAGTTAGTTGTTGATTGTATAGGTGGTGAGAGTAGTTGATTAAGAGTCCGAGGAATCTAAGCCGTTCCTTTTGAGACACGTGTCTGGATTGATATTTATAAATGCTAAGATTTTAACAGAGCATTTTATGCTTTATACAGCGCACGGACAATAAAATCAAGAGAGCTACATATTGTAAATGCGCTGCATGAAGTCAATGATGCTCTGTTAAAAACTTTACCCACCATAAACCCTAACCCTAGAAGAATCGGCGGTTGCTAGTTGTAATACAGCCGTCGGATCTCTATTATATAGAAATCGGCGGTTCTATTTTTTTTCTCGATATTTTGTAAGGAACAGCTTTTTTTTTATTTTGGGCCCTTTGTAAATTAGTAATTATATTTTAGTTCTTTTCTTAATCCTTTGAAAATGGTTGAACTTTTTTTTTTTTGTCTATTCTGTTATTAATAAAAAAAATATAAATTATATGTCTATTTCTGAAAAGATTAACAACAATATGTTTGAAAATCGAAATAATAAATATTTTAATTAAGCATGAAATTGATTTTTTTTTAATAAGAGTTAGTAGCAAAACAAAGGGGAAAATAGATTTAGTAGAAAAGAAAATACATCATTAGTTTATTTCTTTCATTACTATTTCAACTATATACAATCATACAATTCAAAAAAAAAAATTCACTAATTAATATAACACAAGGCTAACACAATTCTTACATAAATCAAATGAAAATAGCATCAAATACTTGATTTGAATCACTGTATTTTGTTGCCATGATATCAGACTTACATAGTAGAAAAAATTAATCAACCAACCAAGTATAAATAGTTAAATACACATCCTGGTAAAAGATTAAATGCTTTTAAACCTGATAACATGATATCTATTCATCCTAGAGAGATAATCTACTAACTCTTAAATAATATATATATATTACAATGACAAATGCATCATAGATAATCTACTAACTCCTCCAATAGTTTCTGGTAAAAAAAAAAAAAAAAATACTACTGTCACCTATCAAAAAACGAGAGACGATTTAGCAGTTTCTCCCTTGATTAATTTATTTTTCCCTTCGGTTGGTGATTAAGCAACGAAATTATAAGAAGGTGAACTGTACCCCTCATTTGTATTCTCCTCTTTCCTGTCAAGATATTTAGCATTTGCATCAGAACAAAATATTTTAATTAAGAATAAAAGGAAGAAATAAATGATCAGATTCTCATGTACCCAAGACTGGTACCAGTGTCAGATAACCCTAAATCCTAAACTGCACTGATCTCAAAGCACAATAATATTGAATCCCTACATTCCGAATAGGCACCGAAAAAAATTTCACATGGCTTTATATAAACTGAAAATTTGAGATATCTCAGCACCAAAAAAAAAAATTTACAAAACTAGTCACATGCAAAGAAAAAAATGATTTAGCCAAAAATTGGGACTTGATGCCAAATTTTACATTTTTTTATTTATTTTAATATTTTTTAAATAGGTACAAAATCACTTGATCTAAAGACTAGAACATTCAAAGGTAGTGATTTTCTAGCTATCTAAAAAAATATAAAATTTGGTCTTCAAGTACATTTTTCATATGGAGATCATGACTAACAGTTGGGATCGACTATTTAGACCTTGAAATATAATGTAGCAATAAAAGCACCACTCACATCATAGATTCCTTAACAAAAGATATCGGCCGTTGATATCCACGCCGACCATCCTCGATCGTACCGTCTTCTTTCTCTTCTCTATCTTCTTCTCCGGACTCATTTTTCTTATTTCTACTAATTTGTTTCCTTGATTGTGGCTTCCAATAAACCCTTGCAAGAGATTTCCCGAGTAATTCGGCAATACCAGCAGCCATGTTCCCTGCTTTCTCGACATGAGGGAAGTCACTCTCTTCAAAATGGTGACTCAGCCAGAGATATGCCGACAACACCTGGTGATTTATTAAAAATTAGCAATACTCTGACAAGTTTTTTTTTTTAGTTATTTAAGTTTTCTCTCTCTTTATGTGTGTATTAGAATAGTTAAACATGCAAAGCAAAATATTCAGTACATGAATATTTGAACATATTTGTTAACTTTGTTTGGTTTGGTGCTGTATTTAGTTAAATAATATTTTACGCAAGTAACATTTTGTTAGCAGCTTCATATTATTTTTATCATATATGAATATGATACAATTTTTATTATTATTTGGTGGGTTGAGGTCAGGTAAGGTAATGGCATTTCCAATACAGCTTCTTATTATTTTTTCACTATTATTATTAATATTCTTGTTAAATATTTTAATGTATAGAGAATAGAAAACCTGATGTTTGGTTTCCAAATCAAGCAACTCTGCATCATTCTTCGCTGATCCACTCGGCATGCCCATAGCAATGCTTACCGGCTTTTTCTGACTATAATAAGTTGCAAATCTCAACAAATGGTACATGGCCTTAGGATCTCTTATATTAATCGGTGCGAAGCAAAAGCTGTACCGCTCCTTCAAAGTTAAACCCGGTACCCGTTCAAGCATATTGGCCACCTTCTTCACACTATCATTCTTACAAAAGAAGAAACTCTGATCAATCCGGGAATTCTCTCGGAATTTATCAAGCAGTTCATTGAAGGGCAGTTCCGGGAATTGACCGGCAAACAACTCGAACTGTTCAAAACACGGGAATAACCCCACCTTCTTCACTTGTTGAAACGGCTTTTGCAAACACTCAATTAAATAATTTAAATCATCTAATGAAAATGTCGTAACCAACCCGTCAGGGTAAACACTGCCTCTACGACCCGCCCGACCCGCAATCTGCTTGACCTGAGTAGGTTCCACTGACACCATCTTATCTCCATTATATTTCGACAGGGAGTAAAAAACAACCCTTCTAATATTCAAATTCAACCCCATCCCAACAGCATCACTTGCCACCAAAATATCATACTCATTTTCTTGATCGTTGAATAAACTTGCTTGCTGGCGCCTCGTTTCAGGTGGTAGTGCCCCGTAAATAACGCAGCATTTGTGCTTTGTGGATTTCTCGATGGCAAGTTTTACTTCGAAAATTTCACGACGGGAGAATGCAACCACACAATCACCTGATCTTACATTTCTCAAATCGCCAAGGAGGGTTTTCGCTTCGACTACTAGAGGCTTGAACCGATCGTATCTATTTTTCAAAAAAAGACTCTCTGATTAGTACATTGATTCAAAGTATTCTGGTAGGTTTTACATTTATTACAGAATTGCTTATGTTTTGTCCCAAGGATTTTGGCCATATTGTATATGGCTAAAATTATGGACTTAATCTGAATGGATTTAGCCAGTTTTGTTACATTTAACCAATAATTTACTTGAAATAAGTATTCTGGTAGTTTAGAGATTATTACAGAAATGTTTTTGTTTTATCCCAAAAAATTTGAATTTCCATATGGCTAAAACTCTGGACTTAATCTGAATATATATATTTTTTTTAATTTTATTACATTTAACCAATAATTTATTTGTGTATTTCAGCTGATTTTAAGAAAACTAGTTTCTGGTAGTACATGTTTTAAAAAGAGACACTCTTTGGCAGTTTTTACATTTATTACATAAATGTTTATGTTTTATCCCAAGGATTTTGAACATGTTGTATAGAGCTAAAACTCTGGATTTAATCTGAATGGATTTTGATAACTTTGTTACATTTAACCAATAATTTATTTGGATAGTCATCTCAATCACTAGGGAGCTTGAAGAATTCACATCCCCTAAGATATCTCAAATTTTGAGTAGATCCGTGCAAAATCTAAACCGTTCAGCACGAATGTTAAAGCAACCATAATATTGCCGGTGCCTCTAGATAGGCACAGGAAATAATTTTTGGCCCGGTTTTGACATCAACTGAAAAGTTGAGAAATCTCAGAGAAAAGCCAAGGACTGCAAATACATAATTAAAACAAGGGCCTTTCGTGATACGTTTAGCTGAATTTATTTTCTGAGAAAACTAGTTTACCGGTTTATTTGAAGATCATCTCCTGTGTCACGACAGATGTTTTGGACAATGGATAAGACACTGGGATCGCCACATAAATGGATCTCGTCAGCCTTTAGGCCCAATAAGGCCCGAGTCCAGGCAAACCCACGGGTTGGATCCGCCATCATCTGTACCTGTTATATGAGCAATAAATGAATATTGTTAAACTAAAAATTCCGGAAGTTCATGTCATAGTAAAATGCAACCATGTTACAATATCATTGTATTATTATAGGTGTCAGCACCATACAATGTCACAGTAAATGCTGGAACAGTAATTTAGTTCTAAGAAATGGATTATAATACACCTTCAATGCACTGAAGCATACTGGTAGGTAATCACAACATGCAAGTCGTATACTGGTAAAATACTGTTAACTTGATCGGATGATGAAAATTTAACAAAAACTGATAAGATACAGATACAAATAGGTATATTACAATAGTCCTGTGGCTTGAACTCAGCATGGGTACATCACTGTTAGCATCCTTGTTTAGGGTTTAGGGTTTAACTTAGACATTAATCCTGTACATATATTTCTTTGGGGGAATTTCCCTTAAAAACTTTGAAATTGCGTGTTTCCCCCTCAAAAGTTCATAATATCATATTTACCCTTCTAAATTTCAAAAACTCACAAATTTACCCATTTTATCTCTTCTATTAAAACTCATGTTAAATTCATAAAATACCCATTTTACTCGTTACTAAAAAAGAAAAAGAAAATATGTAGAATGTTTCAGAAAATTGTCAGTCCTTTAATTGGTCAGTTTCTAAGGGCAAATTAGTCATTTCTCTACTTCAGAAAATAGCTTATGTACCTCATCTATGACTGCCACCTCATAAAGCTCATCAGTTGATACCATCTCAATGGTACATGCAACATGATTAGCAAAAGGAACATCCTCTTTCTCTTGGCCTGTGTGAAGGCTGCAATACACCCCCAAAGAGTTCACCTTGTCAAACACCTCCATTGCCAAAAGCCGTAGTGGGCTGCAATATACCCCTGACTTTGCCTCCATAAAGCGGCATAATGCATTGTACGTCTTCCCACTGTTTGTGGGCCCACAGTGGTATATAATCTACAACAGGACAACACAATCGAGAGATTTAAAAAAAAACAAAAAAACTCTATATTTTAGTCATACCAATGAGATCATCTAATATAAATCTGAATCCATGCCTGTACCAGCCAAAGCAAATTTTAGTCTTACCATATCTGTTATCAGTATATAACATGTACAGAATCACACAGTTATCAGCTGGTAAAACATACAGGGTATCATAAGAAATTATTCAGTACCTACCAGGTTAACCATGCAACATTGTACCAGCTGGTACAATACACTGTATCATAAGAAATGACACTGAACTAGCAATAAATTAACTCAAGACATGATAGCCCTTTCATGTTAGCCCACAGGAATAAATTCGTAGAACACCTTGTATTGGCTAAATAACATCATCAGTATATAACTTGTACAGTACCACACAGTTATCAGCTGGTAAAATACATGTACGGTATCATAAGAAATTATTCTTTGCTTAGAATTTTAACTGTGCTCTCCTAATAGCATATTCAAGTTGGTAGCTACTAGGTTAACCATGCAACATTGGTACCAAATAGTATTAAATCAGTATATTTGATATGTTTAAATAAATTAACATTGGTACCAAATAGCATTAAATCACTATATATCAGCTTGTAAGATACACACATGGTATCATAAGAAATTGTTCTTTGCTTAGAAATTAAAACTGTACCCTCCTAATAGCATATACAAGTCGGTTCCTACAAGGTTAACCATGCAACATTGTACCAGCTGGTACAACACAAGGCTGGTACCAAATAGTACATACCAAATAGGTACTATACCATTCGGCACAGGCTGGTACCTACTGATAAAATACATACATGGTATCATAAGAAATTATTCTTTGGTTATAAATGAAAACTGTAGCCTCCTAATAGCATATACAAGTTGATACCTACAAGGTTAACAATGCAACATTGTACCAGACTGGTACAACACAAGACTGGTACCAAATACATTATGAAAGTCGGTACCTTTCTCTTCATGGCACGTGCGAATGGGTACCAAGTATGCGGTTTGGTCAAATCAGCAGTCTCCATTAATTGCTTAAATTTCTTCAAATCACCCTGCAACTCTTTCAAGCAAAACTCGGTGAAAACCGGGAAGAGAAACCCGTGCACGGCCGATTCAGACTCTGATTCAGCCATTTCCAACAACTGCTCAGCGGTTTGAGGAGAGCAGTTGGAGAGGAAAAATAGGCGAAATTTGCTGACAGCAGAGGGGAAGGCAGAGGAAGGAAGGTATAGAGAGAGGGCTTGGTCGATTGCCCAAGGTGACTTGGAGAAGGAACGAAAGAGAATGGTTAATTTGTCCCATTGTGATTTGGAGAGTTGTGGGTTGCGGGTAGGGGAGGAAGAGGAAGAAGAGGAAGAAGAGGAGAGGGAGAGATAGAGTTGGGTTGGGTTGAGAGGTGGAGGTGGTGATGGTGAGGTGGAGAAGAGGTGAGAGGTGGTGGGGAGAGGAGGAGGAGGAGAGAGGTGGCGGGAGAGGAGAGAGAAAGAGAGAGAAAGGCGAGAGGAAGGGCGGCGGAGGAGAGAGGAGAGGAGGGAAGCCATGGCGAAGAGAGAACGGAGAGATTTCGTTTAACATAAGCATACTACTAATTTAGAATCTCAGCATCACCTCTGCTACAGTTAATCAATCCGGACCGTTATTTTGACTCTGCACGAATCTCAAAATAAATTTACTGATAGAAAGCTATGGATTCGTTTTTTTTTAAGGAAATTTTTGAAATGCCACTCTAAAACTTCATATTTATCAAAATGCCACTCAAAAAACAATATTTATCAAAATGCCGTTAAAACTTAATACATATTTTAATTTTGTCATTATTCATCTTTAATCTCAATTTAAATATTCCAATCTTTCAAAATACTCAAACTGCTCCTGCTAGATTTTTTTTTTTTTAGAGAACCAACTTATCAATCCCATATAAATTAATTTTTTTGAATTTCAAATTTTTTTAAATTTCAAATTTTTTAAATTTCAATTTTTTCTAAATTACAAATTTTTTAAATTTCAAATTTTTTCGAATTTCAAAATGTTCAAATTTCAATTTTTATCGAATTTCAAATTTTTTTCGAATTTCAAATTTTTCGAATTTCAAATTTTTTTGGAAAATCAAATTTATAGTTGAAAATCAAATTTTTTTGGAAAATCAAATTTATAGTTGAAAATCAATTTTTTTTGGGGAGTTCGAGCCGGTGGCTACCACAAAAAAATTTGAACATTTTGAAATTTAGAAGTTTGGAAAAATTTGAAATTCGAAAAAAAATTATTTTTGAAAAAAATTTGAAATTCGAAAAATTTGATTTTCCAAAAAAATTTGAAATTCGAAAAAAAAATTGATTTTTTTTAATTTTGAAATTTGAAATTTAAAAAAATTTGAAATTCGAAAAACTAAATTTACATGGGATTGATAAGTTTGTTCTCTTAAAAAAAAGAAATCTGATAGGGGCAGTTTGGGTATTTTGAAAAATTGGAATTTTTAAATTGAGATGAAAAAGAGATAATGACAAAATTAAAATAGGCATTGAAGTTTTAATGGCATTTTGACAAATATTGTTTTTTGAGTGGCATTTTGACAAATATCAAGTTTTAGAGTGGCATTTTCAAAAATTTCCCTTTTTTTTTTAAATAGAAATAATTTTAGATATTTTAACGGAACAAGCATCATTAATTTGATTTTTATAAGAAAACAGTTTCACCGATCCACAACATCGGTGGAGCCATTTATTATTGTTTTATGTGATTAAATTGTATAGATGAATTATAAAATAGCTGCAAATCGGTAAAGCAAATACATTTATGTCTCCATCTATCATAAATCAATAGTGCATGTTTAATTGAAAATATTAAATTTGATTCTATTTACTAATACACTCTAATTTACTAACACACTTTAATAATCATTATAAAAAATTATATTATTATGCAGAAAGTGTTTTAATTTGCTGAATATTCATTATTGATCCAAAAATTATATAGTCGAGGAGGATTTCATACTTTATATTTTTCATACCTCATCGTATTTCATATATTATATCTTCATTTTTAAAGTTCAAATTGTCGATTCCAACCGCTCAACATGATATTTATAATAAAAATATGGCTAGAATGAAATTTTATAATTTTTGGAACTTTTGTACTATTTTTTAAGATAAGTACAAAATTGCCGTTCCTGGACCGTTCAAAAATAGTGATTTTCTACCAATCTAAAAAATAGTGAAAAAAATTTAAAAATTATAAAGTTTCATCCCCAAGCATATTTTAGTATGGATATTATATTAAGTATTTCAGATTGACAATTTGGACTATGAAAACAAAGATATAAAATATGAGGCAAAATGAGATATGAAAGGCATGAGGTGTTGGAATCCTCCTCGTATATAATCTGAGTTACAAATATGCAAGGATCTAAATAGCGATTATAGCGACATAGCGGGAAGACAAAAAAAAAAATCTATAGCGAATGGCGCAGCTATAGCGGAAGCTTTCATACATAGTATTTTTTCTTTAATTTTCAAAATTTATAGTCTATATTTATACTAATTATCAACATGATCAATATTGGAGAAATGGGATAATAACTAAATGATAACTAATCTAAGTTTATATATTTTTTTTTCAATCATGCAAATACAAATAAGAAGAAAAAAAGGATATACAAAGTAATATTATTTAATAGTTCATACTTCATAATATTACATATTATAATAGATGAAGAGCAATTAATTATATAAGTGAAATAAAGTTAGTATACCTATTTTGAATATTTTATATATTATAATAATCAAAATTAGTTTTCAATGAAATGAATGGTGATAATTTTACAAGTGAACACTAGACGAAGATAAAACAAAAGGAAGAATTAATTTTTAAATTTTTTACGATATAGAATGAGAGACTAAATCACAAATAGGAACAAAAACATATAGTTCGGTTTAGTATACTTATTATAACAGATCATGTAGTATCATAAATATGAACAGAAGTAAAGAAACCCATGTAAATTGCAAAAAATCCATATAGCATAGTGGTAGCAATAGCACATAGCGGTAAAAGCGGTTAGCAATTACAACTATAGCAGCTGTAGCTAAAATAACACACTTTTATCTCATAGCTTAGCTTTTATGGTCTGAAAAAACTATAACATAACTATAACTAGCTATTTAGAACACTGCAAATATGTAATATACTTAGTGTAATTTATTATCTCTATCTTCAAAGTTTATTAGAATGTACTTGAAGCAAACTTTACATGTTTTAAAATTCTATTATTATTTTTAGATAGGTGTAAAATTATTGGTTTCAGATGGTACAATTGTTCTGCCTTTGTAAAAAAATCATATTGAATGATTTAGTTCATCTATTTAGATTTAAAAGAAATAAAAATATGAGTTCGTAGTACAAACCATTAATCATTAAATTGGTGGAAAGACAATCGTTGATTTGTCCATTATTTAATAAATTATTTTCATATTATTATACATGTTTACATTTTAATTTTCGGTCACTTTATCTAAATTTTTTAGTTCTGTCTTTGTTTCTATTCAAGTTTTACTATTTATATCTCGTACATACGTCACAGATAACAAATGTTACAATAAAGAATTCATAAGCGTTTCACGGGGCACAAATTTATGCTGCGTCGCTCCTAAATGTTAAATGTTTTTTTTTTTGAAAATAAGCTGTGAAGTTGTGAAGCTGTGAAGTTGTGGGGGGACAAAAATAATGCTTTATGATAGATGGAGACATAAATGTATTTGCTTTACCGATTTGCAGCTATTTTATAATTCATCTATACAATTTGAAATTCGAAAAAATTTGATTTTCAACTCCTAAGTTTGTTCTCCATCTGTCATAAATCAATAGTGCATGCACTTTTGAATTAAACATTTAACTTCCCTTACATTTATGTCTCCGACCATTTAACTTCCCTTACATTGTTTTCATCTAAACAAAGAGGAGTTTGTTGAGTGCCGGCGTCTTTTATTTTACAATTTAAGGAAACTTAAGTAATTAAACTTAATAAAAAGTTTAACATATGATACCAGGGCTAAAATGATAAATTCTTTAGATCTAGATGACTTCAGACTAGGACTAATTTTTTTAAAATTTTTTAAGGATTAATGTTTAAATTTGTCTAGATGGCAAAATTATAGTCCCCTTTTTTCTCTCTATTTAAGGCTATGTTTTCTGAAAAATTGATTAAATTATTTTCATGTTGCTAGTTTTCAACAATTTAATCTCATTTTTCGGAGTTGCTATACTCTTCCGAAAAACGTAAAAGAACTTTTATTATAATAAATTATTATATTATTATAAAAATGTTTGTGATAGTCTGATAGTCTTAAATTTATTATTATTATAAAAGTCAAACAAATGTTAGAGCAAAGAGCGGTGAACACATTTACTAAGAGAAAACACAGAGATGGAAGCACTTAGATGAAGAAACATGACGGCTCCGTCTTACACTTAGCCTGTTAATATTTATTTATTTTATTTTATTTGTAGAAATATACATATGACGATCTTAAAATATTTTTATGTATTAAATGTTGAGTAATTATGGCACCTGTTCCATTTCTATTGCTCAGTGGAAGACCAGAACCTTGTTGTTTCTCTGAACAGTTTAATTTATTTTAATGCAACAGAAAAAATTGGTCTGTCCAATTTTAGTATCTCAATTTATTGTACATTTCCATCATTTGATGTTATTATAGGATGAAATAGGAGGATTTGTAAAAGAATTTTCCTATTTTTTATTTAATTTAATTATATTCTTGTTAGTTAAATAAAGTAAAGTTGCTTGCTCACTTTTGAATCTTCCAAAGAGAATTAACAGTACAGAATTTAACACTCACTGCATGTGACCAGAACTCGTTCCTTACTTAATTTCCCATTAAATCCAACAGGCTTTTCACGAGCATCCGTCCGACAGAATCCCAACCGTCAGATATGGTATTGAAAGCCATGATTAACATTGTAAAACAAACACAGTGCATCAATGAATGATACTTCTAGATCCCGACACACTCATCATACATCACACGCAGTCATTTTGTGCCCCATCCCCAAAGGACACATGAGTACAAGAATTCTCATGCTCGGAGATATCTCAAATTTTGCGTGACTTTTGGAAAAATCTTAACCATATAAATATTTTTGCACGAATCTCAAAGAAAAATCTTAACCGATTAAATAGGCACCAAACACGTCGGTCACGAAAAAATTGAGATATCTCAGAGAATAAGAGTGAAAAAAATGGCATGGCGGAGCCGGTTTCCGTCATGGAACGGCACAGCACGTATGACTTTTCCGTGCCGTGAATCGCGTGTCGTGACCATCTTTTCAAAATTTGACACGGCACGGCACGTCACGCTAAAAATCCGGTCACGGCACAGCACGTGGTCACACGAGTCACGTGTAATTAGGACCGTTAAGTCTTGATCAAATAATGTATCTTGAATAAACTAACCTAAATTGTGAATAAATAGTTAAATGTGAGAAACATGACTAGTTACGTTTGGACACAGTACGTGAGCGGTCACGACACGGGAGTCACGGCGTCACTCGCGTGGCGTGACCGTTCGTGTGCCGTGACCATCCCTCCACATTTTAGTCACGGTACGGCACGAGACCAAAGTAACGGTTTGTTAATCACGGCACGCTACGTTTTTTCCACTCTAAGAATAAGCACTCTGAGTCTAATCCCTTTGCATAAACATATCAGATCTAAACTCAAACCTCTCCTCTCAAAGTCACCGATTCTGGCCGATCAAATATGGTACGAGTTGGATTTTGATTTTGATTTCAATTCAGAGTTTCAGAACCGTATCGAATATGGAACTAGTTGGATTGTTTACTTGTGGAATCCAATGATTTGCACATGACCACATATTATTAGTTGCATGAACTAGGACTTGAATCTTGATAACATGTACTGGTCTCTTTTCTTAGTGCCCCTGCTCAAGCATAGTCGTCAGTTTGGTGCTTTCAATAATTAATTTCATGTTAAACTGTTCACAATCTTTGTTGTGTGGTGCTGGGACAGATTTAATTGCATGTAAACTGTTGCGTGCATGATGCTTATACATATAGACAGAAACTTTAAATGAGAAGCAAAATAGAATTGGGAAGTAAAAGCCCTTCCATATTTTGCGATTTCAAGGTCCAAAAAATCAATCCGAACCATCAACATACATGATCCCCATATTAAGCCAAGCATGTAATTAATCTAGAAAAATTTTGGAAGGAAAAAATGGCCAAGTAGACAGCACTAGTAATGTAGTATGATGCATAATTGGTTGGTTTTGACTGGTAATTGTGTTATAAGTTCATAGAAATTATATATATGGATGATGAAATGTATATTCTGAATACCCTGCCATTAATTACACTTCATGCAGATGATGCAGGCATTATCCTTACCACTTTTTGCTCATTAAACACATTGATATATTAAAAAAAAATACAAGTAAATTAAAATGACCACAACAATCCAATTAAATTTATTCAATCCAAAACCAACAATTATTTTACATATAAATAAAACGGTAGAAAGAAAAAAAAAATATCCAACATGTAAATCCTCTGCCTATGGAGGAAAAAGGAGTGATTAATTGCTTCACATAAGAAAAGAACACATATAATTATATTAGAATTAGACAGAACCAGATTCAAATTGCTGCACCTTGTGCTCTTCAACAACTCCCAATTGAGCCATCAGCAACCAGAGATGAGTGAGCAATTCTCCACCCCTGCTCAGGGACTTAGCATGCTGGTATGAATCACAATGAATGGCGGCATATCCGAGCATCTCCATCCATATCTCGCTTATTAACTTCCATCTTATTTCCGGTTTGAGTTCCTGCAACTCTTTTGCAAGTCGACGGGAGATTTTTAATAACGATTCTCCCATTTCATCCTCATCCCTACGCCGCTTATCCTCCTCACCCTTACTCCTACCCCAGCATCTCAAACTTGCCCATATCTTCTTTAATGTAAATGTACCCATTTGATTTGTTGGTTGTCTGCCATCATCATTCTGCTCAAGGTTCGGTGGGGTCCCTTCATCCTTCATAAGCATTTCGCATACTTTCTTGTGTTCGAGCTTTCCGTTACCCTCGAATTTCTTCTTAATTTTATTTTTAACAACAGCACATGTGGCCTCAAATCGTGTCTTACCATATCCGAGCTGCATCATTGATTGCTGCTGGGTTAGGAGATAGACCATGTAATTGGATGTCGTGCAACTCACTTCACGCTCATTTTTATTATTCCCTTCAAGTTGGTTGGAAGAATCAATATAAGAACAAATGTCTGTGGCAAGATGCCACAAGATAATGCACTCATCAAATTCCATTTTCAAGCTCCACTCCAGATTTTTCAGTTGGTCATGACGTTCCAATGTTTTGTTTCCCCTATATAATCTTGCCTCAACTAACACATTGTATATATGCACGTTTTGTGCTCTCCTTTTTGCCTCAGTGACCATAATTTCCTCCAACTTCTCCGGTATGGGGATCAAGTCGCTCTCGTGAAAGTTATCCCATATATGTTTTATTTTGAGGGTTCTCATGATCTTTGCCATTACTGTGTCCCTGTCTCTCAGGCAAACACCTACTAGATTGTAATGCCCGATGGTGTGGGCCCACCGAGGTATTTCCTCCCTAAACATAATTCCTTTCACCATTGTGGTTATAAAACTTGCAACACAGTTGCTGTGTCTCGTCTTAGTAAGTGTCACGACCATCCAGTCCGAGAATACAAGAAGCATGGTAGCGATGACCTCAAGGCTGAGGCCTGCGACAAATAAGATGTAGGTTACGATAATATCTTTAGATGCATACTTTTGCATGTCAAGATGATGAAATGCGACGAGTGCTACTATGATGGATACTAGAGAGAAACAGCGCAACACACGGCCTAAAGTGGTGTGCATGTGGTCTGCCTTTGTATGTAGGATATCATATAGGAATGAGAGCTCGATGGCGACAATTTTAAGCGCTTCCGTCGGGCTGATCTCTGCGAAGTAATCCTGACTCTCCATTAACTTATCTCGTGGGAAAAGTCACATCTACCAATAGGCGCTTGAAGATATTGAACCATTTAAAGCCTTCCACAATAGCCTTGCTTTCGGGGAGTAAATCGTCTGCATAAAGTTCATATTTTATTAGTCATTTCTCTGTCAATTACTAATATTACCTTTGTTTTTCATTTAATACATTTAAATACAGGTTGGGAGGGAGTAATGAAGGGAGTGGTTATTAGTTATTTAACTCTCAGTTTATTTGTTTTAATCAACTTATTTTATTACTGCGATGCCTTAAGTAAAAAAAAATATATATATAGCTCATATTGTATTATAATTCTAACTACTATTATATGATCAAGATCGTCACACAGATAAGTGAAACTAATACATGATATCTCATATTAATGAATTACTGCAGAGTAATGCTTGATATCTCTGAAGCATTTCATGTGGATCTGCTTCAGATTCGTTCGTGAGGTTTGGATACTCTCTGGTTAGTTTTCAGAGTTGATAACTTGATATCTCAGATTTGTATGTGTATCTCAAGCCTCGCGCATGGAAGAGTGATTATTTAGATTGGAGAAATTCTAATATTAATTGGTACCATGCATGTTATGAATGTTTAATGCGTCTCAACTGTAGGTCCCACAATGATATTCATTTATTTGGTTCTCTAGACCGTACTGGATGTATATACTAAAAAACATGGATCTATATATTAAATTTTCTTCTTAGATTATTAGAATCTTAAGGATCTATTTGATAGGCGTGGTGAGCTAAAATAAAATACAGTCTTTCTATGAAAATGAAACTCTCAGTCATGGGCGAAACCAAGGCAGAGGCTAGCCTAGGCCCCGGCCCCCTACGTCCTATATAATATATATATATATTTTCAATATATATATATAATTTTATTTTGCTTATAGGCCCTTGTCACTAAATTTTTGGAATCACATCTAGGGGTGACCAAAAGGATTTATTTGGTTTTAAACCAAATGAAATTCTTTAATTTCGGTTCGGTTGATTTTATAAAATAGTTCCATTTAAATGGTTTGGTTCGGTTTTGAATTCTCAAAATCTTATTCTCCGAATTTTATTAATAGTTTGAGATTTCGTGTATTATTTTGGTTTATTTTCATTTTGAATCTACTTGTTTTGATTTTTTTAGATTTATTTCAAGATTCGGGTCAACAACAAACCATTTATTAATATTTGAGACCATTGTATTTTGGTTCAACCAAACCATCTTATTAAATAGTAAAAAATTTAGCAACCGAAAAAACTAAATTTTATATCGGTTTAATCATTCGTTTTAATATCGAAGTTTACAATTTAATAGTTCGGTCGGTTCGGTTGGAATTTCAAAATCCAAAATAAAGTTTAGTTTGGTTATTTTAAGTTCGGTTTAAACCGAATGTCCGTGTGAACACCTAATCACACGGAGTAAGTGAAACTATTACATCGGATCATCTCATATTAATAAATTACTGCAAATAAGTTATATGCTTGATATCTCTGAAGCATTTCATGTGTATCTGCTTCAGATTCGCTCGTGTGGTTTGGATACTCTCTGGTATGGATACTCTCATGGCAGAGTGATTATTTAGATTGGGGAAATTCTAATATTGGTACCATGCATGTTATGAATGTTTCAATTCGTACTCCAACTTGTTAGGTCCACAATAGATATTAATGTTATTGTTGTACTAATTGTTTATTGATTCTGTATTTACTGAAAAACATGTTGTTCATCTATATATTAAATTTTCTTCTTAGATTATTAGAATCTTAGGAGGGTCTATTTACGATAGGCTTGGTGAGCTAACATTAAAATACGGATTTTTTTTATGGAAATGAAATCCTCAATGACTCTGGTTGGGTTTCATTTGTAGTCTCCTCCAATTTGTTTGGGACTATTTATTAAGATTGTTTGAATTTGATTGTTGTTTTTAGTAAATAGTAAAAAATTAAAATTTGATTTTGGATTTAGATAAATGTTGTTTCATAATTACGCATTATACTACAGAGTAAAATTAATAGAAAATTATATAGCAAAATTCATTTGTCATATGTTTGATTGTGTATAATTTTACAAGTGGGTCATATTAGTAAACCTTCTTATTTTTTTTTTCTTATTATATATCGATTCTCTAAATGTCTTTTGATTAAATGTATCGACCGTATATTCTTTCATTTTCCCCCCCTGATTTTCAACCTCTGAACTTCATAATATTACCCTTTAATAAACTTCAAATACTCACAAATTTACCCATTTATTGTCTTTTCTATTAATACACATTTTAAATATATAAAATATCATATTATGCTTTATTAAAAAAAATATTTGTAACCTATTTAAGAAAATACCAATCTTCTAATTAGTCTATTTTCGAGAAAAAATGGTTAATTTGTCTACTTCTGACTAATTTACAATGACATTTATGCACACTTGTGTATGCCTCACTAGTAGACAAATTAACCATTTATCCTCGATTATGACCAATTAGAAAATTGATATTTTTTTTAAAATATGCTATATATTTTTTATATTTTTAATAAAGAGTGATATGGGTACTTTATAAATTCAAAACAATGGGTAAATTTGTAAGTTTTTGAAGTTCAGAAGGGTAAATATGATATTATGAAATTTAGAGAGTGAAATACCTAATTTTGAAATATGTGAGGAATATACATGCCCCAATTATTAATATGAATTTTCATTTGATTAAATCAAGAAATGAAAATATTAATACAATAAGCGATCTCAGATGAGAAAATAGTTAATTTAAATTTTTTGATGAATAAATATCTAAATCATCATGTTCTACTACATCTAAAATTTCGAACCTGCAAATATTGGTTCTCCTGCAAATATTGGTTCTCTTTCAATACTTCAAAAATACTTCCCATTTTTATTGTTGAACAACAGATAGTAAACCAAACAAACCAAAATGACTAAAATGATAATAACAAATACTATATGTTTATGGTAAGAAAAGTATTAATTCCTAGGGGAGCCAATTAATGGGTACGGTATGGGTCAAATAGTGTTATTTTCATATGAATGTTAATATTGAATTAATCTTACTCATACCTTAAGTACTCTTACCCATATCCTACCTTTACACGTTAAAATAACAAGTAAATAAATGAATATGGATAATTATCAAATAAGTTAATATCCTATATAATTTAATCAAAAAAATAAAACAAACAAATATATTCAACAAGTCATGTATCGTAATATCTATACAATATGAAGTTATAATTGTTATCCTATTATTTTAAGAATTACGAATTATAAATCAAATATAACAATATAAAATATTGTATAAATAATATAGTCATAAATTACTAATTAAAAAACTATATGTATAAAATGTTGTATATATCAATTGAGTCATAATAATAATAAAATAGAAAAATATTTGTTGACTATCGGATTGACGAATTAAACTGTTGAAATCCATGTATCTCGTGAGTGATGTATGTACATGTAAAATTTTTAAAGTTTCAAATTCATTTAGTACTTGGTCAAGCGGTCAAAATAATGATGAAAAATGAATACATAAAACAATTAAAAAAATAGCTTATAAAATGTTCATTGTTTTGACCACTTGACCATGTGATAAATGAATTCAAAACTTTAAATTTTTTATATACATATATCAATGATTTTGTATTATATTCAATTGAGTCATAACAATAATAAAATATTAGTTAAATGGGTAAATAAAAGTTTATTATATATAAATTAATATTTATCAATAATTCTATTGGGTAACGGGTACCTTTATCTGAAAAGCTAACAAAAGTTTTTTTTATTACCGATACCCATCTCATTAATTTAATGAAAAAAGTTCTTAAGTCATATCTCGAATACATTACATATCAGATAAACTATTAAAAGGAATTTCATTGACACCCCTGTTAATTCTTCATTTCAGCTACCTAGAGAAGATACGTCATTATTAAATTTGTTCTTGTTAAATTCTTCATTGACACCTTCTATTTTATGACTATCTACTTCACCTTATGATTACAATTGGGTTTCATTTCTAGCCTATCCCAATTTGTTTAGGACTAAGGCTTGGTTGTTGTTGTTAAATTCTATAATCTTTTACAATTCTATTCAGTCCAATAATTTCGATTTCTGATGACATCACAATTTATTTTACTTTTATTAGATACCATACTGTTTTAAAATTTCACAAACAATACTTATATATTTTTAAATTTAGAACCTTGTAAATTTCAAAACTATACGCATAGGCAACTAAGCAATTTTTTCGACAATAATCTATATATTGTCCTTAAATTTCCAAACTCATCATATATTTAAATATGTTTGAGAAAATACAACCAAGTACACGTAGCATTACCACATTTGAATCTTGTGAATTAAGCACTCTCTCTACTCTCTTCTCTTTCTCGCCTGCTACTGATAATTTCCATAAACGGCAATCAAGAAATGGTCTAAATTCCATTTCCGGCATCATTTTCAACGGGTCAAAAGACTTGGATTGTGTATATTTTGATTTGAGCAATGAAGTTTTTAGTCAAATCAATTCTCTAAAAATAAACTGAATATTGAAATTAAATCTTAAGGTAGTATTAACAATATATTGGATATATGTACCTTCAGTAGTTTGATTTGCTGCGATGGTGTTCGAGGTAGTATGATGCTCGTTACCTAAGTGGAGAACAATTAAATCTTAAGGTAGTCTTAACAATAGATAAGATTTCGCTCGAGTTAATATAGTTAACTAGAAGTTGGAGGAAGGTAGGGATATATGTACATGTAGTGTCTTTTGCTAGGCAGAGGATCGACATAATTTTATTCTTGAGATTGCCCCATCTACCTGAGCGGAGAACAATTAAATCAAATTTTAGGATACTTTTAGCAAGAATAATAAGATTTTGCTCGAGTTAATATTGTTAGCCGGATGCTAGTGGAGGGTAGGGATATATGTACCTTCAGTAGTTCTATTTGCTGGGACGGGGTTTGAGGTAGTATTATCCTCGCTACCTGAGTGGAGAACAATTAAATATAACCTTAAGATAGTCTTATCAAGAATAATAAGATTTTGCTTGAGTTAATATTGTTAACCGAATGCTGGAGGAAGGTAGGGATATATGTACCTTCAGTAGTTCTATTTGCTGGGACGGCGTTCGAGGTAGTATTATCCTCGCTACCTGAGTGGAGAACAATTAAATCTTAAGATAGTCTGAACAATATATAAGATTTCGCTCGAGTTAATACAGTTAACCAGAAGTTGGAGGAAGGTAGGGATATATGTACCTTCAGAAGTTGAATTTTTGCCGGACGGGGTTTGAGGTAAGCATTCTTGAGATTGCCCCATCTACCTGAGTGGAGAACAATAAAATCAAATTTAAGGATAGTCTTACCAACAATAGATAAGATTTTGCTCGACTTAATATAGATAACCGGAAGTTGGAGGAAGGTAGGGATATATGTACCTTCGTAGTGTCTTTTCTTTGGGACGGGGTTCGACATAATTTTTTTCTTGAGATTGCCCCATCTACCTGAGGGTTCAGATCAATTAAATCAAAATTTAGGATACTTTTGGCAAGAATAATAAGATTTTGCTCGAGTTAATATTGTTAGGCGGATGCTAGTGGAAGGTAGGGATATATGTACCTTCAGTAGTTCGATTTGCTGGGATGGAGTTCGAGGTAGTATTATCCTCGCTACCTGAGTGGAGAACAATTAAATCTTAAGATAGTCTTAACAATAGATAAGATTTCGCTCGAGTTAATACAGTTAACTAGAAGTTGGAGGAAGGTAGGGATATATGTACCTTCAGTAGTTTGATTTGTTGGGACGGGGTTCGAGGTAGTATTATCCTCGCTACCTGAGTGGAGAACAATTAAATCTTAAGATAGTCTTAACAATAGATGAGATTTCGCTCGAGTTAATAAAGATAACCAAAAGTTGGAGGAAGGTAGGGATATATGTACCTTCAATAGTTGAATTTGCTGGGACGGGGTTCGAGGTAGTATTATGCTCGCTACCTGAGTGGAGAACAATATAATATTATGGTAGTCTTAACAATAGATAAGATTTCGCTCGAGTTAATATAGTTAACTAGAAGTTGGAGGAAAGTAGGGATATATGTACCTGTAGTGTCTTTTGCTGGGCAGAGGATCGACATAATTTTATTCTTGAGATTGCCCCATCTACCTGAGGCGGAGAACAATTAAATCAAATTTTAGGATACTTTTAGCAAGAATAATAAGATTTTGCTCGAGTTAATATTGTTAGTCGGATGCTAGTGGAGGGTAGGGATATATGTACGTTTAGTAGTTCTATTTGCTGGGACGTGGTTCGAGGTAGTATTATCCTCGCTACCTGAGTGGAGAACAATTAAATCTTAAGATAGTCTTAACAATAGATAAGATTTCGCTCGAGTTAATATAGCTAACCAGAAGTTGGAGGAAGGTAGGGATATATGTACCTTCAGTAGTTCTATTTGCTGGGACGGGGTTCGAGGTAGTATTATCCTCGCTACCTGAGTGGAGAACAATTAAATCTTAAGATAGTCTGAACAATATATAAGATTTCGCTCGAGTTAATACAGTTACCTGTAAGTTGGAGGAAGGTAGGGATATATGTACCTTCAGAAGTTGAATTTGCTGGGACGGGGTTTGAGGTAGCATTATGCTCGCTACCTAAGTGGAGAACAATAAAATCTTAAGGTAGTCTTAACAATAGATAAGATTTCGTTCGACTTAATATAGATAACCAGAAGTTGGAGGAAGGTAGGGGTATATTACCCCAGGTGCGCCAAGTCGTTATCCTCGAGAGCATAATTTTTTTCTTGAGATTGCCCCATCTACCTGAGGGTTCAGATCAATTAAATCAAAATTTAGGATACTTTTAGCAAGAATAATAAGATTTTGCTCGAGTTAATATTGTTAGGCGGATGCTAGTGGAAGGTAGGGATATATGTACCTTGAGTAGTTCGTTTCTTGGGATGGAGTTCAGATAGTATTATCCTCGCTACCTGAGTGGAGAACAATTAAATCTTAAGATAGTCTTAACAATAGATAAGATTTCGCTCGAGTTAATACAGCTAACGAGAAGTTGGAGGAAGGTAGGGATATATGTACCTTCAGTAGTTTGATTTGCTGGGACGGAGTTCGAGGTAGTATTATCCTCGCTACCTGAGTGGAGAACAATTAAATCTTAAGATAGTCTTAACAATAGATAAGATTTCGCTCGAGTTAATACAGATAACCAAAAGTTGGAGGAAGGTAGGGATATATGTACCTTCAGTAGTTGAATTAGCTGGGATGGGGTTTGAGGTCGTATTATGCTCGCTACCTGAGTGGAGAACAATATAATATTAAGGTAGTCTTAACAATAGATAAGATTTCGTTCGAGTTAATATTATTTCGGTTAGTTGGAGGAAGGTTGGGATATATATGTACCTTTTAGTCTTTTGTCTGGAACCGACATAATTTTTTCTTGAGATTGCCCCATCTACCTGAGGGGAGAACAATTAAATCAAATTTTAGGATACTTTTAGCAAGAATAATAAGATTTTGCTCGAGTTAATATTATTAGCCGAATGCTAGTGGAGGGTAGGGATATATGTACCTTCAGTCGTTTGATTTGCTGGGGCTGTGTCCGAGGTAGTATTATCCTTGCTATCTGAGTGAAGAACAATTAAATTATCCTTAGCAAGAAATAAATTTGTTAACCGGATATTAGTGGAAGGTTGGGATATGTGTACCTTTCATAGTTCCATTTCCTAGGCGGAGTTCTGAGATAATTTTATCCTTGATATTGTCCTTGCTTGCTAAGCGGAGAGCATGGGTCCTCTCAGCAAATTTGATGAGTCCCGGGATAAACACAAAAATTGTTGGTATCCACAGCCAACCAGTTGGTGGTGATTGAAAAAAAATACATACGGTAATTATAACCTGAAAAACTAGCCCCAAAAGGTGGCGCCACCAAAGCTCGTTATCCTCGATTGAGTATGATGTGATGGTATCGGGACCTCCAAGGTGAACCAGGAGGAATGGTGCCCACAAGACAGTGAGTTCGCTGCTGACACCAGGTGTCTGATGGCTGATGTTGCCGAGTGATGTGATGGCAACATTGTCAGCAGTCAGGTACATCAGCCAGAGTGCGAGCGTGAGCACCATCTTGGAGCTGCGTTTGCGCAAAGGCGCCAAGAAGATGAGACCCATTTGTATGCCGAGGCTGGTGAGGACGAGAACCCTTACCTCGTCTGAGTTCCATAGGTTTTGCAATTTCTCAGTGATACTTTTCATTCTCTCTCTGTTTCTTGCTCTCTCTCTTATTTGAAATTTTGCCAGGGGCTGCCAAGCAACTCAGCTCTCTCTCTCTCTCTTTTGAAACCGTGGCAGCAGCTGCCAATTATATGCTCTCTCTTTTTTGAAAAATTCTTTGTAGCCGCTGCCAAGTGAAGTATATGCTCTCTCTTTTTGTTCTCTTGCTTGGAGATGCCTGGTTAGATCCATCCTTGCTCAACAAATAAAAGATGACCATATTCCCCACGACTAGGTAGATTTATCGAGCTTCACAATCCATTCAACATGTGATATTATATTTTTACATTATTTGTCATATGACATGTTTGTTTCAGTCAACTAATTGAAAGTTTATCCCTCCAATGCATGTCACGGCCAGGAATATTATTTTGGTTATTAAAAAGTACAAGGAACGCCTAATTTAGAATTACAAATAATATATACTGGAACCGCAAGTCTCTATTGGCTTAATTAATTGTACAAAATATCTTGAAAAAATTTAAAAACGAAACTGTTGCCACCAGACAATTCTCTTTGGGAATTTCTTATTTTGATTTGATTTTAGCATTGATATTTGGCACTTAATTTTGGTCTTGGCAGATATGGATTTTTTGTTGACTTTGAGTTATGTTATGGATTCCAATGATCTAAATTGTAATTTGGCAGATATTCATATTTTTTATTTGTAATTTGATATTTTAAGAACGATTCCAATGATCTAAATTGTAACTTACCATTTGATTGCCATACAACTAGCCAAGAAGTAACTAACGGCATGTCTTACATGAATAATTGATTACAACAGTGGATTACTAATAGTAAATTGTCTTTATATTAATATTAAAATAGCTAGCAAAGATGACCACCAGAATTTACATTATATAAATAAATATTTGACATTATTTCGGTAGGCTTTTAACAACATGGAGATATTACTATTGTTAAGAAAGTTAACTACAAAAATGTTAAAATAAAATTGTCTATAGACAAAATGAAAGGTAAAATGTTAATAGTTTTATATTGCTCAACTCCTATATCACTTCCAATCGTTGTCTCTCTCTCTATTTGAAGGAAACCTGTGGAGACCTAGCTTTCGAAACATGATTAAACATTGCTCTTAAAATTAAAGGTTATAATTATATGTACATCCTCCTCTTTATCTAGCAAGAATGGTCATATGGTAGTTATGGAAGTTTTTTGAACTCCACTACAACAAAATAATTCATCTTAAAGCAAAATAAGTTGTGGTTTACAAGCAAAGAGTTTACAACAATATTACGTTCTCGAACAAGTCACCTAAAAGCAATGGGACAAGAACTATAGATCATGTGTATAGTTGGGTAGCATGTATGGGTCAGAACACACCATTTGACCAGTGTGGTGGTACATCTACAACAGGACAATTTTAATAAAATATTTGTTTTATGCTCAGTAAACAATTGTTGTTGAATTACATTTAATAATAAACCACTTGTAATTATGCATATGTTTTTCTATGTTTAACGGCTTGCCAAAAAATGGATGTAAACCTTTTCTAAACAACATGTAAAATTTGGTCTAAGCACATTACAGTATGAAGATCATATTGAGAGGTTAAAATGTACCATTGGTTTTGTGCCACAATCATGTCCGACATCTCTATCTCCATTTTCAAAGTTCAAATAGTCGATCCGAACAACTCAACATGATAGTCATATTAAAATGTGCTTAGAGATCAAATTTTATATTTGTTAGAATTTTTTTAGATAGGTACAAAATTAGTTTTTTTCATGGTCCAGATTTATACCTTTCTAAAAAAAATAGTAAAAAAATTTTCAGAACTGATTGCAGCTGTTCAGTAATTGACTACTGGTCATACTACTTTTGTAAATATTAATCATATTTAATTGTCACGTTGAATAAAGAATGATTGAGTTACTAACTTGTAACTTCAAACTAAGTAAGGCGACTTAAACTATTCATGTTTGATTAAAACTTATTACTACTCAAGTTATTGTTTAACAAATCGGTTAAAGAAGAGAGAAATTAGAAATTAAAATATTTTCTATGACAACGGAGCTCATGAGAGAAATAAGTCAATCTATCTTAGAATATAATAATTTAACATACTTGGTTGGAAATCATTCCTTATTTCATTTCAAGTCATCATAATTAGTTAGTTATCTTTGTTTGATAGTTTAAATAAGAAACAATCATATCAAACATAAAATGTAGCAGACGGACCAGTAAGATATTAGGCCAGTCGAATTTAAACCCACATATCATAAGCCACTACTCCATTGTATTTGTTTCCTATATCCATTAGGTTGCAACTTCTTTTACCCGCTACATATCTTTTGCAGAGTAATGGCCATGGACGTACTGGTAACTGGTAAGCTTTACTTTGCTTCTCCATCCACTGAAAAAGTGAGAGAGATGGGATCCTATGTTAAGCAACTTAGTAGCTACGGAATGCTAAAAAAAGTTGAGGCATGTATGTTACTCCATTGCAACTTAGATCTGGTCAAAAGTTGATTTCACTATGTGAATGCATGATACCCGTCTTAATCTTAATTTACTAAAACGAGGGTAATCATTATAAGTTACTTTGATGCGTTGCCACAACTAAAAGTAATATGTCTAGGTGACATAATTGGTTTTAAGCTGTCTCAAACATACAACTTCGGCTCCATTTATATAAATAAAGATGTGAATAGTGAAAACATGGAGATATTAATTACTATTGTTAATAAAGTGACACAAAAATGTTAAAATAAAAATGTCAATATACAAAATGGAGAGGTATCATGTTTAGTTTTATATTTCTAAATATATATCAATTACTTGACCTATATATGAATATATATGTAATGTCGGACAACTTTCCAAATGATTAAACATGCTGTCAAAATTAAAGGTTATAATTATGTGTAATATAGTCTTCTTTATGTGTAAGAATGGTCATGTGGTAGTGCATGGAAGTTTTTCGGTTGAATTCTATACACAAATCATCTTGGAAATAAATTTTGGTTTGCGAAAGAGTTTAAACAACAAAACGTAGGACAAGCATGAAAGATGGGTCAAACTCAACATGTGAATAGTTGGGGAGATGTATGGGTCAGAACACACCATTTGACCATTTTACACTGCAACAGGACCATTTTTACACAGACAAGTGTTGTAGCTAATAAATAATTGGGTTATTGAATTATGTGTAATAATATTGTCTTCTGTATATGTTTTTGTATGTTTAACGGCAAGCAAAAATATGGATGCTAGCCCATTATAAACAACATATAAAGTATGAATGTATATATGTGTGTGTAGTAGGGTTAAAATGCACTATTGGTTTTGTGCCACAACCATAACTCACATATCTATCTCTATTTTCAAAGTTCAAATAGTCAATCCGAACAACTCAATATGATATTCATATTAAAATATGCTTAACGATCAAATTTTATATTTGTTAAAAAAATTTAGATAAATACAAAATTATTTTTTTTGGATGGTGTTTTTAAAATAATCAGCCATCAAACCACTATTTAATAGTTGGTTTCTAATAAAATTAGAACCGACTATTTAATAGTCGGTTTAGGCTTTTTGATAGACAGTGATGGGCAGTTTAATTTGACTGATAAAATACCTTTCTTAAAAAAAAAAATAGTAAAAAAATTTCAGAACTGATTGCAGTTGTTCAGTAATCGACTACTAGTCATACTATTTTTGTAAATATTAATCATATTTAATTGTCACGTTGAATAAAGAATGATTGAGTTACTAACTTCTAATTCAAACTAAGTAAGGCGACTTAAAATATTCATGTTTAATTAAAACTTATTACTACCCAAGTTATTGTTTAACAAATTGATTAAAGAAGAGAGAAATTAGAAATTAAAATATTTTCTATGACAACGGACCTCACGAGAGGAAATAAGTCAATCTATCTTAGAATATAATAATTTAACATACTTGGTTGTAAGTCATTCCTTATTATATTTTTGTCATCATAATTAATTAATTATTTTTGTTTGATAGTTTAAATAAGAAACAAATATATCAAACATAAAATGTAGCAGATGGACCAGTAGATCTAGGCCAGACGAATTTGTACCCGCTACATAAGCCACTACCTCCATTTAGTTGTTTCCTTAGCCATAATTCAACTTCTTTTACCCGCTACATATTTTTTGCAGAGTAATGGCCATGGACGTATTGTAAGCTTGCTTTACTTTGCTGCTCCATCCACTGAAAAGAGAAAGAGAGATGGGATCCTATGGTAATCTTGCTTTGCTTTGCTTTTGGACCCACTGAAAAAGAGAGAGAGAGAGAGAGATGGGATCCGGTGCTAAGCTTGCTCTGCTAAGCTTGCTTTACTTTGCTTCTCCATCCACTGAAAGGAGAAAGAGAGAGAGAGAGATGGGCTCCTATGCTAAGCTTGCTTTGCTTTGCTTTGCTTTTCCACCCACAGAGAGAGAGAGATGGGATCCGGTGCTAAGCTTGCTCTGCTAAGCTTGCTTTGCTTTGCTTTTCCTCGCCAGAGGTTTTAGAAAAAAAAAAATGGCTCTATGTTTCTTTGCTTTGCTTTTCCACCCAGAGAGAGAGAGAGAGAGATGGGATCCGGTGCTAAGCTTGCTCTGCTAAGCTTGCTTTGCTTTGCTTTTCCACCCACTGATAGAGAGAGAGAGAGAGAGAGAGATGAGGTTCCTATGCTAAACTTGCTTTGCTTTGCTTTGCTTTTCCACCCACTGATAGAGAGAGAGAGAGAGAGATGGGATTGCTAAGTTTGTTGCTTTATTATTTAATGATATTGTTGGCAGCCTCTAACAAATTTTTTCAAAAGAGAGAGACCCTAGGCAGCCACTATCCAAGTTTTCAAAAAAGAGAGAGAAAGAGAAGATGAAGTTCAGCTGGGCCAAACACTTCTCTGATTAATCGATATTTTCTTGTAAGCAAACTATTTTTTTTTTTAAAAATCTTTTATTTATGTTACTCTTTGGATAATCTTACTTCTCTGAGTCACTGAGTGTACGTAGTTACGTACTAATAATTTGTCAAAGTACCATGGCAAATTTTGTTTTGCTACTCCATATTATGAATTAGTACTCGAATTTGATTTATTCTGCTCAAATTAGTTACCTGATTACCTCAAACTTAAGGTTTTGTATAGAAATTAAGTCGCTCTAAGAAATGAAAAATGAACTTCTAGTTCAAATGAAGTTCATTTCCCTATAGAAAACGGTTTAAATCCCAAGGGTCACTGACACATTTAGGAAATTTTTGCAAGGGAGATAAGACAGTTGCTAAGGAGCATCTGGGTTTAGAAGTATTATTTAATTTTTAAAATAAGTGTCCGTTAACCCATGACAAGTCTTTTATTTAATTCAATTTTAGAAGTCGCAAATCAATTTAAATTTCTATGGTTGGAGCTTTGATAGAGGACATAGTTGCAAATTGGTCTTTTGCATTTGCTGAGTAGGGAGTTATTTATCTTTATTAGAATAAGGGGCTGTTTGGTTTGCAGTTACTGAGGTAGTTTGACTAGTTAGGAGATCACCTTACTGTAGTTGAACCTATCTCTCATATTTGGTAATTGGTACGATGTAAGTATAGCACCGAGGTAGTTTGTGACGACTGATGCAAGTAAAACATCCATCTACTGCAAGAATTGTCAATTTTGGTCATTTGATGTTTTTCTGAATTTCCACTCATGCATTCTGTCACTATTTTTTTTTTTAATTACCAGGCGGAGGATGCTGGTGATGGGATTTGAAGATACCATCTGCAACAGAGCATAACTGAGAGAGATATAGATGGATGCTTTACCTTTCATAATTGAGAGGCTATCAGAAACCCCCTTCAAAGATTTTTTATTAAAAAATGACCCTGATTTTTTATCAAAAATAACCTGGATTTTTTATCATACAAGAGCTAGTCAAGGTCCAAATATACATGAGATGGACCTGATTTTTTATCAAAAAACCTGGATTTTGAGGATAAAAAGCAGGCAGGTCCAGATATACATGGGACTGAGCGATTTTAATAACAGTGCAAAAAGAGGCCTTAATTAAGGGACTGAGACTAACGGTGCTCAAAGTTGGGAAGTTCATGAGTGATATTCATGACACCCATAAGGCCATTGATGAGCTGGTGAAAGAGTGGGGGGACATCCTGAATTTTATTGCGGGTATTGTGTATTGCTGTTACGAGTTGAAGGAGAACCAAGCAGAGAAAGAGTTTGCTCTTGAGGAGCTTTACGGGGAAAATTTTGAAGAGTTGGGAAGCATATCTGCTCTGACTGAGAAAATTTTGAAGGATAACATATCTGTCTTGTCAGATGATCCAAACACATCTGATCAGAAAGTAATCAATCGGAAGAACCTACAACTCTTCCTCTTGAAGGCATTTCCTGTTCTGACTGAGGAAAGCGAAACTTCCAAAAAGAAAACCTTTTTAATGGAGATGTCTCAAGAGCTGGATAATCTCCCCGAACTGATTTGTAAGGCATGTCATGGTTCACCTCTAGCCTTGGTTTTAGTAGGAAGTCTCCTTTCACTCAAAGATAACACCTACGATATATGGAATGGAGTGAAGGATGACTTGTACAAGTTCAATGATCATGACGACAGATTGTTGAACATTATAAGCTACTGCTATGAGGATTTACCTTACTTCCTCAAACCATGTTTTCTCTATTTAGCATGTTACCCCAAAGATTATAAGATCTCCTCAAGATCTCTAATTAATATATGGAATGCTGAAGGATTTATTCCTACAGAGAGAAAAGAGGGGACTGTAGAAGAGACGGCATACGAATACCTCGATCAACTTGTGAAAAGGTACTTCCAATGGTTTTCAAATCACACAATATGTATTTCTATGGAGTTATTTTTTTTTTAAATTTCTGACATAAAAAGGCTATCGAACTGCTAGGATGCATGGTGATTGATTTAAACATAGGGTAATATTTTCCAAATCCAATAAAAAAGGAGCATGTACATTTTATCAAAATTTGGATGTTTATGTAAGGGATTAATAAATTCTAGAAACGATAAAATACTGAAAGGTTTCAACCATACCCGCAAGATGCCACATTATGAATAGTTCAATACTTAATTAAATGACATATATAGAAACCAGCCCCTAGGAAATAGTAGAGTACACAAAAAAATTTTGATATTTAATATCTGATCAAGTCTTGCTTCACTCATCTATGGTGAAAAGCATGATTTTTTAAGCTTATTTACATTAATTTTTTTACCTTAGGGTATAATAGATTACTAGTTCTGTTGTTAACCATTCACCTACCTTGACCGGACTCGTTTGTAGTTCTGTGTTACGCATGACTGCATTTAAAAGTTGAATCAGTGATAATGTGAATAGGATTTAGGTGGTTGACAAGCACCACATAATGATTTTAATTTAAATATAATTATAGTGGTCAAATTTTATAATTATCTGCTTTCCAAACTTAATTTCCTACTTCGTTTGTTGACTTTCTTTTCATGCAACAAAAGTTGTATGAGCACAGAATCCTCTCCACTGTTTTGTTTGTTATATTTGATGTTTAATTTTTTGTTGTTGCTTGTAGGTCCTTGGTTGATGTTTCGAAGAGATCCTTATTTGGATCAATCAAGTATTGTGGTGTTAAGCAAGTTATCCATAATTTTGCCATCAATAAATCCAAAAAGGAGGGGTTTTTGGTTGCTAACCCAGATGATCAGAGAACGATTGAATCCCAGTTTCGTGTAGCAATCCACAAGGGTAACAATTATCAATATGGAGAACTTGATATTAATCATCTTTGTTCCTTTATTGCATTTAATTATGAGAAAAACATTCTTAGAAATTCTAGATTTATCAGAGTGTTGGAATTGTTGGGGTCCACGGTACCAAATGAAACAATACCAAAGATGACTTGCTTACGATATCTGGGCTTGAGACATACTAGCATAGATACACTCCCAGATAGTATAGATGTCATGCACAATCTTGAAACACTGGATGTGAGAAATACAAACATAAAAGCCCTACCTGAATCCCTTTGGAAAATTTCCACACTTCGTCATGTATATGTTATAGCCACCCCCAAAATTAAGGGTCCACCCCCAACAGCCAACATAACTGACCTACAAACCTTGAAAACAGTTGCGGTTCCTCAATCTTGGATTGATATATGTCCACATATTCCTAACCAGCCTTAGGAAGTTGTCCCTTTCAAACCCAGAAGGTCTCGACTGGAAATCCGTTTCTAATCTAATTAGCCAGTCGGTTAATCTCTTGTCATTGACAATAATGGGTGACTCTGTACCATCAGAGTTTATCGATACAAGGGCCTTCCCAGGTCTTGAGAATGTGAAATCAATTCGTTTGGAGGGACAGTGGAGTTACAGGAAACTTCTCATGGATAATGTTGAGGTCCCGCCAAATCTTACCAAGCTTACCCTGAACAAGTCCAGTTTGAAGGAAGACCCCATGCCTTGGCTAGAGAGGATAAGAACCCTGAAGTTTCTGCGCTTACAAGATAGAGTATACACAGGGAAGCAAATGGCTTGTTCAGCAAAGGGATTTCCTCAGCTACAATACTTAGAACTTTTGAAATTAGAAAACTTGGAGAAATGGGTGGTGGAAGCCGAGGGATTTCCGCGGCTACAATCCTTGGAACTTTTGAAATTGGTAAACTTGGAGAAATGGGTGGTGGAAGAAAATGCTATGTCAGAGCTTAGAACACTACGTGGTTGATTGGATGGCGAAAGAAAAACTCAATAACAATAGCCTTCCCGAGCGAGAGCATGTTACTATACTGCGTGGTTTTAGATACTTGTAATGCTTCTTTGATTCTCTCTCTTTGTGTGTTTATTTGATCTATGTGTGCCTGTTTTAATGTCTGTTTGCTTTTTTCTGGTGTGAGTGTGTAAATGTTTAAATTTTCAAGATATTAGGGATGAGTGAATGGATGTTGTATTTTTTTAATTTTGGATTACATCGAGAGTGAATTAAAAGTTTTAAGTGTATTTGATGTTTTCAGATTTTAACAAATTCAGATGCTATGCAAATCACGTGCGACTTAATAGTACGTAGGTTTTTTTTTTATCATTTTACAAAGCATAAGTCACTTGTGCCTTTGTTAGACGAGCATCTTCCACTTCGGACCCCTAAATTTTCATAATATTAAATAAATAAATAAATAAAATCAGTAGAATCAATTAATTTCATAAAATTTTCAGAAATAATAAAACTAAAATGAAGCATATCGATCATCTGGTTGTGACAAAATGTACCCTTATTCCCTACCCGGAAACTTACGTATCAGAGCTGTTTGTGTTAAATAAAATTAATTACATTCAAGAAAAATTAGAAAAAAAATATATGACTAGAAAATTCTGCCTATAAAAAACCCGTACTTATACCTGACTATTAATTAGTTACATCATATAATTTGGAAACACATATATAATATGGGAGGTATGAAAAGACCGTTTTTTTGCCTTCGTATATATAACACCATGAAAAATTGGTACTGATTGCATCTGTTCAGTAATCCTACTGGTGACCATATTTCTTTTGTAAATATTTCAAAAAAAAAATATTAATTTGTGAGTTTAAAATTTGGTTGTCCAAAATAAAAATGCTAGTTTGTATTACCTACTGAATTTATTTCTAGTGTAGATCCGCTTCCCTTCAAAGTTGTCCATTCACGTTGAAATTCGGTTGTTCCATCTCCTATCCACAGTGATTAACTGTCATTCGAAAAGTTTTCCACCATATATCAATGAAATCATCTTTTTATATAGACTAATAATATAAATTGAGAACTAGGGTGTTCCTAAGTTCGCCAAGTCTCTCGGTGAATTCAATTATAAGACCTATAAGATTGGCATAAAATAACGAATCCAAACCGTTGAAATTCTTCTACTTTACGAGTAATGCATCTATATGTGAAAAGTTTAAAGTTTCAAATTAATTTAGTATAAAGTCAAGTGGTCAAAATTAGGAGGTTCATAAATTAATTTTAATGTATTCATTTTTTGGATGCCTTTTAACCACTTCTCTATGCAAAATTATTAATATTTTTTCATGTACACACATTACTCATAAGATAGAAGAATTTTAATAGTTTGGATTCGTTGTTTGAAGTCAATCCAATAAATTTTAGATTTGAACTCATATAAATTAGATTGAATTTCTACTCATATAAATTTGGTAGATTTGAACTCACCAAATAAAATCATATAATTACCATAACCAAGGTGCATAATTTTATAAAACCCAATGTAACCTAGATTACCGAAGTATTAATTCTACTAAAAGCCAAAAAATGCAACGTTTCAAATACATTTTATAATTTCACCCTGTAAAACTGGCTTACTTAAAATGCTTATCGATATCAAAATACGGAAAACCAATTAATTTATTTAACTGTGAAAGTGTTTACTTTGTATTCTCTTTAATGGAGTTGTTTCTTAAAAAGGTGGTGCATTGATTTGTTACGACAAAATTAATGGTCCTCTAATATAGTTTCGGTCTAAATATCAGATGAGAGCTTGTTGGAAATAACTCAATTGTATAAACTTATTTTTAGTAAAAATAATTCAAACTCCTTATTTTATAAACATCAAATTGTAGAAATTTGCAATTGAAAGTCATTATTATATTAGTTAAATATGCTAGATGCATGTGAGTTTTCATCAAAACAAATTCTAAAGTTGGAATTTTTTATTTTTTGGAATACAAATGAAAATCGAGCTTCTTACCTTCAAATATTTACAACGAATATCTCAATATCTCAGTCGTATATATGTTGAATTTGTTACCTCTAATACAGAGCAAATTATCTAAGCAATATAACAAAGAATAATTCTTTGACAAATTTTAAGTGATCTATTAATAAGTACTTTATTTCTGAACTCATACAATGTTTGTCCAGGGAAGACAAGGAGCTTCAAAATGGAACAAAACAGGAAACCAAAAAAGACGAGGAGCTTTAAGTAATTTCACCCCAAATCTGTTTCTTTAACACAACTTTTTCTGCCAAGAATAACTCACGCACACATTAGTTAAAAGTATTTTAATTAAAAATTTAAAAAGGCACCATATTCACCTTCTCGAGATGTCTTAGGGACTATCAATTTTCACAATAAACGATATTTAAAAAAATAACAATTAAATATAATATATAAACTATACAAAAGAATAAAAAAAATGAATAAAATTTCTGTTAAGAAAATAAAAAATAGGATGGGCGGCACCCAGTCTTTGGGGCCACATGTGCTTCTTGCGGCCCGGATAGATATGGATCTCCAAAAATCAGAGTGTTTTGGTATATTTATTTGTTGATAATGGTATAAATAATAATTTCGGAAAATTAACCTCCTGCAATTAGCAATTCTTCCAATTCTAAAGAAAACTGTTATCACAATTAAGATTATTATGTGCTGTACTATTCTCTCTTCCTTCTTCGCAAAAACTAGTTAGATTATTTTCTTTGTTCTCCTGTGAGAAATTAGAATATTCAAAGTTTAGATCTATTTTATAATTGGGAAGTAGATTTATATATAAGTTTTATATTTATTTGTTTGATAAAATTTCTGAAAGTTATATGTCTATTCAAAATTATGCTTACTCGTTATTTTGACTTATGACGAAATTTCTGAAAAATTATGTTGCAGTTCAAAGAATTAAAGTTATTTTTTGAATATAGAGTTAATTTATTATCAAATTTTCTTCTTTTAATAATATAATTCGAAAACTAGAGTTGTGAGCAGACATTCCAATTCATTGTTTGATTTTTATCATGAAGATGGATTTTCTGTTTTCCGTGAATTTAATGAAAAATTTATTGATATGTTTTTTTTTTTCGGGGTGACTTTGGATTGTGAGAAATTATTATACGTTGATTAAAGGATAGTCCAATTCTTATATATTCCACTATCCAAATTTCATAGTTGCACGTATTGTGCGGAATACAATCTAGTAATTAATTGAATTTCTTTGAGCAGCTGTTTTATGGGTTATTTGATTAACATGCAATAAAATTTGCTTTACAAATGCACAAGTTCCATCTTTATCCAGTGTTGGATCTAGTATTATTTCCCTTTCTTTCTATTGGTGTAAAATTAGAAATGATGAAACTTTTTTTAAATTAACTTTACTGTTGCCTATGGATGTTACTTCTTTGATCCAGGTAGGCAGTATGATTCTTATCTTCGATTCAGATAACCAAGGAGAGGCAAACTCCCAGGATATAGAAGTAGCAAGACTTGGCACAGAGGAGTTGACTCTATCCATGCCACTTATCTAAGAGACAGAGTTGACGTACTCTTCCACTTAATTATACACCTTCAGACTCTGATTCTTCTTCGTCTGATCCGGGCATGTTCTCCTCTGGCGACTCTTATATGGATTTCACCTCATTGTTTGCTTAGTAGCGGTTTTATTTTAGCAAGATCTGGTTGTTGATCTCATGGGCACTTTAGCTAACTGATAATTGTTGTAAGACTTCTGTTTGTGAAATTAATGTGACATATAAGAATGTTATTGATAATATATGTGATGTGTGTACGCTTTACGTGTAAATACATGGCTGATTGTCTCAGAGTGTTACATGACCCTAATCCTAAAACTCGTGGAGAGATTTACATAATTTCATAGGAATAACAAACTCCCGTTCTAGGATTGTCCGAAGCCTGAAAATCTTAGTTGAACTTTTTGATCCTCAACAGCTTGCTTTTAAACAAGATTACAGACCATTTTGTAAGACTAACAATGAAAATGATCATTTTTTTTAAATAATTGGACACAAAGGATATTCATTTGGCGCAAAGAAACCGTTTGAAATAATTGAACTTATATAACGATATAAACTAATATTTTTGTCCGAATTTTGTTTTCTAGCATCCTGGAAAATCGGATTTAAAAGAATAGCACCGGACTAAGGTTTTGTCAAACTTGACACTCTCGCGAACTCAATCTCGCGCACCCGGAATGGTAGGTACGCGGACTGAGTAGGTGCATCAAGAGGAGCGCGGATCTAGCGGGCGGACCACATGTGTGCGCGCCGAGGTGGCGCACCCCGCCTCGCGGTCAGGTCGCGCACCCAGGATTTTTAGCTTTTTGTGCATCTTTAATTTGAATTTTAGATCCGAACCGTCTAATCTTTTCTAGCACGATTATTAAAACCGCCCAATCTCTTTAATAATCGTGCTAAAAAAGATTGGACGGTTTTACAAATATCTACAGATAGCCCCGATGTAACATTCCGTCACGTCAATTGTTCTTTTCGATAAACATATGAACAAATAATATTCATACTTTATATATAAATAAATAATAAATACAAATAATATGGAACGTACAAGTAAATTATAACCTGATAACATATTTAAGGAAATTATATGTGCACCGCTAGTTGTGGTTGAATTGTTGATTCATACAATAGATCCTCTAATAATGTCCAAAAAGACCTACAACTTATATGTTAGTAATTTTACAAAAAGTTAATTACGAGACCTGCAACTTATATATTTTAGATGTTTTCTAAAATACGAACGTACAAACTCTACTTATATGTGCGTACAAATAAGCTAATCCAAAATACAATAGTAGCTAAATGTTCCACAGATGATTAACATATATCAAATTCATATTCTAAACGTACATGGAATTAATATACTACAACAATTAATTGTACATGCATTTCCTTATTAAACCATGCATATCTCTCTCTCTCTATATATATACACACACACACACACACATCAGTGGACGTTATTTCTAATATATATATAATTATAAATGAATATAGGAAGAAATATTATTTTCCTTCTTATATAATGGTCATTGGATGTATGCACAGATATATGAAGGCTCTTTCCCAAAATGTTAAGATTTTCATTATTAATGGAGAATTAAGTCATAACACCAATCACTCCTTGATTTTATCAACGTCCATAATATTTCTAAGGAAACTTGACCAATTACACAGCTGGATACACCAAGTAAAATTTCTTATAAATAGCTATATGCTGATCATTATATTACCCTAGCTAGCGCCTCTATCTCTATTTAAAAAAAAAAAAAGAACATAGATGTAAAGATTGCGGCAGCAGCCCACCGCAGCACTGGCAACCATCGTAACTATGTGCTTCGACCGTCGTGCACTACCTCTAGACACAATCTGCTGTCGCGGCCTTCTTTCTTGTGTGTTCCTAGCTCCCGAGGTAACCTAAGACTACTAATTAATTAGATTCAAATATTTAAGTTAGTGTAGGGATTCAATCCTCACTAAAATAATGATTTAGATAAATAGTAATTAGATAATCATGAATAAATCATAGTTTATAAATGTAGAATTCTTTTCTTTCTTTTCAGTTATTTCATTTTATTTTTTTTATTATTTTCAAATCCCGTACTATCATAAATTTTATATTCAATCTTTATTTAAGTTATTTTCTTTAATGAAAATTTATTTCATTAATTGATGAAATGGGGTTCGGCTATAGATTCTATTTTCTTTATGGTTCTTGTAATAATAAGTGTGAAAGTTATTTCTTTTAGATTTTATTATCTTATTTATATTAATAATTAATAAGTTTGGTTAGCAAATAATAAATATTGTATTAATAAGATGCTTAACTGATTTTTATATACGTACCTATATATTATCATAACAAAGTTCATATATTCATATCTTTAATTAAATCTCAGAATTACGTTCCGGCAGAGAAACAAATATAGGCTAGAGGAATTATTTTCATAATTATAATTGTAAAGAAAATATATATATTTCCTTCATGAGACAAATGCTTGCTATAGCTTACAAAATTTTAGGGTTCCTTTCCTTTAATTGATGTTACTTGATTTTAATTCTAATAAATTAAATACTGATATTTCATTTATTTATTTTCATCATTATCATCATCACTATTATTGTTGTTGTTATTATTATTATTATTATTGTTATTATTATTGTTATTGTTATTATTATTATTATTATTATTATTATTATTATTATTATTATTATTATTATTATTATTATTATTATTATTATTATTATCCTCTTGCTGAATTATCAAAGTTTCAAAATGAATTTATTATATATTCCGTTAATTAAAGTTTTTGGGTTCTTATTTGGATTATTTGTCTAAACTTAATTAATAGTACTATAATATTAAAAGATTAAACTAGTTAAAGCTTAGAAAATAGGTCTAATATCTATTAATATAATGATATATAGTATTAAAAAACTTTAGAAAATATGGACAAATACTGTCATCAAACGATATTAATTTGAAGTAGTATTTACATAACTTTAGGTTCGAGTTGGTTCCAAAGTACTGGAAGACAAGAAGATCGATTAGAAATTTCCTGTGGTAACAGGTGCGGGTTTCCTAGACCTTATAAAACTATTTTACTTGTCCTTTGTCATTCAATTGTTTATTACCATGGCATTAGTTGAAATTATGCATGTTGTTCTCGAACCATTCGTATGATCAAGTAGACAATAAATAAATTGCATGAAATGATAGGATTCATACTTTGAAAGGACTTGCATGAATTGTATATATTGAGCATGGCATGGATTTTTGTGATTGAATGAATGTACGCGAAATGAACGAATATTGGAACTGAACAGGGGCCAATATGCTTGCATATTGGAACTGACTTTAGGCGAAAGCGGTCTCTGTCACGGATGTGATTGTAGGTTGACGCGGTCCTATCGCGTACGTGATTGTAGGCGAAAACAGTCCTGTCACGTATGCGATTGCAGATGGAAGCGGTCCTATCAGCGCCAAGACCTAGCGGCATATGAATTCACTGTCTAGTGAGGCACACGAAATGGATTAACGGAATTTTGAAAATAAAAGGAAAATCATAAGCAAAGATAGGATATGCATTGCATTAGAAGAAGCATACGTATTTTTATTTTATATTTACATATTTGTGAGAAAAAGGTGAAGGTTTTATAAGCTGTGGGCTGGAACTAAATCCTAAACTGAGAGAAGGTTCGATTTCTCACTCGTTCCACTTTTACGTGGGTTACAGATAATGAAGAAGAAGGATTCGAGCAAGGACAAAAGTGAGTCTAAGCGGGAAGATATGAGTATTGATAAACTGCCACATGTTTTTTAATTTATTTCTATAGTTTAATAATTGATACACTGAGTCGGCATGGCAGTGTTTGTGTTACTAGCCATGTCAGCCGGGATCGTTTGTACAACTCTTTTTGTCTATGAAATAAATGTGGCTTTGTTTATATTGTTATTGATAATGTATGTGATGTGCATACACCTTACGTAGAAATATGTGGCAGGCTGTCTCGGGGTGTGACACCCAGTGTGCTCATCCATGCTGGATTTTACAAATATCTACATATACACCTATTTGCGGAACTTCCATTGGTTAGAATCATGAGCATTGGAATTATTGTTTGCGTGTACCAATTTGTTCCAAGCTATGGGGGTCACCGACGGTAATTTTCAACAAATGAGAGAGAAAGAGAGCAAGAAGATAACTAGAACTTTAATTATTTATTACTTCACAACAGATTACATCTATTTCATAGCCTTAATATATCAAATAAAAACTCTAAGAAATTCGCAATTAAAGAAAAAACTGAAAAACAACAATGCATTAACTGCGCATGCTTCACTTAAACACCCATATAACTCTGTAGAGAATTCTAGAGGACGTGAAAACGTCACCATCTTAATCTAGACTACAAGATCTGTAAATCCATATTTTATTTGCCACATTTGGACTCGTTTGACCTCTCAAATACTGTCATCACTCTGCTTCAATTTTGTGCCAACTGCAGAATTTGATGAGTCAAGTGTAATGCCTTCATTATTCTCAACAACATCGAATGACGGCTGGAAGCTGGTTAATTGGGTCATATCTGGAACTGGAGACCAGCATCTCAGCAATTCTTCTTTCATTGGACCTATCACGTTTACAGATCCAGGGTTAGTGTTGTGCTCCATGAACTCTGAAAGTCCTGAAACGAATGACTCTGACAAATCCAGGGTTTGGAGATTGGTAAGACGGCTAAGTGTTTTTCCAAGTGAACCACCTTCCACCCAGCACACTATGAATCCCAAGTATCTCAAATTAATTAAACCCTCCAACCAGCATGATCTATCTTCCTCACTGAACTGAATGCGGGCCTGGAATACCACCAACACTCTCAGGAAATTAAACTTATAATACATTAATGGTGCAACAGAGCCGAAGAAGAATAAAGAGTGGAGGCCTGGATATTTGAAACCCTGAATTATTTTTCCTTCTTGAAAGGAAGAGAATTGATCATATTCATAGGAGCTATGCAACGCTGTACGATGAAGATGTTCAAGATTTGCATGGTTATCGTCAGCTTCCCCATAGCAACCAGATATGTCTACAGCAGCCTCCCCGAGGATGACCTCAATAGGGGGAATTATGCCGGTATAATTATCAAATAATCCCGATTGCAACTTAGGATGTATTGCAACAACACGAATTGGTTGGTTAGGTTGATTATGGTAATTTGCCCAAATGCCACGCACAAAGCCCCTGTGAATGAAAATTTTCACATTAAAATAGAGCACCAAAGGGAGCAATGACATAAACAAGATGAGATAAAAATTTAAAAGCAACAACATATTCCATAAGATGCTCTTATTATTTTATCATCCCTTAGATGGTCTAAATGGATTGTGATGGAAACAAACAGAAGTTATGATTTGTGATAAACCACTAAATTTGACCACTTTGCTCTTTGGCGTACAATATATATAGTTAAGTACTACCAATACGAAAACTCAAATACTTTATATAAAATGTAGTATACATTATAGTTATATGGTAATAGAATGGGCCTTCAAGCATTTTAAAAAAAAAATATAGTATACATTATCAACAAATTTTAAAAAAGGCTTGATATATAATTGCAACTAAGATTTATTGCAATCAAGTGACCAAAGAAATGAATACGTTCATGTTGACAAATGACCTACAATTTATTTTGTTGATTGCTTGATTTCACAAATTCTTAATAATTAAAATTAATTATCAATTATTAATAATAATAATTAATGTAATACCTCTGGATGAGTTCATCTAAATACAGGTTAGCTGTCTGCTCCATTGTTCTTCCATCCTCCTTTGGTATCATTCCTTCGGCAATCCACAGCCGAATTAGTGAATTAGCATGTATTAGGTAATTGACAGGGAATAACGAAGCCATATATGCAAAACAGATCCGAAGAAGTATTGGCAATTTGTTGTAGATAGTAGTGAGAAATTCACTAAAATTGGCTGCAGCAGCAATGTCCCCAAGGACTTGAAGATTGTGAGAACATGGTTGATTTAACAGTATGTGACCTCTGTAAAGTAGCAAGTTCATTGGTGAATCTCCGAAACTACTGGATGCAATTATCTTTGCTGTTGGTAGAAAATCAGGGGGATACTCTTCAAGGGAATCTTTTTTCTCAGAGGGATTTCTGAATATTAGTTTTAGCCTCTCCTCATAACTTAAGGATGGCAACTGGTATTTAACTTCAGGATCCAAGTCAAGACAGATTCTTTCATAATTACCCATTTCTTGACAGGCTATCAACACCCGACTCCCCTTATTTTCACTGGGAAGAGCTTGTTTGAATACGTTGTAGCTCTGAACATTGTCGATGGCTACAAGATAGCTTTTCCCCTTCAAGGACTCACAGATCATCTGGACCACAACGTTCTCATCATGGACATCCAACGAGTTTCCGGGCTCAAGTGTAATCAACATCTTTCTCAAGATGTCGATTGGCTTGAACAGTTCAGGATGTCGGTAATCAAAGCAGTTCTGGTGAAATAACCAGAAACAGACATCGAAGTGATTCTTCACCATAATACTAAAAGTTCGAAAAAAAAAAAAAAATTAATGACATTTAAAAATATCTTTCTGTAACGTGTGAAAGTACCATACACCTCAACTAGTCCGTTTTCATTTCTTTAATTTTTTTTATTTATTTTTCTATATATTGCTTTATTTTCTGTGTATAATCTAGTAAAACTTCAGGAAGAATTTTATTGAGTAAAACTAGGGTGCTCTTAAGTTCATCAAGCCTCTCAGTGAACTCAACTCTAAAACCTAACAGATAGACTTCAAATGACGAATCCAAACTGTTGAGATCCTTATATCTTATGAGTGATGCGTCTACATTCAAAATTTTTAAAATTTTGAATTAGTATGTATTGAGTCAAATGGTAAAAAATTGTTCAAAAAATGAATGCATTAAAATCAATTTATAAATCTTCTACTTTCGACCGCTTGACTTAATACTATTATAATTCGAAAGTTTAAAATTTTTACATGTAGATGCATCACTCATAAGGTAGAAGAGTTTCATCGGATCGGATTCGTCATTTAAAGTCAATCCGATATATTTCAGAGTTGATGAGTTCACAAAGAGACTTGGTGAACTTAAGAATACCCTAGTTCTACTAAATTTTATTTTTTTATATTATAATATATTAGAGACTAGTAATCCCCAACAAAAAAATTATAGGAAAAAAAATTGTTATCGACTCCTAAAGTATTGTGTTTGATTCAGTTGAGTCCCTAACCTATTGTTTTGGTTCAATCAAACCCCCTTTAATTATACATCTTTCTCCTTTTATAGTGTAGACCACTGAAAATAGCGACACCTCTCATTGCACCCTCCCTCTTCACCTCTGTACTAATCGAAGATGGAGAGGTGCTTTGGAGGTAGGAGGAGGCCAGGATGGGAAGGGGATACAAATGCAGAGTTGGTGGTGATGCAGGAGAAATCAAGAGGACAAGGAGCGCTTGCCATTCTCAAAAAATAGTTCAGGGATTTAATTGAACAAAACAAAATAATTTAGGGTCCAATAAGAAACTTCTCTCAAAAAAAATATATATATATCGTTTGCTGACAAATTTTGGAGTAACCCTTAATTTGATAGCTTTTTTCTTCTTTTTGAAATAACCAAAATATTATTGCCATTAGCTGGTAAAATCTTATATTTGTAATAGACGGCAATTTTTTTTTAATTAATATATATTTTAAAAATTCAAAATCCAAACAACGAACAAAATCATTGGTCTTGTTATTCTTCACGTAGGTGTGATGCATCCATGTAAAATTTTTAATAAGTTTAATTCATTTGCATGAATAACATTTATAAGAACAATATGCTCCATAGTTTGGATTTGTGGGAAAATAGCAGAAGATAACTTTAAGTAGTGGTCTATTTTTTTCATACTTGGTTGATAATAGAAGGGTGCATTCGTGTGGTGTTTAATTAATAGGGACTGTAATTATCACTTATCAAGGAACTATGCATTTCAGTAGGTAAAATAAAAAATACAAAAATAAATAAGATATTTAAAAGATTATGTTAATAAAATGATGAACCATTATGGTAATAATATAGAAAGATTCATATATAATGTATTTTATTAAACTTTTAAATTTACTATTTTTACTCAAAAATAGTAATAACAATTTAAAATACTATAATTGATATACATGTAAAACAACATAATTACTGTTAAGTTTGTTCAAAGTTGAATGACGCTTGAAAACAATACTTTTGGTTAATACAGTGTTTATATCAATGGAATTATGCTGTTAGAGATTTAATTAATTTCTACATGTAAGAAGATGTTTGATATTAACAACATCTCCCATGTGTATTAATAGAATTTATACAAGCGATGATCGGCGCTATTTTTGAGTGGTAGCAAGCAGAAACGAACATGCGTCTGACAAAAATTCTCAAAATTATTGTTTCTTTAACTCTATTTAATTTTATTTATTTAGTGATTTATAGGCTTAATAAATTAGATTTTTATAACATATAGCTGTTATTCTAGGATTGTAACTAGTTGTAAGTACGAAGAATCAAGATAATTTGTGATGCTATAAAAGGAACTGACCTTTGGTAAATCTTTTCCAGAAATGCAGTTTTTCCAGCGGCATCCGGTCCTAGGATTGCAACTTCTAAGCGTTGAGTAATGGTTGGATCAAGCAGTTTTTCAATTATGCTCTTCTGGAGCGCTTCGTAGCCAACAAGCTCCATTTGAGCGGATGGTCGGGCAGGCTGGGGGGAGGCCCGTAGTGTAGCATCAGGTTGGCGGAATGCATTATCATTAATGATGCTGTGTAGTTGTGATTGGATCTTTTTCATTTCAATTGCAAGCCAATTGAGATTGAATAAGTCAATGGGTTCAGTACTTATTCTCTTAACGGCTTCGGGAAGACGTTCTATTGGTATGGTTTCTCCAGCTTTGAATGAGAATTTGAGAACGACTGATTCAATGTAGATGCAGACATCTCTTACTGCAGTTACCCACTTCACCATACCCGCACCCATACTTTGTTGATCATCATCACCATTTTCCCAACAGGGTGCAGGTGTGAATGCAGCAACTAGTACTAGCTGGATCTTTACCAGCATAGATTTCACCGAGGCCATCAGATCACCGCCTTCGCTCAGAGATGTGGCTCCACTCAGTAAAGCAGCTTCAACATTCCACACATCCTCAAGTCTTCGTAATGCAAACTCAACACATGCTACTGATTTCTCAACTTCATTTGGCATCTCTTTCTTTGATGAGACAGAGACTGGGAGATGGAGGAAATTGGAATTGGGGTAAAATATTTATTTGGATTTGGTTTATAATTAAGTCGCTCTTTTGCAAATTTTATAGTTAAGTGATAAGTGTACCCACCAATATATAAAGAGTTTGTCCGGATTCCTTCTGTCCCTATCTTGTCCCAAGAGGAGTGACAATGAAGTGAATTAAATGCTAGATGTGTTATACATGGAATGAATGTACAAAGAGATTTGAACTGAAAGCTCCTAAAACGGGAGTTTTGAGGTTATATCTAAGAAATTATGTACATCTCTTTACGAGATTTCTGGAATAAAGTCATAATAAGAAATCAAAGTTTTATATAAAAAATTACATCCGTTTCAAGTTTGAATTTTATTTGCACTTTATTGTTGAACTACTTTATCCTCCGATTTTTTTTTATCAAAATAAATTATTTGTCACCAAATTTATAGAAGATATAAAAAAATATTTCTTTTACTATTTTGATTGGTCATATTACTTCATAATTCTACATTTTAATTAGAATATTTTGAACGACAATGAAAATATTAAAGAAACAATAAAAAGTAATTACAAATATGTTAGATAAATATAACATTTATTAATATTAAATGAAAATTTTAATATATGTAACAATAATTTTAAAAAATATTTATTTAAATAAATAATATTATAAATAGGAAAACACTAAATAAAAAATAAAAAAAAAACTAGATTAAAGAACACTAATTTATAATAAATTTTAGTATTTTTTACACAAAATTCCTCTTTTGGTGAAACCGCATTATTGGGTAAGGTGTCATCTATTTTTTGAAGAAAAAAAATCATTATGTTTTTATTTCTAACCTTTTCCTTTTTCATTCATTCTACATTTTTCTTTCTCATGTGGGTGTGGGAGGACCCAGGACATCGCTTGGGAGTTGGGACTCCGCTTGGTAACATTTTTCTTTTTCTTTTTGTTTGTCCGAAATCAGTATGAATTGGAATCTGATCTGCTCCTGTCGGTCACCTTTTTCTTTCTCTTTTCACGAGGCATAACTTGTTGCTTATACATACAAATAGATTGTTCTAATTCGGTATATTGGATTATTAATTAATTAACCCGCAAGATTTTGATTGTGAATATTTAACCCATTTCATGAAAATCTGTGCAAGTTTGTTCGGGCAGACCACATTTCGGAGGATCCTATCTACTGTACTTATGTTTGAGAAATGTACGGATCTTGTCTGATTATAATAAACAGTCTGAATCTCATAAACAAGTACTGGCCCCACCAGAAACCATGAAAGTGCGCATTAAGATTCTTTACACTTCCCTTTGTCACACCGATGTCTACTTTTGGAAAGCCAAGGTTAGTTATTACTAGCAAAAAAATTTTCTTCCTTCCATTAATGTGCCGCGGTACTGCATTAGTGGAAGTTACAGTCCTGAAACACAAACACACCGTAAGAACACCTGAACTATCCCGATGTATGAAAATTAGTTTTAATATACTTTTGCATTTTCATTTGATAACTTGCTTGAAAATGTGGGTAGCATCAGTTGAACTGATAGATATGAATAACTGAACTCAATAGTTAGAAATACTTCAAACTCATAGATATGATAGCGGCATAAACAATAATATTTGACCTCATAGCTAGATATCAATACTTCAACTCATAGATATGACTGAGCTGTCTTAGAAGATTTTGTTTTAAAAGTGACTGTTCTATGATTTGGTAGGTATTTTTAAAACTCATACATTTGTTACGTATTTTTTGAGGATATGGTTACCCTCACATCTACATGATAGTCTATGATTTTTAGACTTTCAATATTTATTTGTTATGAATAATTTTAGTTCTTAATTTGAGTAATGTGTAATGCTTTCATGATTATTTATTAGATGGTATGAATACTTTACATCTTGTGTATGTATATTCTTGTTTATTACATGGTATGAATACTTGCTTGACATAGTATGAATACTTGAACGACGGACAATCCAGAAATACTTCATCCTAGATCTCATTTGAAAAATAAAAATTACGTACAAGACATTCGTGGTTAAGATATATTTGCAAAATTTCTTACAGATCATCAGAAATATTGGCGAGATTAAACGGAGAGACAAACTCATATCTAAAAATATGTAAAAGATGAATGTGTGATGATAGAGATAAAAAAAAGTTGATGACCATTTTTTTAGAAATACTTAGAGATGAAAACTCGACATTTTAAAGATGAATACTTGAAATTTTACAGATAAATACTTCATCATGGATCTCATTTGAAAGAAAAAATTACGTAGAAAACGTTCGTGATTTTAGATTCGCAAAATTTTTCCTAGATCATTATAAACTTTGACGAGATTAAACGAAGCAAAAAATCTACCTCTAATAATATGTAAAAGATGCGTGTATGATTAGAGAGAAAATAATGGTGATATCCATTTTTTTTAAATATTTGATGTCTTAAGTACGAATACTTGATATATAGTATATATTAAAACTTGCGCGCATATGTATATATACATGTGCACGCCAGTTGTAATTTTTTTCAAATATAGGCTGTCCACCCCAAGTAGTTAGTGGTTCATCCAGGTAGTTAGTGGTCTCTCAAGTAGTTAATATTTAACTACTTTGTAAGACGTTTAGGTTTCTTATTATTTTATTTTCTGGTGGGTGTTTTTTTTCTATTTTTTTTTAGTTTAGGTTTTTCTAATTTTTTTTCTTCTCTGGTTAGTTTTTTTTCTTCTTCTATGCAACTAAAACTTGGAACCAGTACTACATTATTGTTGTATGATGAAGTATGAATACTTGTAAGTGTGAATATTAATATTGGCAGGCGTTAACAAGTGTCATATGTAAACAATTCATACTTCAGTTATAAGTATGAATACTTTTTCCAGTACCAAACATATTAATTGATTTAAGTTATTTTATACCATAACAATTCAAACTTCAACACGTAAGTAATGAATACTTAAAATTTTAGATATTAACAATTTACTAAAACTACAGTGCTGGTGATTTCACAATGGATATGCATGCACTTTTGCACTTGTGGTCGCTGTAGTTGTCGCTTCAAGTGACATCGATGCCCCCCCATTGGTGGTAGTTGTCCCCCCAGTAGTTAATGCACATAGCATATTTAGGGGTTTCTTAGGAATATTATACAACATAAAAATTCACACTTCAATGTGTAAGTATGAATACTTGATATTTTAGAAATTAGCATTTACAACATTTACAGCGCTGGCACTTGCGATGGTCGTTACACATCCGCTTGTCATTGCTTTTCTATGTGTGGTCCCTATTGTGGTTATGCATGCGCTTTTTCCTTTGTGGTCCCCATAGCTGTCGCTTTCAAGTGACGTCTATGGTGCTCCCCTAGATAGTTAATAACCAAAACATGTTTGTAGGTTTCTCATAAATACTTTACAATATAAATATTCACACTTTACTAAGTATGAATACTCCACATTTTAGAGAAGAATACTTGACATTTTAGAGATGAATACTCGACAAAATGTGAGTACTTGCTCGATGAGATATGAATATTTGCCTACTGAATTAAGAATACTAAAACGACGAAGAACCCGAAAGTATTTCACTAAGTTGTCTCCTCCCAAGTAGTTAGTGGTTTCTCCAGATAGTTAGTGGTTCTCATTATACTTTATAAATCTGGTAGTTAGAGAGATGTTTATGGAACAAAATAGAGTTGCTCCCTATTTATTTTTTTAAACGTTTTACTTTTTTGTTTTTTATTTCTAAAAATATTTCCGTATTAGATCTGGACACCTCATCACACGTTTCTTTCATTTTACCTTTTTCTTTTTCTTTTTCATCACGAGTAACGAGGATCTAGGATTTCGCTTATGGGACTCTGGTCGGTACCTTTTTCTTTGTTCGAAATCAGGAATTCGAATCTGATCTGTCCCGGTCGGTAACATTTTTCTTTCTCTTTTCACGAAGCTAACTTGTTACTTGTAAAATACAAAAAGATCCACTTAAAAAAAATACAAAATGATGGTTCAATATTGAATGTGATATTTCATGAGAATCTGTGCAAGTTTTTGTTTACAATTAGGTGCCGCTGGTTCAATACAATGTGAATTCTTGCGACGAGTCAGTGTTGTGGACCAGGTCCAAGCATGTGCATTACAGCATTAGTCCGGATCCTTCCAAATTCGAGATTATTAAAATTTTATAAACAAATAAACACACAAAAAAATATTAAAGTTAACAGACAAGATTATTAAAAGTAAAAAAAAAAAAGCAGAATTTTTTTTAAAATATTGCAGAGATTAAAGAGTGCTATATATACTCACTCATCCGAGGCCCTTCCAAATTCGCAAACTCCTACGTACCCCTACCCTTTCGCATCATCCAAAGTTTCTGATTCTAACCATCCATGGATCCGATTTACCGAATTATTTGCTACAAAAACGAGAACTATTCTCTTGCCATACGCGGTGACAATGTTGTGTTTGTTCTGACCAACCACTTTGATCGATACCAGGTTTGCTCGTTACTCCATTTCTATTCTTCCATTAGTAATTAACTAATTAAATAATGTCGAATTAATTGTGGGCAGCACTGGATCAAGGATGACAGGCATGAAGCTACAAAGGACTCCGAGGGTCAACCATCATTCGCTGTGATCAACAGAGTCACGGGTCAAGCAATTAGCCACTGTCCAACAGGCCAGCTTGTATGTCTTCTTCCAAATCATACTGATAAGTTTTCTGTATTGGATTGTCAAAATAATGTGAACTTTAATTCACATTATCTGAATTCGAAATAAAAGTACAAATTGTCAAATATTTTATTTGTGCACCTCAAATTTTTACTTTTTATTTTTTAAGTTTTGTACGAATACCCTCCAATTTTATATATACTGGTAAAAATTACAAGGTGGCTGTTACTGTACTCAATATGAGTCTACAACCTTTATCTTTTCACGATTTTCATTTTGATCATTTATTTTTTGTTAATAATTAGGTGCAGCTGGTACCATACAACATGAATTCTTGCGATAAGTCGGTGCTGTGGACCATGTCGGGGCTGTATGAGGGGAAAGGGTTCAGGACCATTCGTAGGGTGGACGACATTTCTGTCTGTTTCAACCTCCGAGGGGATTCTATCTATGATGGCAACCTTCTTGATCTGATTGTCTCAGGAGATGAGACAGAGAGGTTCAAAAGTTGGGGCTTTAAATTCGAGAATACCTCGCCTTCTACATGCATTTCTCTGTTTAGACCGTCCCAGAACACAGTCAAGATCATTTGCAAAGTCAAAGCGGGTTACAATCTGGCAATCGATAAAGATGGCAGAACTGTTCTGTTGGTTCCCTCAAATCCTGAAGATAAATACCAGGTGATCAGCGTTACTGTTATTATTTATACTATTTTTTTTAAACAATTCCTTTGTACTTTTATCTCTTTACTCTAGTTATTGGTTAATGTTGACCATTTATCATTTTGTTTACTTTAATTTTGATTTTTTTTAGCGTCCTAGTTTACTTGTAAATTGGTTCAAACCTTTGATAGTTTTTCCTCTGTCATGTTGTCGAACACAGCACTGGATCAAACAAACAGCATACGGTTTACCTGTCAAAGATGAAGAGGGGCAAGAGGCCTTTGCTTTGGTGAACAAGGCCACTGGAAAAGCTATCAAGCATGGCTTTGGAGATAACTATCTTGTATGCACCCACACACATCTTACCATGACATAAACAATATTAATAACTCTGTTTTGTAATCCTCTGTAGTTGGTCAAAACATTTATAGGTTCAGGTGGTCCTGTTCAACAGAAACTATATGGATCCCTCGCTGCTGTGGACCGAAAGTAGTCATGAGTCTGTTGCCTTCCAACAAATAAGAACGCAAAGTAAGATTGATTTGGTCTTTACTATTTTTGATGAGGGTCTAGGGAATTCTCCACTTCTAGGATTATGGAAAAATGGAACAGCCGGCGACTCTCAAGATTGGAAGATTGTGGATTTTGAGTGAACACCATTTATAATACTATTTGTATGGACCACCTCCTTAGTTGTACTTTTGACAGTAGTAAATTTATTTTTATATTGGGGTTGTCACAATATTTTATCTGGCTTCTTTTCTCTATATACCTTACTGTATGTAACTACTGAGGAACTTCACCCATAATGCATGATGTTTGAGAGATATATTGGTTAATATAAATCAGAATATGCATCCTACACTACAAATAACTTTGAGGTGTTATTGTATAACTAATATAGCTTTGAAGATGAATGGACTAACATAATTTGGTTCATGTAAAAATGATTTCAGTCAGTGGAAAATGAAGAGCAATTTCATGTTACTCAATTTTTTTCATTGTGTGATTAATACTCTCAAAACTGATAATCAATTTGGAGAAGGAAATTTACCAAAAAAAGTGGGGCAAGTATTTGAAGAGATGCAGTTTAGAGGAAGGGGAGGAAGAGAAGTCGAGCCAGACTTGGTTCAGGTTGAGAGCGGGGGAAGGCGGAATTGGTGAGTTGGAGAAGAGTTGAGAGACAGGGAGGGGAGAGAGAGGCATGAGAGGAGAGCAAAAAAGAGAGAGACGAGTTGCAAAATTGGAGTGAAAATTAATTGCATCAACAAAGATGAATGCTAGAAAATTATAAAGAAACAGTGTGTAATGGGAGGAGACACTCGGACAAAAATGAGCTCAACCATAAACAGACAGTAATTAAAAACAAAACTGTGTAAGAAAAGTACCAATATTTGTACACTGTTTTTTTAATAAGAATCCTTGCATGATCTGACATGAATCTAAATGATTTACACAAAAATAACTGTGTATGATTCTTCTAAATCTCCAAACACAATTTTTATTATGAAACGGTGTAGGATTTCAACAAATCCTTGCTTAATATTAATTTCTTGAAGGGACGCTCTCTTGCTATGCGCGCCTCTTCACCTTCCCCTTTAACCCAATTTAAGTCATGCCTCTTTCATTTTCTTTCTTATCTCTTCATTTCTCACTTTGGTAGGGATATTTATCTCATTTTGACTTTGGACTGCTGTTATGATTTAGGCATAATGATGACGCTCAAGGTCAAAATGAGATTAATCTCGACAATATATGTGAATTGTTTGATTGTTTTACTCTTTCAGGACACATTATATATCATGAATTGATTAGCATGGAGGAAGTGAATGACATGTTAATTCGCAAGAGCACTTAAATAGTTGAGCTCTGCACTTCTTCGTATTTGGTCTTGGAGGTTCTTTAGCCCATTTGCAAATTAATGGGGCTAAAGAGCCACGAAGGTCAAATAAGAAAATAATTTAGATCAATATTGAGTTGCTCAAATTTGTGAGTGACTGTCTTCCTCTTTGGTTTTGCCCATCAATTCAGTAACAAACAAATTTCTTTTATGACAATGCTTGTTTGTTGTTTGTTATGTGTGTGTGTGTGTATGCTGTTTATTAATTACGTTACATGTACATATCTATGTGTAAATCAACATATGTATGCCCTCCTCTTTAAATTTGCTTAAAGTTGTATGTATGTGTGTACAATTTTGATTTATTAATAACCCCTCAAATCTGTATGTATAAATTATTTTAAATCTGTATGAAGTTTCTTTTATGATTCTTTAATGGCCAGTGGAAATAGATATAAGGAAAGATTTGGTTCAAATGACTTTGGACCAAACACTGTTTAAAGGCTCTAAAAATCATACGATTAAAGTCTAAATAGTCGATCCGAACCACTCAACATGATTTTCATATTAAAATGTGCTCAGGGATCAAATTTTATATTTTTAGAAATTGTTTACTATTTTTTTAGATACGTACAACAACATCACTGTTTTTGAACAGTCCAAAATTAGTGATTTTGTATGTATCTAAAAAAGTATATAATTTGGTCTCTGATCATATCTTCATATGAAAATCATGTTGACTGGTTCCGGATGAACTATTCAAACTTTAATCGTACGATTTTTAGAGATTTTGGATAGTGTCCGGTCCAAACCCATTTGGACCAAACCTCATCCCTAGATATAAATAGTTTTTAAAAAAAATATGCATAATACAAGGTTCTTTAGAAATAACTGTGTATAGACCTTGTTAATTAGGATTTTTTGTTTTTCGTGTCTCTTTTGTAAATTATACATTGTTTATATATGATAATTGCAATGGCGGTAGCTCTGATATATACCTTGATAAAATTTGTGGAAATTCTCATTGGTTTTTCTGTGCCTAGAAATTACATTACGTCTCCTATATATAGATAGCTAAACATAAATTGCCTTCCTAATCTAACATATTTTCACAATTAATTAAATCAGATTCCCTATATTCTTACTTTAAAAAAAAAAAATAGTATGTACTTAAGTTTATCAAGTGGTTGATTAACTTAATTCATTTTAGCATCTTTGCACCAGACGGCCTGCATAAACATGAATTAATTTTGTGCACTCAATTCAATGGAAAATTAATAAATAGCTCAGTCTCTTCTCTCAAAGAGATTAATTGACCAGACATATTATGTGAATAACATAAATCATGCTAATAATTTTAGATTTAAAATTAATTTGTAATGTTGAAATTAAAACTATCAAGGGCTTCCTCTTTTTGATCTTTAACCACCAACAACATAATGCATATATATATATAACACATACTATGTAGATATCATGTACGTTATGCTTTCCGTTGAGGTGGTTAAAGATATATATATAAAAAAAAAGGATCAGTTGTTGTTTTAATACTCTTCAAAATTATAGATTAATTTTAAATTTAATATTAAAAGATTCTTGTAGTGGCATGGACTTCGCTCAAATATCGATGTAGCACCAGTGAGTAAATCAACTTCATGATTGCACACATCCTCAAGTTTTCGTAATATGCAAACTCAACACATGCTTTTGCTTTCTCAACTTCCTTTACACTTTCAAGAGTTAATTGGCATCTCTTTTTTTAGTCCTTTTGTCCATTTACTTGATTAATTATGAGGCTATGTCTTTCTCTCTTCACAAGGCAATTGAAGTGGGTCTAAGTAGTAATAAAGAAAAACAATTTATTTAACTGTGAAAGATCATTATTTTATCAACACTTTAGTGGGCCCGCCGGTTGGATGGTTGTTGTTTGTTAAAAACGTGGCCCATTGAAGAGCTGCTTCCTAGTATAGCTCCATATTACCAATGTTTAATTTAAGTAATGGGTTCGATTATAATTTTTGTCGAGGGAAGACCATGCAGGATCTTTATATTTCTTGATCTATGAGTTATATTATATCCTTGAACTATTCAATTATAGTGTGCACATATCATATAATTCCATCAAGGATCCAGAGACATCATTGCTTTCTCATTCACCAAGATTCGAATAAGAGATATATGGTGAATTCGAATAAGAGATATTTGTCTTATTGACATAAGCGAACTTCTCAACACAAGTTCTACACATAGAGGGGATGTACATATAGCTTCCTCTTACGGTTAATAGTAAACACTAACCACTGATGTGCATTCATTCAGTAAGAAAATCAAATGTCTCAGACATAAAACAACAATATCTACCACAAGTGAATTAGTAATGATATAACACAGAATCCAGATAATGTTAATGTACGGTCAAATTCAATACCACATAACTATTATATGTATTTGTGATATTAAATCAGTGCTCTACAGTTTGGATCTATGATAGCTTGATCAAATATTTAATCATCAAACTAGTTTCGAGTGTAATTAGTGTTCTTTGCTAATTACTTTGACTATGAATATTTTAAAGTTCATTACTCTTATTAGTTGGTTGCTACACAATCTAACATTTAGAAGAATCATTCAGATATTGCAACTTGTAGCAACAAATTGTTCGAAAGAACTTTGATAATCATTTTGTCAAACGAACACTCATATTTTCTTAATTAATAATTAAATCCAAAATTGTTTGAAAGAACTTTGATAAACACTTCTTATTAATGGACCGTTATGTATTCTGAATTGATAAATATATTTAAAAAAAGAAAACATCATTCAAATTTTTGAATATTATAATTATTATATAAATATATTTAATATAATTGTTTTTATATTATATTTTTGTATATTATAATTATTATTAATGAGTATTGGCAATTGATAAACCTCAAAGACAGGCAACATCAAACCTCACTGTCACCTCACCAACATACATATTTAAAATGTATTTATCTGTGGTCTCCACCTCTAAATCAGGCTATATAGTACATAAATCGATCGATCAGAGCGCTTTAAATCTAGCAATTCGGATAATTCCTTGTTCTTGTAAGAAAATTGAATTTTTATGTGTCTAAATTATGCCAGGTTATGCTTAATGTCAATAAATATCACTAAAATAACATAATTTCATTTTGACAAAATCCAGTTGTTACAAGTTAAACCTAATTTTCCTAAATTAATATAATTTATTGTAACTAAATTATGCTAAATGAAAATTAATTACACATAACAAAATTAAAGAAGAACCAAGATAACTAATTTCATAAACCTTGAACTAAATTAACCAAAATGACCTAAATTTATTTAATTTTAATTAATTTTGCCTACATAATAAAGAAAAGAATTATACATTAAACTAAACAAAATTAATTAACATTTAACTTCTAAATAATGCAACGTTTGAACAAAATTAAATTGATTTATACACTGAATTCGACTTAATTAAATTAATTAAGAAACAACAGTTATTTTCTTAATTTCTGGAAGATTAAGAAATTATTTGTTTCATTTCACCATTCTCTTTTTCATCACTACCGAGGAGACAGGACATGGAAACCCTTTTTCTTTTTCTTTGTTCGAAATTAGGAAGAATTCGAATCTGTTTCCGGTCTGTAATATTTTTCTTTCTCGTTTCACGATGCGTAAATTGCTGCTTGTAAAATACAAAAATATTGTTCAATATTTAACACGTCATGAGAATCTGTGCAAGTCTTTGTCTATAAATAGGTACCGCTGGTTCATTCTTGCGACCAGTCAGAGCTGTGGACCAGGTCCAAGCATGTGCATGAGTCCGGATCCTTCCAAATTCGAGATTATGAAAATTTTATAAACAAACGAGTCATTGCTAAATTAATATGATTTATTGTAAATAAATTATGCTAAATGAAAATTAATTGCACATAACAAAATTTAAAAAGAACTAAGATAACTAATTTCACAAAACCTTGAACTAAATATAACCAAAATTATCTAAATTTAATTAATTTTGTCCAAATAATAAAAAGAGAATTATACATTAAACAAAACAAAATTAATTAACATTACACTAACTTCTAAATGATGAAACGTATGAACAAAAATAATTGATTTATACACTGAATTCGATTTAATTAAATTAATTAAGAAACAACATTTATTTTCTTGATTTCTGGAAGATTGAGAAATTCTTTGTTTCATTCCACCATTTTCTTTTTCTTTTTCTTTTTCTTTGTTCTTTGTTCTTTGTTCTTTTTCATTTTTCTTTGGTGCCCAACTAAGAAACAACAGGACATGCATGGTAACCTTTTTCTTTTTCTTTTTCTTTGTTCGAAATTAGGAGGAATTCGAATCTGATCGATATGTTCCGGGCGGTCACCTTTTTCTTTCTCTTTTCACGATGCGTAACTTGTCGCTTGTAAAATACAAAAATATTGTTCAATATTTAACACATTTCATGAGAATCAGTGCAAGTCTTTGTATATAATTATGTACCGCTGGTTCATTCTTGCGACGACCCGGTGCTGTGGACCGGGTCCAAGCATGTGCATGAGTCCGGATCCTTCCAAATTCGAGATTATTAAAATTTTATAAACAAACGAGTCATTTCACACTCATCCGAGGCCCTTCCATATTCGCAAACTCCTACGTACGTACGTACCCCTGATTCTAACCATCCATGGATCCGATTTACCGAATTATTTGCTACAAAGAGGATTATTCTCTCACCATGCGCAGTGGCAATGTTGTGTTTGCTCTGACCAACCATGTGAATGAGTCCGGATCCTTCCACATCCGAGGGGGATTTATCCATGATGGCCACCTTGTGGATCTCACTATCGTGGGAAATTTAAGTAATTCTTTCAGTTGGGATTTTAAATTCGAGAAGGTCTCGCCTTCTACATGCATTTCTCTGTTTAGTCCGTCCTAGGACACAGTCAAGATCATTTGCAAAGTCAAAGTGGGCTACAATCTGGCAATCGATAAGGATGGCAGAACTGTTCTGTTGGTTCCCTCCAATCCCAAAGATAAATACCAGGTGTTCAGCTCTACTGTTATTATTTATTCCTATTTTTTTTTTTAAACAATTCCTTTGTACTTTTATCTCTTTACTCTTTAAGTTATAGGTTAATGTTAACCATTTATTATGTTGTTTCCTTTATTATTATTTTTTAGCTTCCTAGTTTACTTGGAAATTGGTTCAAACCATTGATAGTTTTTCCTCTGTCATGTTGTCGAACACAGCACTGGATCAAACAATTTACCCGTCAAAGATGAATGGGGGGGAGAGGCCTTTGCTTTGGTGAACAAGGCCACTGGATTAGCTATCAAGCATGGCTTCGGACATAACTATCTTGTATGCACCCCCACGTACACATCTTATACTAACGTCGACATTAAAACCTAGCTTCTCCATTCAATAATCTTTTTCCATGCATCAAAATAAACAATGTTAATAATTCAGTATTTTAATCCTCTTTAATTAGTTGGTCGTAACATTTATATATAGGTTCAGGTGGCCCCGTTCAACGCAAACTATATGGATCCCTCACTCCTGTGGACCGAATGTAGTTATTCCAGTGGCCTAGAAATAAGAATGCAAAATAATATATATTGATCTGGTCTTTACTCTTTTTGATGACGGTCGGAAATATCCACCGGGAAAAACAAGACATTCAGAGATGGGTGATTGAAGATTTTGAATGAACACCATTTATAATACTATTTGTACGGAGAACCCTACTATTAACAAAATTTCATACATACTAAGTTGTATGAACATCTCCCACAGTCAATTACTTAGTATCAATTGGATTATTTAATAAAACACCGTGTACGAACATCTCCCACAGTCACTCTCCGGGTACCCAAGCTACGCTGATTTTTACTAAATATCCGTGTGAGATTACCCTTCCTACACGGACATTTAGTTAAATATCCGTGTATCTCTTGTAACCTTCCTAAATGGATATTTAGTAATTACTCCGTGTAGAAATATATTCCTACACGGATATTTGGTAAAAATCTATGTAGAAAGGATAATTCTACACGGATATTTATTATTTTATGGTTACCCCTTCGTACACGGACTTTAGTTAAATATCCATATAGAATTGTCCTATATATATATATATATATATATATATTTTTTTTTTTGGCTAGCCTCTTGTTTTGCTAGCTAGTATTTCTCTGTTTTCACATATCAAAACAGAGAATGTCTAAAACATTTCAAGCTTAAAATCCACAATTGGTAAAATTAACATACATCATTTATTAAATGTGAAAACATAACTGTGACTTAAATCACAAAATTCATTTGAATAAAGTTGCAGTTACAATTTAAAGTTGATAAAAATTGATAACAACCAATTATTAAAAAGAATAACGTTATATGGTTTAAATTATTTATATAAAAAATATATAATAAACTTCCGTTGGGCCGATTATTATACATAAATTCATATAAAACCATAGAAAATACTAACAAATTACAATTAGTTCAACATATATATATATATATAGAGTAAGGCTATTCTGCATTGCGAATTAAAGGGGTGTTTTAATTCGCGCTCATATCGCTATTTTCAAAGTTCAAATAGCCGATCCGAACTGCTCAACATGTTCTCCATATTGAAATGTGCTTGGAGACCAAATTTTACATTTTTTGGAATTTTTTTACTATTTATTAAGCCACTTGAAAATCGCTGATCCAACGGTTACATTGTTCATATTGAGCCACCGTTGGATCCGATTTTCAAAGTGGCTTAATAAATAGTAAAAAATTCAAAAAAATGTAAAATTTGGTCTCCAAGCACAATTCAATATGGAGAACATGTTGAGCGGTTCGGATCGGATATTTGAACTTTGAAAATGAAGATATGGCCCTCAATTAAAACACCCCCTTAATTCGCAATGCACAATAGCCTTACTCTATATATATATACAGCCTTTTGTACATGCAATCTCATGTGATCCAATATATAACATATACTTCCCAAGATCAAATACAATGTTTGTATAAAAATTATGTCTTTACCACTTAGTTGTCAAAATTCATGGTTATGATCTAGTTTAGTACGAAATTCCATACATACTAAGTTGTATTAGATCCAACATATAAAAAAAAGGTGCATGTGACCCATGACATGATGCCTCTTGGTTAAAGGTCTCCAACAATATTGCATCTCCAATAAAAAAATACAATGATCAACATATATGTGCATATATACATAATAGAGAATAAAAATTCTCAGTTAACATTTTCGTCCAAAATTATAAGAAATATTTATACATAAAATTAATTAAAACTAACACTAACATCATTGAGCTGCTCCATGGGATAAGACAACTACTTTGGTACATACTATAATTATAATTTGGTATTAGTTAGTAACAAGAAGGGGTGAATATTTTTGCATTTTGCTTAAGTAGAAATGGTGCTTAATTTAACTTAGAGAGGTGGGTGTTTAAGTAGAAGTGGTGCTTAAGAGGACAATACCGGCACTAGAACCCTAAGGAATGGTGGCAAAAAGGATAGCAACTAACCAAAACTGTAAAAATAACAAAAAGAGTAGGACTCGACACTCATAATTTTTGTAGTGTAGGATGACCATTTCTGTAGTAGCGACACGCATAATGCGCATATAGGAGATGGACCAAACTCTAGTCTTGATTCTATACTTTGTAGGACTCAATACACACAAATTCAATGGTTACTTTCAATCATAATCGAAAAATAGAATATCAAACAAACGACAAGTCATACGACATGATAGGTCAAAAGTATAAGACAAAATTCAGTTATTACTTGATTGGACTATTCACATGATGCAGCAATTCAAAATATGCAACATTTTGTAATAACTTCCGATAAAACGTTTACATATCCTATTTTTAATCTCTTTTTCCACATTATTCTCTCTTTTTTTCTTGTTGTCTTTCTCTCTTTTTTTTTTCATTTTATTTTTTATGTTCTCATCCGAGAGAGAGAATTTCTTAGGGGAGGGGTTACGGGGAGGGCCAAATTAAACAGGCCACATGGCATTTGCGCCACGAAGGTCTTTGTTTTTTTGTTTTTTAAATATACGCTCAAATTTTGTGAATTCATAATTAAATAACACAAAATTTATTTCAAAGAAATTTATCAAATTAAATTAATTTTTTAATTTTATTTTAGTTTACACATTTTGTAAAACAAACCGTACCCTCATATTTCCTTAATTAATAATTAAATCCAAAATTGTTGGACAGAAGTTTAATAAACACTTGTTATTAACGAACCGTTAAGTATTCTGAGTTGATAAATATATTTAAAAAAATCATGAAATTTTTTTAATATTATAATTATTATATAAATATATTAATCTATTAGTTTTTATATTACATTTTTGTAGATTATAATTATTATTAATGAGTATTGTCAATCGATATGCTTCAAAGACAGGCGACATCAAATTCAAAGTCACCTCACCGACTTGCAGATTTGGAATGTATTTATCTTTGGTCTCCACCTCTAAATCAGGGTATATAGTACATAAATCAAAGCGCTATAAATCTGGCAATTAGGAAAATTCCTTGTTCTTGTAAGAAAATTGAATTTTTATCTTTGGTCTCGACTTGTTAATCTAACTAAATATAACTAAAATAACCTAATTTGATTTTGACAAAATCAAATTGTTAAAATTTAAACCTAATTTTGCTAAATTAATATAATTTATTGTAACTAAATTATGCTAAATGAAAATTAATTACACATAACTAAATTAAAGAAGAACTAAGATAACTAATTTCGCAAAACCTTGAACTAAATTTGACCAGAATGATCTAAATTTATTGAAATTTAATTAATTTTTCCTACATAATAAAATAATAATTATACATTAAACAAAACAAAATTAATTAACATTACACTAACTTCTAAATAATGCAACGTTTGACCAAAATTAAATTGATTTGTACACTGAATTTGACTTAATTAAATTAATTAGGAAACAACAGTTATTTTCTTAATTTCTGGAAGATTAAGAAATTCTTTATTTCATTCCACCATTTTCTTTTTCATCGCTACCGAGGACCCAGGACATGGTAACCTTTTTCTTTTTTCTTTTTTCTTTATCTTTGTTCGAAATCAGGAAGAATTCGAATCTGATCGATTTGTTCCGGTCGGTAACCTTTTTCTTTCTCTATTAACGATGCCTAACATGTTGCTTGTAAAGTACAAAAATATTGTTCAATATTTAACACATTTCATTAGAATCTGTGCAAGTCTTTGTATATAATTAGGTACCGCTGCTTCATTCTTGCGACGAGTCAGTGCTGTGGACCAGGTCCAAGCATGTGAATGAGTCCGGATCCTTCCAAATTCGAAATTGTTAAAATTTTAAAAACAAATAAGTCATTTCACACTCATCCGATCGAGGCCCTTCCATATGCGCACACTCCTACCTACGTACCCCTGATTGTAACCATCCATGGATCCGATTTACAGAATCATTGGCTGGAGAGCTAAGGATTATTCTCTCACCATACGCGGTGGCAATGTTGTGTTTGCTCTGACCAACCACTTTGATCGATACCAGGTTTGCTCGTTACTCCATTTCTATTCTTTCATTTAATAACTAACTAATTAAAGTCGAAATTAATTGAGGGCAGCACTGGATCAAGGACGAGAGGCATGGCGATAAAATAAAGGACTCCGAGGGTCAACCAGCATTTGCTGTGATCAACAAAGCCACTGGTCAAGCAATTAGCCACTGTCCCACAGGCCAACCTGTATGTCTTCTTCCAAATTATACTGACAAGGTTTTTGTCAAAAAAATGTGAATATTATCTGAATTCGAAATAAAAGTACAATTTTTTTTTAAGTAGAAGATGGTGTCAAATTACATGGTAAAAATTAAAAGATGGTCTCAACTATTAATTTTTTCTTTCTTCATTTTTGTTGAAATACCCTCCTATTTTGTATATATACTGGTATTAATTACAAGGTAGCTGTTCTTGTAATTATATACTCTCCTATTTCTTTCTACGATATGCAACTTGTTTCTTACAAATACAAAAAGATTGTATAAAATTCGGCATGTTGGAGTATTAGCCTACAAGATTTTTATTTTGATCATTTATTTTTGATAATAATTAGTTGCAGCTGGTAAAATACAATGTGAATTCTTGCGATAAGTCAGTGCTGTGGACCTTGTCGGGGCGGTATGATGTACTGAGGGGTTCAGGACCATTCGTAGGGTGGATGACATTTCTGTCTATTTCCACATCCGAGGGGGATTTATCCATGATGGCCACCTTGTTGATCTTACTATCCATGACAGTTCTTTCAGTTCGGTTATTTAAATTCGAGAAGGTCTCGCCTTCTACATGCATTTCTCTGTTTAGACCGTCCCAGCACACAGTCAAGATCACTTGCAAAGTCAAAGTGGACTACAATCTGGCAATCGATAAGGATGGCAGAACTGTTCTGTTGGTTCCCTCCAATCCCAAAGATAAATACCAGGTGTTCAGCGCTACTCTTATTATTTATTCCTATATTTTTTTTTTAAAACAATTCCTTTGTACTTTTATCTCTTTACTCTTTAAGTTGTAGGTTAATGTTGACAATTTATTATTTTGTTTCCTTTATTTTTTATTTTTAGCATACTTATAAATTGGTTCAAACCTTTGATAGTTTTTCCTCTGTCATGTTGTCGAACACAGCACTGGATCAAACAAACAGCATCCGGTTTACCTGTCAAAGATGAAAGGGGGGGAAAGGCCTTTGCTTTGGTGAACAAGGCCACTGGATTAGCTATCAAGCATGGCTTCGGACATAACTATCTTGTATGCACCCACACACATCTTATACTAACGTCGACATTAAAACCTAGCTTCTCCATTCAATAATCTTTTTCCATGCATCAAAATAAACAATGTTAATAATTCTGTATTTTAATCCTCTTTAATTAGTTGGTCGTAACATTTATATATAGGTTCAGGTGGCCCCGTTCAACACAAACTATATGGATCCCTCACTCCTGTGGACCGAATATGGGTATTCCAGTGGCCTAGAAATAAGAATGCAAAATAATATTGATCTGGTCTTTACTCTTTTTGATGACGGTCGGAAATATCCACTACTGGGATTATCGAAATCTGGAAAAGAAGACAATAAATATTGGAAGATTGAAGATTTTGAATGAACACCATTTATAATACTATTTGTACGGAGAACCCTACTATTTATAATACTATTGGCAGTATTATTACTATTTGTATTGCTTTTATTTCCGGGTTGTTAAAATTATTTTGTCTGGCTTAGCTCTTTTGTATATATAGACCGTATTAACAAAATAAATGACAAATCAATGGACCTTTAATTTAGTGTGTGTGTGTATTAATATAGATGAAAATTGAGCTTGTAAATACCTTCAAATACTTACAAGTAGTATCTCAGTCGTATGTTTAATTTTTTAGCTCTTATATATACAGAGAAAATTATTTAATTGACAAATTTTAAAAAAATTTAAGAGATCAATTAATAAGTATTTTTTGCTGAACTCATTAGCTGCAAAATGGAGAAAGAGAACGATTTATTACCCGCCAAATCTGTTCCTTTAGCACACAACTCTTGTTAGAAAATCATATTCAAGCTAAGTTTCTTAACAGAAATCAAACTAATTAAAATATACAAAAAGTAAAAAAGATAAGCGATAAAAACATGGGAAATTTTGTTTTATGCCACTCTAAAACTTGATATTTGTCAAAATGCCACTCAAAAAACAATATTTGTCAAAATACCATTAAAACTCAATGCCTATTTTAATTTTGTCATTATCTCAATTTAAAAATTCTAATCTTTCAAAATACCCAAACTGTCCCTGTCAGATTTTTTTTTTTTCGAATTTCAAATTTTTTCGAATTTCAAATATTTTTTAAATTTAAAATTTTTTAAAATTTCAATTTTTTTTTAATTTCAAATTTTTCAAATTTCAAATTTTTCAAATTTCAAATTTTTCAAATTTCAAATTTTTCAAATTTCAAATTTTTCAAATTTCAAATTTTTCAAATTTCAAATTTTTCAAATTTCAAATTTTTCAAATTTCAAATTTTTCAAATTTCAAATTTTTCAAATTTCAAATTTTTCAAATTTCAAATTTTTCAAATTTCAAATTTGTCAAATTTCAAATTTTTTCGAATTTCAAATTTTCTTGGAAAATCAAATTTATAGACGAAAATCAAATTTAATCAAATTTTGAAAATTTGAAAATCAAATTTTTTTGGGGAGTCCGAGTCGGGGACTGCCACGGAAAAATTTGAAATTCGAAAAAAATTTGATTGTTGAAAAAAATTTGAAATACGAACAATTTGATTTTCCAAAAAAATTGAAAATTCGAAAAAAAAAATCTGACAGGGACAGTTTGGACATTTTGAAATATTAGAATTTTTAAATTGAGATTAAAGAGGGATAATGGCAAAATTAAAATAGGCATTGAGTTTTAATGGTATTTTGACAAATATTGTTTTTTGAGTGGCATTTTGACAAATATCAAGTTTTAGAGTGGCATAAAACAAATTTTCCCTAAAAACCTGTACCCGAACGTGTAAAAGGTTGGTTTAAATTTGAAATCACTTCGAAGATTTGCAGTGAATATTTAACTTAAAAAATTAAGCCCACATTTTTTCTTCACAAAAATAACAAAATTAGTATGTAGTTAAGCTTATCAAATTGATTGGTAAACTTTACTTCAAAAATCAAATAATCTAAAATATAAAAATCAACGCATTAAAATAACTTATAAACCGTTATTTTTTAAATTTAATTTTGTACTGAATTAATACAAATTCAATAATTTAAAAGTTCGAAATATAACAAGATCACTCATAAAGTACATCATTAAAAAATTTAATTGGTCAAGTTTGTCGTTTGAAAAGAATTAATTTTAATATTCTTCTCAACAAAATTATATACAATTAACATAACTCGATAAAAAGATAAACATCAATTCAGATCATAGTTAACATTGAAATCCTCGTTCGTCACCCATAAGGCCAATATATAATATTTTTGCACAAGATCGACAGCCCGTACATAAACATTAATTAATGAATTAATCTTGTGCACGAAGATCGTTCGAAAATTAATGAATGGCTCAGTCTCATTTTTTTTAGGAGCTGTGAGCTGGTCTAAGTTCAGAAAAGGATTCACTTCGTAGTATTAATAATCTTCATAATTAAATATTAATTTTAAAATCTAATATTTATTATAAGCATGATTTATATTATTCACTACTCTGTTTATAAAATATATATAACAAATAATTTAGTATATCTGTATATGTTTCACCTTTATTTTTTATTTTTAGCATACTTATAAATTGGTTCAAACCTTTGATAGTTTTTCCTCTGTCATGTTGTCGAACACAGCACTGGATCAAACAAACAGCAGCCGGTTTACCTGTCAAAGATGAAGAGGGGAAAGTGGCCTTTGCTTTGGTGAACAAGGCCACTGGATTAGCTATCAAGCATGGCTTCGGACATAACTATCTTGTATGCATCCACACACATCTTATACTAACGTCGACATTAAAACCTAGCTTCTCCATTCAATAATCTTTTTCCATGCATCAAAATAAACAATGTTAATAATTCTGTATTTTAATCCTCTTTAATTAGTTGGTCGTAACATTTATATATAGGTTCAGGTGGCCCCGTTCAACACAAACTATATGGATCCCTCACTCCTCTGGACAGAAGGGTGGACAGGAGACTGGCCAAATATAAGAATGCAAAATAACATTGATCTGGTCTTTACTCCTTTTGATGACGGTCGGAAATATCCACTACTGGGATTATCGAAACCTGGAAAAGAAGACAATAAATATTGGAAGATTGAAGATTTTGAATGAACACCAATTATAATACTATTTGTACGGAGAACCCTACTATTTATAATACTATTGGCAGTATTATTACTATTTGTATTGCTTTTATTTCCGGGTTGTTAAGAATGCAAAATAACTTAAATTAAATTTGTATAAATAATTAAAGACTTAACATAAGAATGCATTAAATAAGATAGATACTAAAAGTATAACACATGTGAAGCTTTAGTGGAGTGGTCAAAAGTTTTGAAACTCACCTGGGACATCCCAAGTTCGAGCCACGCCAGGAGCAAAAAAAATTCAATTTCGCTGGTTGGGCTTGGTCCATAGTCGCGGAGCACACTGCGGGACAGTGGGTTTGCAGTCGCGGTGCATAATTCCAGCGCGGTTCACAAGCGCTGAGGCCGTATCCACACGTATCCCGCCGTATCGGGACGTTTCAACGGAGTATCGGCGACCGTATCGGCTGAGTAGGGATACGCCACGTAAGCCGATACGCCACCGGCGTATCGGATACGTGGTCTCGGTGCCGTATCGGGCGCGTGTCGGTATCGGATACGTGTCCGATACGGGTACGAAGGTAAATCTGGAGTATCCGAGTAACATAGGTTGGAATTGTTCGGGTCCACGGTACCAAATGAAACAATACCAAAGATGAGCACGATTATAATAGTTTATTGGGAAAGAGAAATATGAGCACGCGTGTGGGAACGCACGCTAATAGAGAATAAAAAATAGAAAAAAAATGTGACGATTATAATAGTTTAACTATGCTTTGAATTCAAATGGATATATTTTTATGAGAAATTTACTCATGTACAAATAAGACTTGCACTGTGCAGACCAAACCGCCCAAACGTGGGGCGGTCCACTGTGCAGACCAAACCGCCCCCCTGTGGGGCGGTCTACCTTCAGACCAAACCGCGCCCCCCCGTCTACTTTTTTTTTTTTTTTTTTTTAGAATTTGAATTTTCAATCTAAATAATGAATGTATTTTTTTGAAATTATAGATATGAAATAAATGGGTAACTTGACTAATCTAGGCCGTCGGCAAAAGGATTTTCATGCATAATTGACTTCTCAGAAATAATTTTCTCCGGGCTGAACTAAGCGGTGCTTCGAAAACTCACACACCGCTCGCAGGGGGCTGCCGCCCCCCTGCCACCCCCCGCATACTCTTAGAATCAGGCCCACATACATAACAATAACGAGATGTCAGTTCAACCTAAAAAATTATTTCTGAGAAGTCAATTATGCATGAAAATTCTTTTGCCGACGGCCCAGATTAGTCAAGTTATCCATTTATTTCATATCTATAATTTCAAAAAAATACATTCATTATTTAGATTGAAAATTCAAATCCTAGAAAAAAAAAAAAAAAAAAGTAGACGGGGGGGCGCGGTTTGGTCTGAAGGTAGACCGCCCCACATGGGGGCGGTTTGGTCTGCACAGTGGACCGCCCCACGTTTGGGCGGTTTGGTTATGGATAAAATATTTTTTAAAATTTGGTTATTAATATTATATTATTTATTTTTTTGGTTATGGAAAAAAATGCCGGCTATTTTTCTGCTACATTCTTTTAATTAGTAGGAAGTCAACAGTTCAGATAGTAGGAAGTCTACGAGATGCATTGGCAGTTTAGGAACCGTATTTTTTCCTCTACCACTCATGATTATTTCAAATGCCGTTCCATTAGTGTGTATGAGGTATCAATTTCTTTCCTTTGTATTATTTTTCGAGTTATGCCTGGATTCTTACTTTGTGCTCCAGTTGGAGGGAACAGAGGGGAGGGAAAGGAAAGTGGAGGAACAAATTGGAAATTCACCTACTCCACAAAACTAAACCGAAAGGGAGTGAATGACATCGAGAGTTAACGCCTTACTCTATATTGACGAAATCCTTAACCTTTTCCAATTCGGAGTGTAGCCAAAGGAAAAATGGACCCACCATGAGAATTACGGAATCTACCCTTCTTCACCTTTTCGATTTCCTCTTGGCAGAAGTAACAAGCAAGTTCTTAAGGTTATGTCTCTCTCTTGGCGGTGCTGCCTTCCTCTTGGTGGTCTTCATCCGGGGTACTTTCTTTCTCGGCCGTGTAAGTTCTCAAGTACCTTTTTTATCTTTTCGCTATTTCTATTCAATTAGCCAATTTTTATGCAAATTTACAAAATAATTTCGAAAATTCAAATAAAATCTGGGCTAAATTTGAAGAAGTGCATTTTTAGTTGGACTTGCTGATTTTTTTAATTGTCAGGTTCTTTTCTGAAGCATTTGTTTACTAGAGGAAAGGTACTTTGTAATTCAGTTTTGATAAAAAAAAATCAGTACTGATGAGTGCATGGGAGTAAAAGACTGACTATAGCAAGGTGAGTATCCATGTGAGAATACCCAATGTAATTGCACAATTACGAAGAAGAAACCAAATTATGATACCAAAACAAAAAAGGAAGACTGAATGTATCTTATAATTCATTGCCTATATAAAGAGTACCATAGATGTGAGTATAAAGAGTTATAGCTTCTGTTATTTTCTCTTTTGAATCTCTTAACTTGCATCTGCACTTTAGCTAAACAAAATAAGCCAAAAAAATAATGTAAATATTAAGGGTCGACTTGCTTTGTTGCATTTTCCTGTCATATTCACTTTACACCAATAGTTCATGGAGAGAACAATAATACATGTAGGAAGAAACAACCATCCAAGTGCTAGATTCAGGGCTCCAGTACAGCTTCAGACCACATCAACGTGTTTCAGAGTGAAGCAATACTGTAAGTTAGAAGTACTTATATTGTAATGTTAATCTAGATTAATGTTTTCTTATGAAAGTAGTCAAGTAGGCTGATTTTTTTCTTGTCAGAAGTAATAGGCTAGGGGCTAGGATCCACATATTGATATTTACTGGTATTTTATGGATCAACTTCTGTAATTTCCGGTTTTTAACTTTCACTCTATGGATCAATCCTGGTAATTAAGAAACCACTTATTTGTATTCTTACATACTTGAAATTAATATATTTACTAATTAATTTATATTTTGTTTTATTGTTTGCTTTCTATTTAGAGAAATTTAGATATATGCCCATCATAACTTGTTTAATTAGATATTTCCCCATTCAAACCTAAAAATTAGTTATATCCCCATCTAAACTCATTGGTTTTTATTAATATGTCCATTTCTGATTTTTGTACTAAAATTTACAGATTAATAATGATTAAAAATTAAATTGACAATGTTACCCCCTTTTAAAATTTTGCATCAGTCCTCTCCGTTTCTCTTCTAAAAGGAGGCAGCCTCAACTAGCATGGTTCTGAAACTCGGAATCGGAATCGGAATCGGGTTCTTGACCGTGGAATCGGAATCGGATGACTCGGCCGGAATCGGGCGAGTTGACTCGGAAACTCGGTTTTTTTTGGCAGAAAGCCTGTTTTGTAGATAAAAGGCCCAAAACGTAAGAAATAATTTTTAAAAAAATAATTTGTAATAAAATTATGTTAAGACAAAACATTACACTCAAATAATTATGTTAAGACAAGACATTAATACAGTGTGAAATTAAATCATCGGTTAATTTTGAGACACAATTACAAAGATGAAATAATAATAATAATATTATTAAATATTAGATGAACATCATAATAAATTGTACTAAATTTATATATTAAAAACAACAAGCAACAAAAGTTTAAATCTTACCAAAGATATAAAATTAAATGCTAGGATTAATACTTTCAAACTTAAAATTTCTATTTCTGACCTATTCGAAATAAATGAAGGTATAAAAATATAATTGATAATAAAAATTATGATAACAAGATTACTAAAAATTAACTTCAGTTATAATTTAATTTTTACAAGGCAACCGGATTTACGCTCGAAATTTATAATAAGGTTAATGATTATTTGATCTTATATTCTCTCAAGCGTAATCCCAACTGTTCATTTTCTCTCTCCGCAAAATTTTAAATCTTATTTTCTCTCTGCACGAATCTTGACGCAACCCATCCCTTTTATTTCCTGTCCCCTCCCTCTCCATTTCGTCCCCTTCCCTTTTATTCATTTTCTCCTCTTTCTCCCGTCCAGCCTAAACCTAACCCAGGTCCGCCCCTCTTCTCTTTGTTGTTCCTGGAGAAGGAAGCCAAGAGGCGGCGGCGACGACGACGACGACGACGCCCCTCTTCTCTTTCGTTATTCTCGTTCGTTGTTTCTCTGTGCGCGGCGACGACGCCGCGAAGCCAGGCTCGGCTTCGTCCGGGGTTATATATCTCTCTTTCTTTCTCTGATTTGGATTGCTTTTGTCTTTTGTCTTGAGAAAAATTGAAAAAATTGCTGGACTCGGCCGGACTCGGCCTGACTCGGCCAGAAACTCGGAAACTCGGCCGAGTCAGACACTGTTCATCCGAGTTTTGCTCCAAAACTCGCACAGGTGAGGAACTCGGGCATAACTCGGTTCGGACCGGCCCGATTCCGAGTTGACTCGGCCGAGTTGACTCGGAATCGGCCGAGTTTACGAACCATGTCAACTAGGTTCTTACCCCTTTGAAATGAGCATCTCAGCCTTGATCGAAGAAGAAGGAGAACTGTCTGCGGACTGACTTTGGTGGCCTCATGCTCATCAGCTAGAGATAAAACACCATTTGACATTCTGCATAAAAAGCCTTCATTAAGGCCTCGCAACAGTCTTCAGAATAATTACATTTTTACAAAATTGAGAATCCAAGTTATTTTTTTGTTAAAAAAAACTTATTGGTACTCCACTTCTCTGTGTTTATGTCTGTTAGGTACACTACTGCTACAGTACTGGTATCAGAACTGATGGTTACAGAATTGCAGTCATTTAAGAAATATTTCTGTGCTATTTTTTCTTGCAAGATACAAATAATTTTTCCGGGCTCCCTGGCTCTAGCAATGAATATGTTATGGCATCATCTAGCCAATTAACAAAAGAGAACAGAAAAATAACTCATCCTAAAAAAGTAGAAAATAAAGCAAATATAAATCACCAAGTGAAGAACACATTCATTCAATATACATATGAAGGATTAATCAAGAAAATATCCAACACTCAATGATGACTGAACAAGCTTTGATTTACCAGAAAATGGAACATCCATATGAGAATGCACACAAAGCACTGGTATTGATCGGTACCCGTAGTTAGAAAATTGTTTTACTCAATTCCAATCTCTTAACAAAACTCGATCACTCGTCAGTTATTATTGACAAACTGTCAATCCGGAACACATCCAATCCAACTTGAGTTGTTACCAATGCTCTTACAAAAATCATTATACAAAAATTTATTTTAATGGCAAATTTTTTATTTGCAACTTGTAAATTGTAATTAAAAGGTTTGGTCCATTAATTTTGGACAGACAGAAAGTTAAGATAACTATCATTTAGTTATGTTTGTGCAAAAGACAAATCTTTAGAGGCAACACATAACCAATTATTGCTGAACCAGGCAAGCATCTTCTGGTTCCTGTTTTGTGCGTTGCAATTTTTTCATCACTGAAACCAAAAAATGCACAAAGATTATATAAATATTGACCAATTTGCATTGGCCAGAAAACGTACAAGTTCAGTATTTTACTGTACAATATCTCTCTAGAAAGCCAACAAGGATCGTAATCGTTTAGTGCTCATAATTAGTAAGATTCTCGCACTTTATCAGTTAGGTGTGGAACCGGCATTGGGTCGTCTAACTACTTGTACAAGAAAGTATTGGACACCTGCCAATTTGATTTCTTGTTATGCTGATATTACACACACACACACACAGATATATATATATATATTCATTAATCTACTGATTTTAATTATTAGAAATGAAAACTAATCGTTTTTAAATTCCAGCACGCCAGTAATCGATTTGTACTGATTTTAATTTAGTTTTTCTGTTATTTGTACTGATTTCTAATTTCAGGGTCTTTTGCGGGATTAGGATTTCATTTTTTGTACTAAAAAGAAAATATTGTAGAAATATTTGTTTCCATTTTTGGCAGAAATCTTGCTAAATTGTATTTCATATCATTGCAGGGTCTTTTGCGGGATTATGATTTCTTGGCTGGTATTCGGCCGGGAAAATAAATTTGTTTGACCTTCAGGGCCATGTTGCAAAAGTGTGCCCGGTGGTTGCTCTATAAATTTTATTATTTCTAATGAAGATGAGAGTTGTAATGGAAAAGAAGGAAAAGAGAAAGATAAGGGAATAGCTGACATTTTATAAATTTTAATTGAGTTTTAATAGAAAACTTAATAAAATGGGTAATTTTGTGAGTTATTGAAGTTTAGAAGGATAAATATGATATTATGAACTTTAGAGGATGTAATACGTAATTTTGAAGTTTTTGAGGAGTATACATGAAATTCCCCCTTTAATAAAAGGAATCAGACTTCAAGTAGGAAATTCTTAGAAAATTAATCTCTGACCAGGTTAAAAAAAAATATATTTAATATTGTCATACTTGAATGTCAATATTTAAAGTTCTAGACAATTGAAGCGGTTCATGTTCGTCCAAGCCCAATTCAATCTCATAAATCAATTTTGTTCGGGCATAAACAGACAGGACCCGGACTTTTGTAGTTTAGACAATCTTGTATTCTTATAAATGAAAAAATTTCAGAGTTAAAAAACTGAAAAAAGAAAAAAAGAATTAGTTCCAAAAAAAGAGAAAGCAAAAAGAGCATAATTGACAACATGACATCTTAATTTTCAAAATTTCAACTGAACCCATCCATTTAAACCAAAATTTTTCATTTTGGTTAAAAACGGAACAAACCGAACCATTTGAATACCCCTAATTTCAATCCCCTTTCTACTAAAAAATTTCATCATAATTCTTTTAAAAATATTTAATCTTGACATAGTTTTAGGGTCAAACACTTAGGTTTTTGTTTGCTACTAATAATTATGCAATCAATCCTTAAATTAATCACATTTAAACAAATTAATCAAAAACAAACTTTGAATCTCCACAGCAATGCGTGGGCACTTGACTAGTTAGCTTAAAACAACGAATCCAAACCATTGAAATCCTTCTATTTTACGAGTGATACATCTACATATGAAAATTTTAAAGTTACAAATTAATTTAGTGTAAAGTCGGGTGGTCAAAATTAGAAAGTTTATAAATTAATTTTAATACATTCATTTTTTGGATGACTTTTAACCACTTGACTCTATGAAATTATTATTTTTTTTTTTTGCATGTACACACATCACTCATAAGGTAGAAGAATTTTAATAGTTTGGATTCGTTGTTTGAAGTCAATTCAAAAAATTTTAGAATTTAGTTTACAAAGGAGCTTGGTGAGCTTAGGAACACCCTAGTTCTACTCATATAAATTTGGTAGATTTGAACTCACCAAATAAAATCATATAATTACCATAACCAAGGTGCATAATTTTATAGAACCCAATGTAACCTAGATTACCAAAGTATTAATTCTACTAAAAGACAAAAAATGCAACGTTTCAAATACATTTTATTATTTCAGCCTGTAAAACAGGCTAACTTAAAATGCTTACCGATATCAAAATACGGAAAACCAATTAATTTATTTAACTGTGAAAGTTTGTTTACTTTTTATTCTCTTTAATGGACGTTGTTTCTTAAAAACGTGGTGCATTGATTTGTTACAACAAAATTAATGGTCCTCTAATATAGTTTCGGTCTAAATATCAGATGAGAGCTTGTTGGAAATAACTCAATTGTATAAACTTATTTTTAGTAAAAATAATTCAAACTCCTTATTTTATAAACATCAAATTGTAGAAATTTGCAATTGAAAGTCAATATTATATTAGTTAAATATGCTAGATGCATGTGAGTTTTCATCAAAACAAATTCTAAAGTTGGAATTTTTTATTTTTTGGAATACAAATGAAAATCGAGCTTCTTACCTTCAAATATTTACAACAAATATCTCAATATCTCAGTCGTATATATGTTGAATTTGTTACCTCTAATACAGAGCAAATTATCTAAACAATATAACAAAGAATAATTCTTTGACAAATTTTAAGTGATCTATTAATAAGTACTTTATTTCTGAACTCATACAATGTTTGTCCAGGGAAGACCAGGAGCTTCAAAATGGAACAAAACAGGAAACCAAAAAAGACGAGGAGCTTTAAGTAATTCCACCCCAAATCTGTTTCTTTAACACAACTTTTTCTGCTAAGAATAACTCACGCACACGTTAGTTAAAAGCATTTTAATTAAAAATTTAAAAAGGCACCATATTCACCTTCTCGAGATGCCTTAGGGACTATCAATTTTCACAATAAACGACATTTAAAAAAATAACAATTAAATATAATATATAAACTATACAAAAGAATAAAAAAAATGAATAAAATTTCTGTTAAGAAAATAAAAAATAGGAAGACCATGTTTTATAATTTCAAGAGTCGGATGGCCCAAAAAGGACAAGCCCAAAAAGCCCACGTCTTAATATCATGTTTTCCTTTTTTTCCTTGTAATTTCAAGAGTCGGAAGACCATGCCCATCGGAACAAATTCGGTTCGATGGGTAATTTCTACCGTCCGATCCACTTCAAGATCTGTATGCACTAATATTAAAACAAACAACACATATATTAAAGTGATACACACAGATCTTGAACTGGATCGGACGGTAGAAATTACCCATCGAACCGGTTTGTTCCGATGGGCATCGGACACCCCCCTCTCCCATCAAGGACATGGCTCAATTCAAAATGAAATATTTCAGCTCTCAGCAGATTTAAATACATAATGATGAATTAATCATATAGTTGGAAATTGTGAAATTCTAAGCAAAATAGAGATTAATGAATTTGGTAAATGATGAATTAATCTAATTAATTAATATTAAGATTCATTCTAACTTCTTGATACAAGAAAAATTAATATTATAAAAGTCAATTATTTATACACTAGTGGAAAAAGTACTTTTTGTATCGGTTATTAAGACATATCAGTGTCGGACATCGGGGCGACACTGATACAGGCGACACAAATACCGGCACTAATCAGTATCGGTTTGTCAACCGATACAGAAAGTACGTTTTGTGTCGGTTATTCATAGAAACCGATACTATTTTGGGATTTTTGTGTCGGTTATTAATACAAACCGATACTATTTTTGGGTTTTTGTGTCAGTTCAACCTAAACAGCCGATACTATTTTTGAGTTTTTGTATCGGTTATTACAAGGAACCGATACAGTATGTGTTATTTGTGTCGGTTATCACAAGGAACCGACACTGTAATTTTTTTTTTTTTTTTTTGTGTTTGCTGTATCCGATCCGATTTCGGCGATTGATTAGATTTCATACATTAAAAGTGGGATTATGAATATCGCCTGCAAAGACAGTGTTAAGTCCTCCAATAAAAAGTGCTAAAAGACCCTAAAACTCTAAAATTGTAAAGAAATGCCCAAAAGTCCATGAAGGAAGACTCGGATCGCGAATCTGAGCCCGAGAAATGGGCGAAATTAATCATAGATTATTTCGGATAGTGTTTTGAGCTGTGGAGTTCCTCTAAAAATTTCAGCCCGATCCGACGGACGGATCGAAAGTTACGCCCCTTTTCGTGAAGCATGCGCAGGAATGGAAGAAAGTAGGGATGATACTATACCTCGGGTATGGGGGAAGAGCTGGACGAGGGGCCTCTTCATTCTCGGTCGCCATGGACGGAAAGAAAACATTTGAAAATGAAATAGATTTGAATTGGGGTTTAAAAAAGGAGAGGTCTTGGTTTGAATCGATGGGGAAGGAGATGAGAATGTCACACGGATTTGATAGTGGATGGACGGACAAGATGCTTTTTGGCGGTGGACATCGAACGGTGTACAATCTTTTTTGAGAATGTCACACGGATTGCTGACGTGCTCTGGCACAATCTGTGTCGGTTAATTACAAAGAACCGATACGGAAGTCTGATTTTGAAATATTTTTTTTTCTGTATACAATCTGTGTCGGTTATTTACAAAGAACCGACACAAATAATATACCTTTTGTATCAGTTCCTTGCTAATGAACCGACACAGAATTTTTGTATCAGTTCTCTACTAGTAACCGATATAAAAATTTTATAATCAAACGAGTCATTTCACACTCATCCGAGGCCCTTCCATATTCGCAAACTCCTACGTACGTACGTACCCCTGATTCTAACCATCCATGGATCTGATTTACCGAATTATTTGCTACAAAGAGGATTATTCTCTCACCATACGCGGTGGCAATGTTGTGTTTGCTCTGACCAACCACTTTGATCGATACCAGGTTTGCTCGTCACTCGATTTCTATTCTTTCGTTAATAAATAACTAATTAATTAATGTCGAAATTAATTGAGGGCAGCACTGGATCAAGGATGAGAGACATGGTGATACAATAAAGGACTCCGAGGGTGAACCAGCATTTGCTGTGATCAACAAAGCCACTGGTCAAGCAATTAGCCACTGTCCCACAGGCCAACCTGTATGTTTTCTTCCAAATTATTATGATAAGGTTTTTGTAGTGGATTGTTAAATAAAATTTAATTTTAAGTCACATTACCTGAATTCGAAATAAAAGTACAATTTTTTTTAAGTACAAGCTAGATGCTGTCAAATTACAAGGTAAACATTAAAAGATGGTCTCCACTTTTAATTTTTTCTTTCTTTATTTTTGTTGAAATACCCTCCTATTTTGTATATATACTGGTATAAATTACAGGGTGGCTGTTGCTGTAATTAAATACCCTCCTATTTCTTTCCACGATATGCAAATTGTTGCTTACAAATACAAAAAGATTGTATAATTCGGCATGTTGGAGTACGAGCCTACAAGATTTTTAATTTGATTATTTATTTTTGCTAATAATTAGTTGCAGCTGGTTAAATACAATGTGAATTCTTGCGATAAGTCAGTGCTGTGGACCATGTCCGGGCTGTATAAGTATGAGGGGTTCAGGATCATTCGTAGGGTGGACGACATTTCTGTCTGTTTCCACATCCGAGGGGAATCTATGTATGAGGGTAACCTTCTTGATCTCACTGTCCCAGGAGATGAGACAGAAAGGTGGAAAAGTTGGGACTTTAAATTCGAGGTGGTGTCACCTTCTACATGCATTTCTCTGTTTAGACGACCGTCCCTGCACACAGTCAAGATCATTTGCAAAGTCAAAGAGGGCTACAATCTGGCAATCGATAAGGATGGTAGAACTATTCTGTTGGTTCCCTCCAATCCCAAAGATAAATACCAGGTGTTCAGCTCTATCTTGTATGCACCTACACACATCTTATACTAACGTCGACATTAAAACCTACCTTCTCCATTCAATAATCTTTTTCCATGAAATAAACAATGTTAATAATTCTGTATTTTAATTCTCTTTAGTTGGTCGTAACATTTATATATAGGTTCAGGTGGCCCCGTTCAACACAAACTATATGGATCCCTCACTCCTGTGGACTGAACGAAGGTACAGCAACAGCTACAAAGAAATAAGAATGCAAAATAATGATCTGGTCTTTGCTCTTTTTGATGACGGTCGGAAATATCCACTACTGGGATTATCGAAATCTGGAAATTATTATGAATCCAATCAAAATGGGAAGATTGAAGATTTTGAATGAACACCATTTATAATACTATTTGTACGGAGAACCCTAGTATTTACTAGTATTGCTTTTATTTTCGGTTGGTCACAATATATTGTTTGGCTGAGTTCTTTTGTCTTTGTAGACCGTACTGTATGCATGTGAATGCTGACGAATTTTAATCTGTACCATACTACTAATACTATTGGCATTATTGCTTTTATAATACTAATATTTGTACGGAGAACCCTACTAGTAATACTAGTATTTATTTTATTTTCGGGTGGTCACAATATTTTGTCTGGCTTAGCTCTTTTGTCTATATAGACCACATTAATAAAATAAATGACAAATCAATGGGTCTTTAATTTAGTGTGTGTGTATTTGGAATATAGATGAAAATCGAGCTTCTAATTACCTTCAAATACTTACAAGGAGTCTATCAGTCGTTTGTTTAATTTGTTAGGTCTTATACAGAGGAAATTATTTAATTGACAAATTTCTAAAAATTTTAAGACATCAATTAATAAGTATTTTTTCTGAACTTATTAGCTCCAAAATGGATAAAGAGCACGATTTATTCCCTGCCAATTCTGTTCCTTTAGCACACAATTCTTGTTAGCAAATCATATTCAAGCTAAGTTTCTTAGCACACATCAAACTAATTAAAATTTACAAAAAGTAAAAAGATAAGCCATAAAAACAATGTACCCGTCCGTGTGCAAGGTTTAAATTTTAAATTCACTTAGAAGATTTTTAGTGAATATTTAAATTAAAAAACTAAGCCCACATTTAATTTACTTTACAAAAAAAAAAAAATTAGTATGTAGTTAAGCTTATCAAATTGATTGGTAAACTTTACTTCCAAAATCAAACAATCTAATATAAAAAATGAACGCATTAAAAGAACTTATAAATTTTTTATTTTTTAAAATTTATTTATTTACTGAATCAATACAAATTCAATAATTGAAAAGTTCAAAATATAAAAAGATCACTCATAAAGTACATCATTAAAAAAATTAATGGGTTAAGTTTGTCATTTGAAAAGAATTAATTTTAATATTCTTCTCAACAAAATTATATACAAATTAACATAAATTCGTAAAAAGATAAATATCAATTACATAGTTAACATTGAAATCCTCGTAATCCATAAATCCAAATACCGACAATATATAATATATTTTTGGAGCTGTGAGCTGGTCAAAGTTCAGAAAAGGAATAACTTCGTAATTTTAATAATCTTCAAAATTAAATATTAATTTTAAAATCTAATATTTATTATAAGCATGATTTATATTATTCACTACTATGTTTATAAAATATATATAACACATAATTTAATATATGTTTCACCATATATCAATTTTTTTTTTTTTGGAAAATCATAGTTAACTTGATATTTTTCTCCTAAAGAAAAAATCTTGATATTTTTTCGACATATTATAATATCTATCCTAAATCGTTTGTAAGAAGGGGACTTCAACGAAATGCACGTCGAAAGACATAATTATTTATTATTATTTCAAAAAAATTTAATAACATTAGGAGTCCTTCGCGATTAGCAATTAGCAATTTAGGATTGATAAAGAGATTTAGTGGAAATAAAGCAATAGACTCTTTAATTATCTTAGCAATTCCTAAATTTTTTAATTTTTATATAATATTTTTAATTTATTATTTAATGTACTCTTTAGATCAGTGAACTCCTGTCGTAGGTTGTACGCTGTTTTGGTGAACGACAAGAATGGATAACCATCCAACATTTGTTGAATAGATATTCCCTTTTTGTATTGATGGCGATTGTATTTATTTAATGAATTGTTTATTAGAGCAAATTAAACATTTTTACTCTACTCGACCTTTTAACAAAATTTTCAACCTAATTAGACCAAGCATTAAATTGCATATTCTCCGCCAAAGCCTGAGGTGATTTGATGCCCAAAATGCACATGCCCAAAAAAGCCCAAGTATGAGTATCACTTTGTCAGTTTTTTCTTATAACTTCAAGTCGGAAGGGCCAAAAAGCCCACGTCTTAATGTTATGTTGTCCTTTTTTTTCTTCATAATTTCAAGGCAGTGCAGTATTGCTAAATTTATCCCAACAGTAAGTGTGTAAATGTTTAAATTTTCAATATTTTTTTTTGATAAGAAGGCCTAGGTCCTATTTCATTACGAAATATAGTTAAATTACAAAACACCGAAACTTTGAAATCCCTTAAATCGGGAGCTGTATCATAACTTTGCTCCTTCCTCTAGTCTAAACAAGGAACTCACGCTATCTATCAAAAAGTTCTGTTTGCCTACTATATCAGAGCCTATTTATTCAGTTGGACTCAAACCCAAAACTATCTAAACTTTCTAGTTTTGCAGATGACCATAGTAATTCAAATCAGCTCATGTCGTCTGTCATCCCAGCCAGCTGATCATCCCCAGGCATCCAAACTCGAAGCGGGATCTCTTCCATCACCTCCTCCGCAGGCAGCCATGATAGTGCAGCCTCTTGTATTTCCTTCTTGTTCTTCTTGGATCCTAACCAATATTGAAGCAAAGAAATAATGAGAAAAATTAAACTTCTACCAGTTTTGATCTGAACATTCTGAAAACAGATTTCGTTTCTGTGTTTCCACACTGTCCAACATATAGCACTTAACACCATTAGGAATGCTATTTTATCAAATTTATTCAGCTGCACCGCAAAAGAAATTATATCTTCCATTGTATGCCAAGAGGAAAAAAAATGGACACTTTTACCCATCCAAAACCATACTTGTCTCACTAATGAACATGTGATGAATAAGTGATTAACTGATTCAGTAACATTGCAAAAAGGGCATTTAACTGAACCTATCCATCCTTTCTCTCTAAGTTGGTCTTTAGTTAAAATCTTATACTGACATGTAAGCCACATAAAGATCTGAATTTTATGAGGAATAGGAATGTCCCACCACAGCCTAGGATTAGGAGGAATAATCCCTCTAAAATTGAGAATTTTATAGAGCGATCTAACCGAGAATGTGCCCGAAGTTTCCCATCTCCAAGAAATTTTTTCATGACAATGAGTAAAGGAAAAAGAACTAATTAGTTGTACTATTGAGGTCCAATCCTTTAGGTCTATGCCCATCAATGTTCTTCTAAAAGTAACACATTCCCCTTGTGAATGGATGACCTCTGTGAGTAGTACCTGTTTGTCCCAACATATACTATATAATTGAGGATAGAAAGAAGCCAATGTGCAGTTGTTATGCCAAATATCAGACCAGAACCTGACTGTGGACTGTGTACCAGGTATGAAGGTAACACTAAGATAGCCTAATTTTTCCAATTTCATGACAGCAGCCCAGAACGGTGAATATACAGTATTGTGTTCAGTTGAATATATAAAAGTGATCAATGTTTTCCATTTACTTGTAAAATTGGTGTCTTTATATTTCCACCACCATTTCGTAAGAAGTGAAATGTTCATATGTCTAAGATTGAGTACACCTAAACCGCCGGACTCTTTGGTTAAACAAACTGATGGCCAATTGATGAGAGAGTATTTCTTCTTAGTTGTGGTTCCTTGCCACAAAAACCGACATCTAATCTTATCGATTTCTTTAATGATAGTACTAGGCACTTTAAATAGAGAAAAAGCATACAACGGTACAGCCGATAGCACTGAATTGAGTAGTGTGGTGCGACCACCCAGGGTCAGTAATTGTCCTTTCCAATTTTGCAACTTTTTCTCTATTTTATCTACCAAAAATCTCCAATCTTGAACACTAAGTTTTTTTATCATGAAGCAGTAGACCTAAATATTTGATTGGAAATGATGCTGTCTTACATTTAAATGTTTGGGCAAATGCCTCAATTAATTTCATAAAATTTTCAGAAATAATAAAACTAAAATGAAGCATATCGATCATCTGGTTGTGACAAAATGTACCCTTATTCCCTACCCGGAAACTTACGTATCAGAGCTGTTTGTGTTAAATAAAATTACATTCAAGAAAAATTAGAAAAAAAAATGACTAGAAAATTCTGCCTATAAAAACCCGTACTTATACCTGACTATTAATTAGTTACATCATATAATTTGGAAACACAATATATAATATGGGAGGGCCGTATGAAAAATGACCGCTTTATTTTGCCTTCGTATATATAACACCATGAAAAATTGGTACTGATTGCAGCTGTACAGTAATCCTACTGGTGATCATATTTCTTTTGTAAATATTTCAAAAAAAATATTAATTTGTGAGTTTAAAATTTGGTTGTCCAAAATAAAAATACTAGTTTGTATGACCTACTGAATTTATTTCTAGTGTAGATCGGCTTGCCTGGTGTCCTATTCACTTCCCTTCAAAGTTGTCCATTCACATTGAAATTCGGTTGTTCCATCTCCTATCCACAGTGATTAACTGTCATTCGAAAAGTTTTCCACCATATATCAATGAAATCATCTTTTGATATAGACTATAATATAATAAATTGAGCAGAACTAGGGTGTTCCTAAGTTCACCAAATCTCTCAGTGAATTCAATTATAGAACCTATCAGATTAGCTTAAAACAACGAATCCAAACCCTTGAAATCCTCCTACTTTACAAGTGATGCATCTACATGTGAAAATTTTAAAGTTACAAGTTAATTTAGTGTAAAGTCAGGTGGTCAAAATTAGATGGTTTATAAATTAATTTTAATGCATTCATTTTTTGGATGCCTTTTAACCACTTGACTCTATGCAAAATTATTAATTTTTTATTTTTGCATGTACACACATTAGAAGAATTTTAACGGTTTGGATTCATTGTTTGAAGTTAATCCAATGAATTTTAGAATTTAGTTTACAAAGGAGCTTGGTGAACTTAAGAACACCCTAGTTCTAGTCATATAAATTTGGTAGATTTGAACTCACCAAATAAAATCATATAATTACCATAACCAAGGTGCATAATTTTATAAAACCCAATGTAACCTAGATTACCGAAGTATTAATTAATTCTACTAAGAGACAAAAAATGCAACGTTTCAAATACATTTTATTATTTCACCCTGTAAAACAGGCTAACTTAAAATGCTTACCGATATCAAAATACGGAAAACCAATTAATTTATTTAACTGTGAAAGTTTGTTTACTTTTTATTCTCTTTAATGGACGTTGTTTCTTAAAAACGTGGTGCATTGATTTGTTACAACAAAATTAATGGTCCTCTAATATAGTTTCGGTCTAAATATCAGATGAGAGCTTGTTGGAAATAACTCAATTGTATAAACTTATTTTTAGTAAAAATAATTCAAACTCCTTATTTTATAAACATCAAATTGTAGAAATTTGCAATTGAAAGTCATTATTATATTAGTTAAATATGCTAGATGCATGTGAGTTTTCATCAAAACAAATTCTAAAGTTGGAATTTTTTATTTTTTGGAATACAAATGAAAATCGAGCTTCTTACCTTCAAATATATACAACAAATATCTCAATATCTCAGTCGTATATATGTTGAATTTGTTACCTCTAATACAGAGCAAATTATCTAAGCAATATAACAAAGAATAATTCTTTGACAAATGTTAAGTGATCTATTAATAAGTACTTTATTTCTGAACTCATACAATGTTTGTCCAGGGAAGACCAGGAGCTTCAAAATGGAACAAAACAGGAAACCAAAAAAGACGAGGAGCTTTAAGTAATTCCACCCCAAATCTGTTTCTTTAACACAACTTTTTCTGCTAAGAATAACTCACGCACACGTTAGTTAGTTAAAAGCATTTTAATTAAAAATTTAAAAAGGCACCATATTCACCTTCTCGAGATGCCTTAGGGACTATCAATTTTCACAATAAACGACATTTAAAAAAATAACAATTAAATATAATATATAAACTATACAAAAGAATAAAAAAAATGAATAAAATTTCTGTTAAGAAAATAAAAAATAGGATGGGCGGCACCCAGTCTTTGGGGCCACATGTGCTTCTTGCGGCCCGGATAGATATGGATCTCCAAAAATCAGAGTGTTTTGGTATATTTATTTGTTGATAATGGTATAAATAATAATTTCGGAAAATTAACCTCCTGCAATTAGCAATTCTTCCAATTCTAAAGAAAACTGTTATCACAATTAAGATTATTATGTGCTGTACTATTCTCTCTTCCTTCTTCGCAAAAACTAGTTAGATTATTTTCTTTGTTCTCCTGTGAGAAATTAGAATATTCAAAGTTTAGATCTATTTTATAATTGGGAAGTAGATTTATATATAAGTTTTATATTTATTTGTTTGATAAAATTTCTGAAAGTTATATGTCTATTCAAAATTATGCTTAATCGTTATTTTGACTTATGACGAAATTTCTGAAAAATTATGTTGCAGTTCAAAGAATTAAAGTTATTTTTTGAATATAGAGTTAATTTATTATCAAATTTTCTTCTTTTAATAATATAATTCGAAAACTAGAGTTGTGAGCAGACATTCCAATTCATTGTTTGATTTTTATCATGAAGATGGATTTTCTGTTTTCCGTGAATTTAATGAAAAATTTATTGATATGTTTTTTTTTTTTTTCGGGGTGACTTTGGATTGTGAGAAATTATTATACGTTGATTAAAGGATAGTCCAATTCTTATATATTCCACTATCCAAATTTCATAGTTGCACGTATTGTGCGGAATACAATCTAGTAATTAATTGAATTTCTTTGAGCAGCTGTTTTATGGGTTATTTGATTAACATGCAATAAAATTTGCTTTACAAATGCACAAGTTCCATCTTTATCCAAGTGTTGGATCTAGTATTATTTCCCTTTCTTTCTATTGGTGTAAAATTAGAAATGATGAAACTTTTTTTAAATTAACTTTACTGTTGCCTATGGATGTTACTTCTTTGATCCAGGTAGGCAGTATGATTCTTATCTTCGATTCAGATAACCAAGGAGAGGCAAACTCCCAGGATATAGAAGTAGCAAGACTTGGCACAGAGGAGTTGACTCTATCCATGCCACTTATCTAAGAGACAGAGTTGACGTACTCTTCCACTTAATTATACACCTTCAGACTCTGATTCTTCTTCGTCTGATCCGGGCATGTTCTCCTCTGGCGACTCTTATATGGATTTCACCTCATTGTTTGCTTAGTAGCGGTTTTATTTTAGCAGTACTGGTTGTTGATCTCATGGGCACTTTAGCTAACTGATAATTGTTGTAAGACTTCTGTTTGTGAAATTAATGTGACATATAAGAATGTTATTGATAATATATGTGATGTGTGTACGCTTTACGTGTAAATACGTGGCTGATTGTCTCAGAGTGTTACATGACCCTAATCCTAAAACTCGTGGAGAGATTTACATAATTTCATAGGAATAACAAACTCCCGTTCTAGGATTGTCCGAAGCCTGAAAATCTTAGTTGAACTTTTTGATCCTCAACAGCTTGCTTTTAAACAAGATTACAGACCATTTTGTAAGACTAACAATGAAAATGATCATTTTTTTTAAATAATTGGACACAAAGGATATTCATTTGGCGCAAAGAAACCGTTTGAAATAATTGAACTTATATAACGATATAAACTAATATTTTTGTCCGAATTTTGTTTTCTAGCATCCTGGAAAATCGGATTTAAAAGAATAGCACCGGACTAAGGTTTTGTCAAACTTGACACTCTCGCGAACTCAATCTGCGCACCCAGAATGGTAGGTACGCGGACTGAGTAGGTGCATCAAGAGGAGCGCGGATCTAGCAGGCGGACCACATGTGTGCGCAGACTGAGCTGGCGCACCCGCAGCTTCGCAGATTCAGGTCGCGCACCCAGGATTTTTAGCTTTTTGTGCATCTTTAATTTGAATTTTAGATCCGAACCGTCTAATCTTTTCTAGCACGATTATTAAAACCGCCCAATCTCTTTAATAATCGTGCTAAAAAAGATTGGACGGTTTTACAAATATCTACAGATAGCCCCGATGTAACATTCCGTCACGTCAATTGTTCTTTTCGATAAACATATGAACAAATAATATTCATACTTTATATATAAATAAATAATAAATACAAATAATATGGAACGTACAAGTAAATTATAACCTGATAACATATTTAAGGAAATTATATGTGCACCGCTAGTTGTGGTTGAATTGTTGATTCATACAATAGATCCTCTAATAATGTCCAAAAAGACCTACAACTTATATGTTAGTAATTTTACAAAAAGTTAATTACGAGACCTGCAACTTATATATTTTAGATGTTTTCTAAAATACGAACGTACAAACTCTACTTATATGTGCGTACAAATAAGCTAATCCAAAATACAATAGTAGCTAAATGTTCCACAGATGATTAACATATATCAAATTCATATTCTAAACGTACATGGAATTAATATACTACAACAATTAATTGTACATGCATTTCCTTATTAAACCATGCATATCTCTCTCTCTCTATATATATACACACACACACACACACATCAGTGGACGTTATTTCTAATATATATATAATTATAAATGAATATAGGAAGAAATATTATTTTCCTTCTTATATAATGGTCATTGGATGTATGCACAGATATATGAAGGCTCTTTCCCAAAATGTTAAGATTTTCATTATTAATGGAGAATTAAGTCATAACACAAATCACTCCTTGATTTTATCAACGTCCATAATATTTCTAAGGAAACTTGACCAATTACACAGCTGGATACACCAAGTAAAATTTCTTATAAATAGCTATATGCTGATCATTATATTACCTTAGCTAGCGCCTCTATCTCTATTTAAAAAAAAAAAAAAAAACATATATGTAAAGATTGCGGCAGCAGCCCACCGCAGCACCGGCAACCATCGTAACTATGTGCTTCGACCGTCGTGCACTACCTCTAGACACAATCCGCTGTCGCGACCTTCTTTCTTGTGTGTTCCTAGCTCCTGAGGTAACCTAAGACCACTAATTAATTAGATTCAAATATTTAAGTTAGTGTAGTGAGTCAATCCTCACTAAAATAATGATTTAGATAAATAGTAATTAGATAATCATGAATAAATCATAGTTTATAAATGTAGAATTCTTTTCTTTCTTTTCAGTTATTTCATTTTATTGTTTTATTATTTTCAAATCCCGTACTATCATAAATTTTATATTCAATCTTTATTTAAGTTATTTTCTTTAATGAAAATTTATTTCATTAATTGATGAAATGGGGTTCGGCTATAGATTCTATTTTCTTTATGGTTCTTGTAATAATAAGTGTGAAAGTTATTTCTTTTAGATTTTATTATCTTATTTATATTAATAATTAATAAGTTTGATTAGCAAATAATAAATATTGTATTAATAAGATGCTTAACTGATTTTTATATACGTACCTATATATTATCATAACAAAGTTCATATATTCATATCTTTAATTAAATCTCAGAATTACGTTCCGGCAGAGAAACAAATATAGGCTAGAGGAATTATTTTCATAATTATAATTGTAAAGAAAATATATATATTTCCTTCATGAGACAAATGCTTGCTATAGCTTACAAAATTTTAGGGTTCCTTTCCTTTAATTGATGTTACTTGATTTTAATTCTAATAAATTAAATACTGATATTTCATTTATTTATTTTCATCATTATTTTCCTCTTGCTGAATTATCAAAGTTTCAAAATGAATTTATTATATATTCCGTTAATTAAAGTTTTTGGGTTCTTATTTGGATTATTTGTCTAAACTTAATTAATAGTACTATAATATTAAAAGATTAAACTAGTTAAAGCTTAGAAAATAGGTCTAATATCTATTAATATAATAATAAATAGTATTAAAAAACTTTAGAAAATATGGACAAATACTGTCATCAAACGATATTAATTTGAAGTAGTATTTACATAACTTTAGGTTCGAGTTGGTTCCAAAGTACTGGAAGACAAGAAGATCGATTAGGAATTTCCTGTGGTAACAGGTGCGGGTTTTCTAGACCTTATAAAACTATTTTACTTGTCCTTTGTCATTCAACTGTTTATTACCATGGCATTAGTTGAAATTATGCATGTTGTTCTCGAACCATTCGTATGATCAAGTAGACAATAAATAAATTGCATGAAATGATAGGATTCATACTTTGAAAGGACTTGCATGAATTGTATATATTGAGCATGGCATGGATTTTTGTGATTGAATGAATGTACGCGAAATGAACGAATATTGGAACTGAACAAGGGCCAATATGCTTGCATATTGGAACTGACTTTAGGCGAAAGCGGTCTCTGTCACGGATGTGATTGTAGGTTGACGCGGTCCTGTCGCGTACGTGATTGTAGGCGAAAGTGGTCCTGTCACGTACGCGATTGCAGGCGGAAGCGGTCCTATCAGCGCCAAGACCTAGCGGCATATGAATTCACCTGTCTAGTGAGGCACAAGAAATGGATTAACGGAATTTTGAAAATAAAAGGAAAATCATAAGCAAAGATAGGATATGCATTGCATTAGAAGAAGCATACGTATTTTTATTTTATATTTACATATTTGTGAGAAAAAGGTGAAGGTTTTATAATCTCTGGGCTGGAACTAAATCCTAAACTGAGAGAAGGTTCGATTTCTCACCCGTTCCACTTTTACGTGGATTCCAGATAATGAAGAAGGATTCGAGCAAGGACAAAAGTGAGTCTAAGCGGGAAGATATGAGTATTGATAAACTGCCACATGTTTTTTAATTTATTTCTATAGTTTAATAATTGATACACTGAGTCGGCATGGCAGTGTTTGTATTACTAGCCATGTCGGCCGGGATCGTTTGTACAACTCTTTTTGTCTATGAAATAAATGTGGCTTTGTTTATATTGTTATTGATAATGTGTGTGATGTGCATACACCTTACATAGAAATATGTGGCAGGTTGTCTCGGGGTGTGACACCCAGTGTGCTCATCCATGCTGGATTTTACAAATATCTACATATACACCTATTTGGGGAACTTCCATTGGTTAGAATCATGAGCATTGGAATTATTGTTTGCGTGTACCAATTTGTTCCAAGCTATGGGGGTCACCGACGGTAATTTTCAACAAATGAGAGAGAAAGAGAGCAAGAAGATAACTAGAACTTTAATTCTTTATTACTTCACAACAGATTACATCTATTTCATAGCCTTAATATATCAAATAAAAACTCTAAGAAATTCGCAATTAAAGAAAAAACTGAAAAACAACAATGCATTAACTGCGCATGCTTCACTTAAACACCCATATAACTCTGTAGAGAATTCTAGAGGACGTGAAAACGTCACCATCTTAATCTAGACTTCAAGATCTGTAAATCCATATTTTATTTGCCCCATTTGGACTCGTTTGACCTCTCAAATACTGTCATCACTCTGCTTCAATTTTGTGCCAACTGCAGAATTTGATGAGTCAAGTTTAATGCCTTCATTATTCTCAACAACATCGAATGACGGCTGGAAGCTGGTTAATTGGGTCATATCTGGAACTGGAGACCAGCATCTCAGCAATTCTTCTTTAATTGGACCTATCACGTTTACAGATCCAAGGTTGGTGTTGTGCTCCATGAACTCTGAAAGTCCTGAAACGAATGACTCTGACAAATCCAGGGTTTGGAGATTGGTAAGACGGCTAAGTGTTTTTCCAAGTGAACCACCTTCCACCCAGCACACTATGAATCCCAAGTATCTCAAATTAATTAAACCCTCCAACCAGCATGATCTATCTTCCTCACTGAACTGAATGCGGGCCTGGAATACCACCAACACTCTCAGGAAATTAAACTTATAATACATTAATGGTGCAACAGAGCCGAAGAAGAATAAAGAGTGGAGGCCTGGATATTTGAAACCCTGAATTATTTTTCCTTCTTGAAAGGAAGAGAATTGATCATACTCATAGGAGCTATGCAATGCCAAACGATGCAAATATTCAAGATTTGCATGGTTATCATCAGCTTCCCCATAGCAACCAGATATGTCTACAGCAGCCTCCCCAAGGATGACCTCGATAGGGGGAATTACGCCAGTATAATTATCAAATAATCCCGATTGCAACTTGGGATGTATTGCAACAACACGAATTGGTTGGTTAGGTTGATTATGGTAATATGCTGAAATGCCACGGACAAAGCCCCTGTGAATGAAAATTTTCACATTGAAATAGAGTACCAAAGGGAGCAATGACATAAACAAGATGAGATAAAAATTTAAAAGCAACAAGATATTCCATAAAATGCTCTTATTATTATATCATCCCTTAGATGATCTAAATGAATTGTGATGGAAACAAATATAAGTTATGATTTGTGATAAACCACTAAATTTGACCACTTTGCTCTTTGGCGTACAATATATATAGTATAAGCAATACGAAAACTCAAATACTTTATATAGAATGTAGTATACGTTATAGTTATATGGTAATAGAATGGGCCTTCAAGCATTTTCAAAAATAATATTGTATACATTATAAACAAATTTTAAAGAGGCTTGATAATTGCAACTAAAATTTATTGTCATCAAGTGACCAAAGAAATGAATACGTTCATCTTGTCCTCATTCATGTTGACAAATGACCTACAATTTATTTTGTTGGTTGCTTGATTTCACAAATTATTAAAAATTGAAATCAATTATCAATTATTAATAATAATAACTAATGTAATACCTCTGGATGAGTTCATCTAAATAGAGGTTAGCTGTCTGCTCCATTGTTCTTCCATCCTCCTTTGGTATGATTCCTTCGGCAATCCACAGCCGAATTAGTGAATTAGCATGTATTAGGTAATTGACAGGGAATAACGTAGCCATATATGCAAAACAGATCCGAGGAAGTATTGGCAATTTGTTGTAGATAGTAGTGAGAAATTCACTAAAATTGGCTGCATGAGCAATGTCCCCAAGCACTTGAAGATTGTGAGAACATGGTTGATTGAACAGTATGTGACCTCTGAAAAGTAGCAAGTTCATTGGTGAATCTCCAATACTACTGGTTGCAATTATCCTTGCTGTTGGTAGGAAATCAGGGGGATACTCTTCAAGGGAATCCTTTTTCTTAGAGGGCTTTCTGAATATTAGTTTTAGCCTCTCTTCAATATTTAAAGATGGCAACGGGTGTTTATCTTTAGGATCCAGGTCAAGACAGATTCTTTCATAATTACCCATTTCTTGACTGGCTATCAAAACCCGACTCCCATTATTTTCACTGGGAAGAGCTTGTTTGAATACGTTGTAGCTCTGAACATTGTCGATGACTACAAGATATCTTTTTGCCTTCAAGGACTCACAGATTGGCTTGAACAGTTCAGGATGTCGGTAATTGAAGCAGTTCTGGTGAAATAACCAGAAACAGACATCGAAGTGATTCTTCACCATAATACTAAAAAGTTCAAGATGAAAAAAAAAATTAATTACTGACATTTAAAAATATCTTTCTGTAATGTGTGAAAGTACCATACCTACCTCAACTAGTCCGTTTTCATTTCTTAATTTATTTTTCCATATATTGCTTTATTTTCTGTGTATAATCTTGTAAAACTTCAACAAGAATTTTATTGAGTAAAACTAGGGTGCTCTTAAGTTCACCAAGCCTCTTTGTGAACTCAACTCTAAAACCCATCATCTTCAAATGACGAATCCAAACTGTTGAAATTCTTATACCTTTCAAGTGATGCATCAACATGCAAAAATGTTAAAATTTCAGAAGTAATATGTAGAGAGTCAAGAGGTAAAATATTGTTCAAAAAATGAATGCATTAAAATTAATGTATAAACCTTCTACTTTTGACCGCTTGACTTAATGCTCAAATAATTCCAAGGTTTAAATTAAATTTTTTACATGTCGATGCATCACTCATAAGGTAGAAGAGCTTCAACGAATCAGATTCTTCATTTGAAGTCAATCTAATAGGTTTTTTTTGACAAAGCAATCTAATAGGTTTTAGAGTTTAGTTTACAAAGAGGCTTGGTGAACTTAAGAACACCCTAGTTCTACTCAATTTTAATTTTTTATATTATAATATATTAGTGACTAGTAATTCCCAACAAAAAAATTATAGGAAAAAAAAATTGTCCTAGAGTAATGTGTTTGATTCGGTTGAGTCCCTAACCTAATTATACATCTTTTCTCCTTTTATAGTGTAGACCACTGAAAATAGCGACACCTCTCCTTGCACCCTCCCTCTTCACCTCTGTACTAATTCAAGATGGAGAGGTGCTTTGGAGGTAGGAGGAGGCCTGGATGGGAAAGGGGATACAAATCCAGAGTTGGTGGGGATGCAGGAAAAATCAAGAGGACATGACATGGAGCGCTTGCCATTATCAAAATAGAGTTCAGGGATTTTATTGAACAAAACAAAATAATTTAGGGTCCAATAAGAAACTTCTCTCAATAAAAATATATTTCGTTTGCTGACAAATTTTTGAGTAACCCTTAATTTGTTTGCTTTTTTCTTCTTTTTGAAATAACCAAAATATTATTGCCATTGGGCGGTAAAATCTTATATTTGTATTAGACGGCAATTTTTTAATTAATATATATTTTAAAAATTCAAAATCCAAACAACGAACAAAATCATTGGTTTTTTTATTCTTCAAATAGGCATGATGCATCCATGTAAATTTTTACTATGTTTAATTCATTTGTATGAATACCATTTATAAGAACAATATGCTCATTAGTTTGGATTTGTGGGGAAACAACAGAAGATAACTTTAAATAGTTGTCTATTTTTTTTCATACATGAATGGCAATAGAAGGGTACATTGGTGTACATGTGGTGTCTAATTAATAGTGACTATAATTACCACTTATCAAGGAGCTATGCATTTGAGTAAGGACAAAATAAAAAATGCAAAAATAAATAGGATATTGAAAAGATTATGTTAATAAAAATATGAACCATTATGGTAATAATTTAGAAAGATTCATATATAATGTATTTTATTAAATTTTTAATTTTACTATTTTTTACACAAAAATAGTAAATATCAATTTAAAATACTATAATTGATATACATGTAAAACAACATAATTACTGTTAAGTTTGTTCAAAGTTGAACGACACTTGAAAACAATACTTTTGGTTAATACAGCATAGTAATAGTGTTTATATCAATGGAATTATGCAGTTAGAGATTTAATTAATTTCTACATGTAATAAGATGTCTCTCATTTGTATTAACAGAATTTAATATACAAGAGATGATCGGTGCTATTTTTGAGTTGTAACATGCAGAAACTAACATGCGACTGACAAAAATTCTCGAAATTATTGATTTTTCTAATTCTATTTAATTTTATTTATTTAGTGATTTATAGGCTTAATAAATTAGATTTTTATAACATATAGCTGTTATTCTAGGATTGTAGCCAGTTGTAAGTATGAAGAATGAAGATAATTTGTGATGCTATAAAAGGAACTGACCTTTGGTAAATCTTTTCTAGAAATGCAGTTTTTCCAGCAGCCTCCGGTCCTAGGATTGCAACTTCTAAGCGTTCAGGGGTTGGATCAAGCAGTTTGTCAATTATGCTCTTCTGGAGGGCTTCATACCCGACAAGTTCCATTTGAGGGGAAGGTCGGGCAGGTTGGGGTAAGGCTCGCAGTGTAGCATCAGGTTGGCGGAATGCATTATCATTGATGATGCTGTGTAGTTGTGATTGGATCTTTTTCATTTCAATTGCAAGCCAGTTGAGATTGAATAAGTCGATGGGTTCAGTGCTTATTCTCTTAACAGCTTCGGGAAGACGTTCTATTGGTATGGTTTCCCCAGCTTTGATTGAGAATTTGAGAACGACTGTATCAATGCAGATACAGACATCTACCACTGCAGTTATCCATTTCATGACACCCGCACCCGCACTTTGTTGATGATCATCACCATTTTCCCAACAGGCTGCAGGTGTGGATGCAGTGTCAACTAGTACTAGCTGGATCTTTTCCAGCATAGGTTTCACCAAGATCATCAGATCACCGGCTTCGCTCAGAGATGTGGCTCCACTCAGTAAAGCAGCTTCAACATTCCACACATCCTCAAGTCTTCGTAATGCAAACTCAACACATGCTACTGATTTCTCAACTTCATTTGGCATCTCTTTCTTTTATGAGACAGAGAGACTGGGAGATGGAGGAAATTGGAATTGGGGTAAAATATTTGGATTTGGTTTATAATTAAATCGCTCTTTTTCAAATTTTATAGTCAAGTGACAAGTGTCTCCACCAATATATAAAGAGTTTGTCCGGATTCCTTCTGTCCCTATCTTGTCCCAAGGGGAGTGACAATGAAGTGAATTAAAAGCTAGATGTGTTATACATGGAATGAATGTACAAAGAGATTTGAACTGAAAGCTCCTAAAACGGGAGTTTTCAGGTTATATCTAAGAAATTATGTAGATCTCTTTACGAGTTTTCTGGAATAAAGTCATAATAAGAAATCAAAGTTTTATATAAAAAATTACATCTGTTTTAAATTTGAATTTTATTTGCATTTATTGTCGAGCTACTTTATCCTACAAAATTTTTTTTTTTTTTCAAAATAAATTATTTGTCACCAAATTTATAGAAGATATAAAAAAAATATTTCTTTTACTATTTTGATTGGTCATATTACTTCATAATTCTACATTCTAATTAGCATATTTTGAACAACAATGAAAATATTAAAGAAACAATAAAAAGTAATTACAAATATGTTAGCTCAATATAACATTTATTAATAGTAAATGGAAATTTTAATATATGTAACAATAATTTAAAAAAAATTATATTTATTTAAATAAATAATAGTATAAATACAAAAAGCACTAAATAAAAAAAATATAATCTAGATTAAATAGTACTAATTTATAATAATTTTTAGTGTTCTTTACACAGAAAACAGTCTCATGTGGGAGCATCTAAAACCATACCATTGAACATTGGTATTAGTTTTAGATTTGATCTTTTGGTGAAACCGCATTATTGGTAATGTTTCCATCTATTTTTTTATGAAAAAAAATATTAATTTTTTTCAAAGTTTTTTTTTTTCTCACCTTTTTCTTTTTCATTGATTCTACCTTTTTCTTTTTCATGGCAAGTACGGAGGACCCAGGACATCGCTTGGGAGTTGGGACTCCGGTCGGTAACATTTTTCTTTTTCTTTTTGTTTGTCCGAAATCAGTAAAAATTGGAATCAGTAATTAATAACCTTTTTCTTTTTCTCTTCACGATGCGTAACTTGTTGTTCTAATTCAGCGTGTTGGATTATTAATTATCCAGCAAGATTTTGATTCTGAATATTTAACACATTTCATGAAAATTTGTGCAAGTTTGTTCGGGCAGACCACATTTGAGAGAAATTTTTTTATAAACCATAAATAAAAAAATTAATTTTAGAAAACCAATATGATTGTCTCTGAATTTAGAAAAACCATAAAAACCGAAAAAAAATCTTGGTCTGGAAATTTTTTTCCCCACAGACCGAAACTATTTTTGGGTCTCCAGCCAAATTTCAATTTTTTTCAACCCCGCCACAGAAAATCTAATCCTATTGCCGGAGACCGAAATATGAATTGGGTCTTGAGTATGATTAATATTAAGATATGTGCGCACGGAAAGTGAAACATACCGGCACGTATTTTAATGTAGTTCACACGAATCTTGATGCAATCGAATGAGCATCGGACCTTGTGAATTTCTTGAGTAGAGACGGAAAATTAATTTCGGTTTTTTCACCCCGCCACAAGACCGAAAAAATTCGATCTGGCTGACACGGCAGCCTTTTGCATGGAAATTATTCTATTCAAATTATTCTAAAATAAAAAAATGCAATTAATCTTTGCTTTCAATATCTTAGTCATTTTTGCATTGAAATTTTTTTTATGCAAATCATTATTTAGCTGGTTTGTGTCCGAAAATGGAAAGTTGAATTGGGTGTGAAATTTGTTTTTATGCAAATCTTATTTTCACTCATATCAGAGTTTGTGTCTGAGAGCCAGTATCATTATTTAGTTGGTCAAAATAATTATGCAAATCATCCGATACCGGGTATTTCAGGAGAATCATCACAATATATGGGTGAATCAGACACCGGTCTGTCTTTGCTACTTTCAAGTACACTATCCGGGTACGGGTCATAATTGGTCTGACTAATAACTGGTAATGACTCAACAACTAATTCAAAAACTTTTAAAATTCAGTACCGGAGTGGCGTGCCCAAGCACCATATTCCATATCATTTCGTGGTTGATGTTAAATAACTGGTATTTTTTTGTTGAGCCAGGTGGTGCCGTGTTCGAACGTGCCCTTATTGTGAGATCGAACTGGCTAGAGAGCAAACAAATACCAACATATATATGTCTTCTTAGCTCATCAAGATTAGTTGAGTCAGAAATAGGAAATGTGCAGGTCGGTGCGACTGAAATTTCACATCTATGGTACACATTTATTAATACTTGAAACATTTCCTGGAAAAAAAAAAATATTTCACAAACAACCTAAATATTATTTTTAATTTTACAACCTAAAAAATGATGGTTGCAGCGACAAATGACCGATGAAGAAGAAAGGGACGACCGACTTTTTTTAATAACCAATCTTTCAAAACAAAAAAAAAACCAAAACCGGATTTTAATTTCGGTCCTTGCATAAACTGATTTTTTTTCGGTCTCTCCAACTACACCAATGGCCACACGATCACCTGTGACCAGGTTGAGTGGAAAGTTTAAAAAAATGAAAAAAAATATGGAGACCGAATCTTAATTTGGGTCTGAGGGAAAACAAAATGTGACACCGAGATTACTATTCGGTTTTTATGGTTTTTCAAAATTTCACCGTAATCATATTGGTTTCCTAACTTTGTCTTTTCTATTTATGGTTTATAAAAAAAATTCCATTTCGGAGTATCCTCTGTACTTATTTGAGAAATGTACGGATCTTGTCTGATTATAATAAACAGTCTGAATCTCATGGTCAATAAGTTCATAAAAAAATTCCATGGAAGTGCGTAACCTGCTGTTTCATAAACAAGTTCGGGCAGACCACATTTCGGCTGCCATCCCACGTGTTACTGTTTACGCGGGATGGCAGTTCATCCGTTCCTGTGCCCATTCCTGCTCCCGTGCTGCAGCCAAACAGGCCCTAAGATTCTTTACATTTTCCTTTATCACACCGACGTCTACTTTTGGAAAACCAAGGTTGGTATTACTAGCAAAAAAAATTTCTTCATTCCTTTAATGTGCTGCGATGCTGCGGTACTGCAATAATGGAAGTTACATTCCTGAAACACAAACACACCGCAATAACACCTGAACTATCCCAATGTATGAAAATTAGTTTTGATATGCTTGTACATTTTCATTTGATAACTTACTTGAAAATATAGGTAGTACTAGTTGAATTGATAGATATGAATACCTGAACTCAATAGTTAGAAGAGGAAATACTTCAACTGATAGATATGATAGTTGTCTTAGAAGATTCTGTTTTTAAAAGTGACAGCCCTGGGGAAGCACTAGGATGTGGTTATCCTCACATTTACATGCTAGTGTATAATTTCTAGACTTTCAATATTTATTTGTTATGAATAATTTTGGTTCTTAATTTGAATAATGTATAATGCTTTCATGATTATTTATTAGATGGTATGAATACTTTATATCTGATATATGTATATTGTTGTTTATTATATGGTATAAATAATTGCTCGACATAGTATGAATACTTGCTTAATAAAGTATGAATACTAGCACGATGATATATGAATACTTGAACGAGGGAGAACCCAAAAGTACTTCATCATGGATCTCATTTGAAAAATGAAAATTATGTACAAGACGTTCGTGGTTTTAGATTCGCAAAATATCTTATAGATCGTCAGAAATATTGACGAGATTAAACGGAGATAAAAACTCACATCTAAAAACATGTAAATGATGAATGTGTGATGATAAAGATGAAAACAAGTTGATGTCCATTTTTTTTTAGAAATACTTAGTATCTTAGAGAATACTTGCATTTTAGAGATGAAGTCTTGACAATTAAAGATGAATACTTGAAATTTTAGAGATAAATATTTAATCATAGATCTCATTTGAAAGAAAAAATTACGTACAAGACGTTCGTGATTTTAAATTCACAAAATTTCTCATAGATCGTCAGAAATTTTGATGAGATTAAACGGAGAAAAAATTCTCCTCTAAAAATATATAAAAGATGGATGTATGATTAGAGAGAAAAGAAAGTTGATAGTTAGTGGTCTCTCAATTGTAGTTAATGTTTAACTACCTGGGGGGACAATTAGGTTTCTTACTATTTTACTTTTTGGTGGGTGGTTTCTTTTCTACTTTTTTTTAGTTTATATTTTTCTTATTTTTTTCTTTTTTCTTGCTAGTTAGTTTTTTTTTTCTATGCTAAAATGTTTATAGTACTTAATTAGTTGTGCTTTGCATTTGATGGATTATCATTAGAACTATTTGGAACTAGAATTATTTATTGTTGTATGATGAAGTATGAATACTTGTAAGAATGAATATTAATATTGACAGGTGTTAACAAGTGTCATATGTAAACAATTCGTACTTCAATTATAAGTATGAATACTTTTTTCAGTACTAAACAGATTAACTGATTTAAATTATTTTACACCATAACAATACACACTTCAACACGTAAGTATGATACTTAAAAATTTTAGATATTAATATTTTTTACTAAAACTACACTGCTAGTAATTGTACAGTGGATATGCATGCCGCTTTTGAACTTGTGGCCTCCGTAGTTGTCGCTTTGAAGTAATGTCGACAATCCCCCCCTATGTTGGTAGTGGTCCTCCCCAGGTAGTTAATGCACATAGCACATTTAGAGATTTCTCAAGAATATATTACAACATAAAAATTCATACTTGAATGCGTATGTATGAATACTTGATATTTGAGAAATTAACATTTACAACAAATACAGCCCTGACACTTGTGATGGTCGTTACGCATCCGCTTGTCATTGGTTTTCTATGTGTGGTCCTATCATGGTTACGCATGCGCTTTTGCGTTTGTGGTCCCCATAGCTGTCACTTTCATGTGAAGTCTGCGGTCCCCGCAGGTCGGTAGTGGTCCCTAGATAGTTAATGCCCAAAACATGACTGTGCGTTTCTCATAAATACTTGACAACATAAATATTCACACTTTGCTGAGTAAGTATGAATACTCGACATTTTAGAGAATAATACTTGACATTTTAGAGATGAATACTTGACAAGATGTGAATACTAGCCCAACGAGGTATGCATATTTGCACGCTGAGATAAGAATACTTGAACGACGAAAAACTCGAAAGTACTTCATCATGGATCTCATGTGAAAGAGAAAATTACGTAAAAGATGTTCGTAGTTTTAGATTCATAAAATCCACATAGATTGTCATAATTATGAACATGATTAAATGGAGGAAAAAATAACTTCTAAAAACGTGTAAAAGATGGGTGTGTGATTATAAAGAAAATAAAGTTAATTTCCAGTTTTATTTTTAAGTAGTTGATATTTTAGGTATTAATACTTGCACGCATAAGCATCCATATAGGTGCACATCCGTTGTAAATTTTCTAAAATATAAGTTGTCCATCCAAGTAGTTAGTGGTTTCTCCAGGTAGTTAGTGATTCTCGTTGTACTTTATGACTCCGTTATTTAGGGGACGTTTATGGGACAAAATGGAGATAACGGTTAGTTGCTCTCTATTTATTTTTTTCGATGATTTACTTTTTGTTATTTCTAAAAATATTTCGGTATTAGATCTGGACACCTCATCGATCACACGTTTCTTTCATTTTAGCCTTTTCTTTTTCATGACGAGTACCGAGGATCCAGGACTTCGTTTATGGGACTCCGGTCGGTACCTTTTTCTTTAATCAGGAAGAATTCGAATCTGATCTGTTCCGGTCGGCAACATTTTTGTTTCTCTTTTCACGATGCTTAACTTGTTGATTGTAAAATATAAAAAGATGCACGTAAAAAAATACAAAATGATTGTTCAATATTTCATGTGACATTTCATGCGAATCTGTGCAAGTCTTTGTTTATAATTAGGTGCCCCTGGTTCAATACAATGCGAATTCTTGCGACAAGTCAGTGCTGTGGACCAGGTCCAAGCATTTGAATAGGTCCGGATCCTTCCAAATTCGAGATTATTAAAATTTTATAAACAAATAAACACAGAAAACAATATTAAAAGTTATCAGACGAGATTATTAAAGAGTGCTATATATACTCACTCATCCGAGGCCCTTCAAAATTCGCAAACTCCTACCCTTTCGCATCATCCAAAGTTTCTGATTCTGACCATCCATGGATCCGATTTACCGAATTATTTGCTACAAAAACGAGAACTATTCTCTTGCCATACGCGGTGACAATGTTGTGTTTGTTCTGACCAACCACTTTGATCGATACCAGGTTTGCTCGTTACTCGATTTCTATTCTTTCATTACTAACTAACTAATTAATTAATGTCGAATTTAATTGTGGGCAGCACTGGATCAAGGACGACAGCCATGGCGCTACAAATAAGGACTCCGAGGATCAACCAGCATTTGCTGTGATCAACAGAGGAACTGGTCAAGCAATTAGTCACTGTCCAACAAGCCAGCTTGTATGTCTTTTTCCAAATCATACTGATAAGGTTTCTGTATTGGATTGTCAAAATTCGAAATAGAAGTACAAATTGTCAAATATTTTATTTGTGCACCTCAAATTTTTACTTTTTATTTTTTAAGTTTTGTACGAATACCCTCCAATTTTATATATACTGGTAAAAATTACAAGGTGGCTGTTGCTGTATTGAATATGATTCTACAACCTTTATCTTTTCATGATTTTCATTTTGATCATTTATTTTTTGTTAATAATTAGGTGCAGCTGGTACCATACAACGTGAATTCTTGCGATAAGTCAGTGCTGTGGACCATGTCGGGGCTAAATGAGGGGAAAGAGTTCAGGACAATTCGTAGGGTGGACGACATTTCTGTCTGTTTCAACATCCAAGGGAAATCTATCTATGAGGGCAACCTTCTTGATCTCACTGTCCCAGGAGATGAGACAGAGAGGTTGAAAAGTTGGGGCTTTAAATTCGAGAATACCTCGCCTTCTACATGCATTTCTCTGTTTAGACCGTCCCAGCACACAGTCAAGATCACTTGCAAAGTCAAAGATGGCTACAATCTGGCAATCGATAAGGATGGCAGAACTGTTCTTTTGGTTCCCTCCAATCCCAAAGATAAATACCAGGTGTTCAGCGTTACTGTTATTATTCATTCCTATTTTTTTTAAATAATTCCTTTGTACTTTTATCTCTTTACTCTTAAGTTGTAGGTTAATCTTGACCATTCATTATTTTGTTTACTTTATTTTTGTTTTTTAGCTTCCTAGTTTACTTGTAAATTGGTTCAAACCTTTGATAGTTTTTCCTCTGTGATGTTGTCAAACACAGCACTGGATCAAAGAAACAGCAAACGGTTTACCTGTCAAAGATGAAGAGGGGAAAGAGGCCTTTGCTTTGGTGAACAAGGCCACTGGAAAAGCTATCAAGCATGGCTTCGGACATAACTATCTTGTATGCACCCCCACGTACACATCTTATACTAATTAAAGTCATAAAAACCTTCTTTATTCAATAATTCTTACCATGACATAAACAATGTTAATAACTCCGTTTTGTAATCCTTTATAGTTGGTCAAAACATTTATAGGTTCAGGTGGTCCTGTTCAACAGAAACTATATGGACCCCTCGCTCTTGTGGACCAAAAGTAGTCTTGAGTCTGATGCCTTCCGACAAATAAGAATGCAAAATCAGATTGATTTGGTCTTTACTATTTTTGATGAGGGTCTAGGGAATTCTCCACTTCTAGGATTATCGAAAAATGGAACAGCCGGCGACTCTCAATATTGGAAGATTGTGGATTTTGAGTGAACACTATTTATAATACTATTTGTATGGACAACCTAATTAGTTGTACTTTTCAGTTTTGGCAGTAGTAAATTTATTTTTATATTGGGGTTGTCAAAATATTTTATCTGGCTTCTTTTCTCAATATATACCGTACTGTATGTTACTACTGAGGAACTTCACCGATAATGCATGATGTTTGAGAGATATATTGGTTAATATAAATCAGAATATGCATCCTATAACTATCTTTGAGGTGTTATTATATAAACTAATATAGCTTTGAAGATGAATGGACTAACATAATTATGTTCATGTAAAAATGATTTCTGTCAATGGAAAATGAAGAGCAATTTCATGTTACTCAATTTTTTCATTGTGTGAATAATACTCTCAAAATTGGAGTGAAAATTGCATCTACAAAGATAGACGAAGATATGATGTTTACGGTCAATCAATCAACCATGACATGCATCTTTTTTAATCCAAATGCTCATTGTTCTATTTTTCTTTTGAGATTAACCAACAAATTGAGCAATATGAGATTAGCTAATACATCTTTTTTTCCTTGTTGCTTTTTTTTTGCTCAAGGCATTGAGTATTAATTTCTAACTTGAAAAGAATTTCAAGAAATTTCTGGAGGCTTTGATCAGAAGATGATGTATTGAAATTTGGATTTGTTTAAAAATGCTAAATTGTAATTGTAAAAACCTTTAAAGGCCTTCTCACATGATACTGAGCTTCTTTTTTATAACTAGATTGGTAATGTTTTGTGCTAAGTTAATGTTTTCAACAAAACAGCTGTTTTGGACTAAAATACAATTAATATGAATGTTTTAGCTATATGTGCTAAACATTTTTTTTTCAAATTTACTAAATGAATATTGTGCAAAACATGCATCACCGGATGCATGGTCACCGGTCACTATTACAAAAACATTATCATGCACTGCATTCAAACATGAATGCGAGAAAATTATAAAGAAACAGTGTAATGGGGGGAAACACTCGGACAAAAATGAGCTCCACCATAAACAGACAGTAATTAAAAACAAAACCGTGGAAGAAAAGTACCAATATTTGTACATTGTTTTCTTAATAAGAATCCTTGCATGATTTGACATGAATCTAAATGATTTACACAAAAATAACTATGTATGATTCTTCTAAATCTCCGAACACAATTTTTATTACGAAACCGTGTAGGATTTTTCAGCTCTCTCGATCTCAACAAATCCTTGCTTAATATTAATTTCTTGAAGGGACGCTCCCCCGCTACGCGCGCCTCTTCACCTTCCCCTTTAACCCAATTTAAGTCCTGCCTCTTTCATTTTCTTTCTTATCTCTTCATTTCTCACTTTGGTAGGGATATTTATCTCCTTTTGACTTTGGACTGCTATTATGATTTAGGCATCTTGCTGACGCTCAAAGTCAAAATGAGATTAATCTCCACAATATATGTGAAATGTTTGATTGTTTTACTCTTTCAGAAAATAATTTACATCAATATTGAGTTGGTCAAATTTATGGATGACTGTCCTCCTCTTTGTTCTTGCCCATCAATTCAGTAACAAGCAAATTTCTTTTATGACAATGCTTGTTTATTGTTTGTTGTATATATATATATTATTTTTTTTTTTATGTGTTGGAGCATTTTAATTTTTGGATTTTTACTATTTATTAGCCCTTTGAAAATCGCTGTCCAACGGTTTCCTGTTTGGTTAAGCGTGGTCAGCATTTTCAAAGTGGCTTAATAAATAGTAAAAAATCCAAAATATAATTTTGTTCCAGACATTTCAATATGTATTGTTTGTATCAACCTAGCATGTTTGTATGTAGGTCTCTATATCGTATGTATGTAGAAACTGTATATATCTATATATATATATATATATATGTATATGTATATATGTATGTATGTATGTACATACATACATGTACATATTACGTTACATGTACATATCTATGTGTAAATCAGTATATGTATGCCCTCAAATTTGTATGTATGTGTGTACAATTTTGATTTGTTAATAACCCCTCAAATTTGTATGTATAAATTATTTTAAATCTGTATGAAGTTTCTTTTATGATTCTTTAATGGTTAGTGGATATAGATATAAGGAAAGATTTGGCTCAAATGGGTTTGGACCGGACACCGTCTAAAGCCTCCAAAAATTGTACGATTAAAGTCTGAACAGTCGATCCGAACCGCTCAACATGATTTTAACATTAAAATGTGCTAAGAGATCAAATTTTATATTTGTTAGAAGTTGTTTACTTTTTTTTTTTAGATATGTACAACATCACTGTTTTCGAACGGTACAAAAACAGTGATTTTTCTAAAAATATATAATTTGGTCTCTGAACATATTTTAATATGAAAATTATGTTGACCGGTTAGGATCGACTGTTCAAGCTTTAATCGTACAATTTTTAGAGGTTTTGAACAATGTCCGGTCCAAAGCCATTTGGACCAAACCTCATCCCTAGATATAAATAGTTTTAAAAAAAAGAAATGCATAATATAAAGGTTCTTCAGAAATAACCGTGTATAGACCTTGTGAATTAGGGTTTTTTGTTTTTCGTGTCTCTTTTATAAATTGTACTTGGTTTATATATGATAATTGCAATGGCGGTAGCTCTGATATATACCTTTATAACATTTGTGCCTATAAATTACATTATGTCTCCTATATATATAGATAGCTAAACATAAATTGCCTTCCTAATCTAACATATTTTCACAATTAATTAAATCAGATTCCCTATATTCTTACTTTAAAAAAAAATAGTATGTACTTAAGTTTATCAAGTGGTTGATTAACTTAAATTCAAATATATTAGGTCGGGATTTCAAGTGGCAAACATAAACGGTTAAAACTTTACGTTTATCATTTAGTTTTCATTTAATTTAGTGTAAAGTCGAGCGGTCATAAAATTATAAAAAATGAATGCAATAAAATAATTTTGAAATATATTTTTTTTTATCGTTTAACTTTATACTAAATAAATTCAATAATTTACAAAATTTAAAATATAATATATGACTCATAAAATAGATCAATTTAAATTACTTAAATTTGTTGTGAGGTTAAATTTTAACATTGGTCACTACAAAAAGTAGGAATCAAGATCCAGTAATGTAACCCAAGTTTTGGGTTTTAAATCGGGACCGTCCAATTCGAGATGAGTGTGCGAGATGGAGCCCGGATTCGAGATGGAGCACACATTCCGAGATGGATCGTACGAGATGGAACGTCAGATTCGAATCGGAAGGTCTTGATCCAAAACTCAAAAATTGAGTTACATTGGGGGATCCGGACCCAAAAAGTAGAGGAGCATCAATTGTGCTCATATTTAACATTGAAATCCTCCCCAAAGTAGCACGTAAATCCAAGGTACAGGATAGCATCTTTGCACCAGACGGCCTGCATAAACATGAATTAATTTTGTGCACTCAATTAATTCAATGGAAAATTAATAAATAGCTCAGTCTCTTCTCTCAAAGAGATTAATTGACCAGACATATTATGTGAATAACATAAATCATGCTAATTATTTTAGATTTAAAATTAATTTCTAATGTTGAAATTAAAACTATCAAGTGATTCCACTTTTTTATCTTTAACCACCCACAACATAATGCATATATAAGACATACTATGTAGATATCATGTACGTTATGCTTTCTGTTGAGGTGGTTAAAGATGTAAAAGAAAAAAAGGATCAGTTGTTGTTTTAATACTCTTCAAAATTAAAGATAATTTTAAATTTAATATATTAAAATATTCTTGTAGTGGCTTGGGCTTCTCTCAAATATAGATGTAGCACCAATGAGTAAATCAACTTCATGCATGATTGCATCCATCCTCAAGTTTTCAATTCGTAATATGCAAACTCAACACATGCTTTTGCTTTCTCAACTTCCTTTACACTTTCAAGAGTTAATTGGCATCTCTTTTTTTAGTCCTTTCGTAATATGAAGCTATGTCTTTCTCTCTTCACAAGGCAATCGAAGTGGGTCTAAGTCGTAATAAAGAAAAGTAATTTATTGAACTGTCAAATATCATTATTTTATGAACTCTTTAGTTGATATTTGTCTTACAACTCTTTACAATATGTCTCCTATATATATAGATAGCTAAACATAAATTGCCTTCCTAACATAACATATTTTTACAATTAATTAAATCAGATTCCCTATATTCTTACTTTAAAAAATAAAAAATAAGTATGTACTTAAGTTTATCAAGTGGTTGATTAACTTAACTTCAAATGTATTAGATCGGGATTTCAAGTGGCAAACCTAAACAGTTAAAACTTTAAGTTTATCATTTAATTTATATTTTATTTACTGTAAAGTCAAGCAGTTATAAAATTATAAAAAAATGAATGTAATAAAATAATTTTGGAATATAGTTTTTTTTTTACCGTTTAACTTTATACTAAATAAATTCAATAATTTACAAAATTTGAAATATAATATATGACTCAAGAAATAGGAATCGACTCCGCTGCTTGCCAAATAGGAGAGCAGGATCCTGTTTGTCTAAATCGAACTGTTCATCTGTGTTGAAATAGATCAATTTAAATTACTTAAATTTGTCGTGTGGTTAAATTGTAATAATCGTCACTACAAAAAGCAGAGGAGCATCAATTGTGCTAGCTCATACTTAACATTCAAATCCTCCCCAAACTAGCACGTAAATTCAAAGTACAGGACAGCATTTTTGCACCAGACAGCCTGCATAAACATGAATTAATTTTGTGCACTCAATTAATTCAATGGAAAATTAATAAATGGCTAAGTCTCCTCTCTCAAAGAGATTGACCAGACATATTATGTGAATAATATAAATCATGCTTATAATTTTAGAATTCAAATTAATTTCTAATGATGAAAATCATTAAAACTATCAATTGATTCCTCTTTCTGATCTTTAACCACCAACAACATCATGCATATATATATAAGACATACTATGTAGATATCATGTGCGTACGTTATGCTTTCCGTTGAGGTGGCTAAAGATATAAAACAAAAGGGATCAGTTGTAGTTTTATTAGTCTTTAAAATTAAAAGATTAAAAGATTCTTGTAGTGGCTTGGGCTTCGCTCAAATATCGATGTAGCACCACTGAGTAAATCAACTTCATGATTGCACACATCGATCCTGAAGTTTTCGTAATATGCAAACTCAACACATGCTTTTGCTTTCTCAACTTCCTTTACAATTTCAAGAGTTGGCATCTCTTTTTTTAGTCCTTTTGTCCATTTGCTTGATTAATTATGAGGCTATGTCTTTCTCTCTTCACAAGGCAACCGAAGTGGGTCTAAGTAGTAATAAAGAAAAGCAATTTATTTAACTGTGAAAGATCATTATTTTATCAACACTTTAGTGGGCCCGCCGGTTGGATGGTTGTTGTTCGTTAAAAACGTGGCCCATTGAAGAGCTGTTTCCTAGTATAGCTCCATATTAACAGTGTTTAATTTAAGTTGGGTCTAAATATACCACAGTTGTAGAAATTAATTTAATTTGCAACCTTTCAAAACAGTGGTTATTATATTAGTTAAATATGCTAGCTGTGAGAAATTATCAAACCGGCCGGCCAGTATAATAAAGATTGAAATTCTCTGAGGAATTTTAAATCTTTATGATCGGTAAATAAGTACTTTTTGTGAACTCATGTAAGTAATGGAAGCCTTGAGATACTCGGGTTCGATTATAATGTTTGTCGAGGGAAGACCAGGATCTTTATGTTTCTTAATTGATCTATGAGTTTAATTATATCCATGATTGAACTATTCAATTATAGTGTGCACATATGATATAATACCATCAATGGTCCAGAGAAATCATTGCTTACTCATTTACCAAGATGCGAATAAGAGATATTTGTCTTATTGACATAACCGAACTTCTCAACATCAGTTCTACACATAGAGAGGATGTCCATATTGCTTTTTGTTGTGGTGAACGGTAAACACCAACCATTGATGTGTATTCCTTAAGCAAGAAAATAAAAAATGTAACACTATACAAAATGCATATATAAAATTAGTATCTGAAAGTAATGTACGAAACATTTGAATGTGTACGAGTAAAATAATTAAGTGAAACTAAAGTTAAATATGATAAACTGATTGTCTGGAAATCTATTTAACTGAGATAAAGTATGTATAATGAGATACCTCGAAATGAATTTTTGAAATTTAGAATTGATATGAGATAAAAAATATTGAAATTGATAACTGAAAATAATATACGAACTGTCTGAATTATTTTTTTACTGAGTAAGTAATATTAAAGAAATTAATATTATTTCTCTGAACTGATTAGCAATGATGAATTAGTTACTTGATTGTGATTTATTATCAAACTGATAATTAAAATATGTTTGATCGATATAAAAATAAGTTGTTAACTCAAATATCTAAAATATTTTGGAGTGAATATTTGAAAAATTATAAATTGAAATTGTATAACATATATAGAAAGATAGGATTGATGCTTGTAATATATATATATATATATATATATATATATAGAGTCCGGCTAAGTTGCTGTCGGCAGCATTTCGGCCAAGTGCTACCGGGGCCATATTTTAGTATCTGATGTTCAAACAACAAATCCAAACCGTTAGATATTTATTTAATCTATATTAAAATGTGCTTGGAGACCAAATTTTACATTTTTTTGAATTTGTTTGCTATTTATTAAGCTGGTTTGAAAACCGCTTTTTTTATTGAATTTCTGGAGCATTGAAAACAGCGGTTTTCAAACCAGCTTAATAAATAGCAAAAAAATTCCAAAAAATGTAAAATTTGGTCTCCAAGCACATTTTAATATAGATTAAACATCTAACGGTTTGAATTTGTTTGAACATCATATACTAAGATATGGCCCCGGTAGCACTTCTGTCGAAGTGCTACCGGAAGCAATTTAACCACACTCTATATATATATATATATATATTTAATGTTCTTTTAATTACTTTTGGACTAATTTGTGAAGCATGGAAATTTAAAGGTTAGAAATATAAAAGTGCAAATTTAAGGAGAAAAAAAAAACAACCACCATCGTGGCACTAAGGCCACGTGGTCAACACTGGATGATTCATCCCCTTAATTTCCCTAATTGATCTCTTCTCTCTCCCGTAAATGAGAGAAAAACAAAAAAAAAAAAAAAGAAAACAGATGAGTTTCCTCTTCCTCTTTTATTGGTCTATCTTGTGATTTGGAAAATGGATGGGTATGCTATCTTCCCCTCAAAGCATCTAGCTCAAATATTGGTATTCCTCTTTCACTCGGTTTCTTTCTTACATGAACAAGTAATTGAACACTAAATGTTATTTTCTATTTTACCGTGACTTTAATTAGAAAGCCTTGCTTTAAAGCTAGAAATTAATGAAACGTGTTAAAAATATATCTAAAACTAAAATTGATTGGACTTATTATTTGACTTAGTTTTAACTAGTTAATTAGACAGTTGGAAATTTAATTTGATGAAATGGACTGCACTAAGACTACGGATTCAGACTTAATTATTTGGACTTGATTAGAGTGATTGGACTGGAAGGTTAAATGTTGTATGAGTTTGTTAAAGAAAACGAGTTAACAATTTTAAGTGATTTAATTAAAAAGATTAAGTAATAAAGTATAATTGACAAGTGATGTTGTAACTTAAACGGATATATATATTAATTTAACAATGATTGGGGATGGTTATAAATGTGCTTCATTATATATTGGTGAATTTAATTGATATCACACGGCATAGTATGACTTCAAAATAAATAGAAAATATAAACAGATAGACAGAACTAAATGATTGAATAAACACACATTGGGATTTAAATATTGAAACAAGTAAATTGATCCGTTATACAAAAATGTGACAAGTATTGATTATAATATATGTATTTTGTTTAACATAGGCATAATTATAAAAGAGACTGGTGAGACAAAATGTTCAGGAAGAATGGACTGTTGGTCAACCTTGCTTATGACTCTATGATATCAGGTGCGAGGTTATTGGATTAGTCTGAGATTCATGACTAGGAATTCAATTGTAACTCGCTGTGCATTTTGAATATTTGATTGACTGCATTGATTGAACTGTTGCATCATATGCATAGCCCAATACAATTGAAACTAAATTACAAGTTAGTCTATTGACTATCATGTTGATATTGTTTATCGATTGATTGATTCTTATTTCAAATTATTGATTGAGATCACAGTGAATGAATTTATTGAATATTAAATACTGTAATCCTTGAACCTCCATATAGTGGAGAAAAAAGATTAATATATATCGTAAAATTTAGCTAGCTACTAGACTTTACTCCAGGACCCTTATGCGCATATGGTGAATGGCCTCAACTGAACCCAGTACCGGTTGGGTAGGGGATATTAAATAAATATGAATTGTGACTATAAGACTAATGAACTGTGGTAACTGTCTTATCAATGATTTTCTTTCCGATAATGACAGTACGGTGATATTGATTTCGTATCGTTTCTGCTAATCGATTGTCAAGATAGTTAGAACTGTCTTATCATCGATTTTCTTTCTGATACTGACGACATTTAAATATTGATTCTATATTGTTTCCATTAACAAATTGTCATGATGGATAGAACAGTATAAGCCCTAACACGACCGATACTTGTTATGGTATCTATCAGTGTTACCAGACTAGAAATTTTAAAGGTAAGAAACCAAACGTTACCAGATCTTTATGGGTTAAGATGTTTTGATCCAAACCATTTATTCTTGATAAGATCCTTACAGTAGTGATTTATTTGTGAAATTTGTGTTGTTCAATTGGATACTGTTATTGAGCATTTGCATTCGTCATTTTAAAATGAACTCTTAGTTTCTCGTGCGGAGATTTCATTCCGAATATGGATTTCCTTCGAATCCAATAATCTGAGTGGCAATCAGTGGCAATCAGCACTGAGAAACGCTTTTGGGATTGTAATTGACAACAGGACCACTTAAAGGTCTGGGATTTGGGATTCTTTTATCTGACATGATGCAGAAAATTCATCTAGCATTATCCACTATAAATGGTCAGTTAATTCTTGTAATTAATTGGAATGTAGTAAAAATAATGGATGCTATTGGCAATGCACAAAAAGATCCATGCCTTGTGTTACGTAAATTGTATGGAAAATTGGACGCGGTAGGTCCGTCGCACCTCCAAATCGGGGGTGTGACAAAATATCTCAGACATAAGACAACATCACCACATGAACTGTTAATGATATTACACAGAATCTAAATAATGTTCATGTAGGGTCAAATCCAATACCATATAAATATTATATGCATTTGTGATATTAAATCGGTGCTCTACCGTTTTGTTCAATGATAGCTCGATCAAAAATTTAATCATCACACTACTCTCGGGTGTAATTAGTGTTCCTTGTTAATTATCTCGACTATGGATATTTTAAAAATCATTACTTTTATTAGTTGGTTGCTACACAATCTAACATTTAGAAGAACCATTCAGATAATGCAACTTGAGGAAACAAATTGATTATCGTCAACCAATCATATGAACAAGTATTACAAACAAAATATTTGCTCCACGATACCTGACTCTATCACTGTGACTGCAAACCATAATAAACCGGTCACTACACGTCATGTGACCGTAGAACAAAATCCCTTATCCCCACTGGTACTGGACAAAATCATTGAGGGTCATATACCTAATGCGCATATAGGATCTAGACTAAAGTCTAGTCATGATTTTATACATTGTAGAACTCAACACACAAATTCATTGGAGACTTTCAATCATAATCCAAAAAAGGAATACAAACCAAACGACAAGCCATACAACATTATGAAACAATTCATAACTTGATTGATATGCACATGATGCAGCAATTTAAAATATTCGATATTTTGTAATAACTTCCGATAAAACTATTAAAAATTCTATATTTTTTCTCTCTTTTTCCACATTATTCTCCTATTTTTTTTTTCTTGTTGTCTTTCTATCAGTTTTTTTTTTTGTTTCATTTTTATGTTCTCATTCGAGAGAGAATTTCTTGAGAGAGAATTTCTTAGGCGAGGGCCAAAACAGGCCGCGTGGCATTTGTACCCATACCCATACCCATACCCTTACTCATACCCCTACCTACATTAACAAAGACTTTTTTGTAAATAGACTCTCAAGTTTTACGAATTAATAAATAACTCGAAATTTATTTGAAAGAAATTTATCAAAAAACATTAATTTAATTCGATAATGAAATCCAAAATTGTTTGAAAGAAGTTTAATAAACACTTCTTATTAATAAACCGCTAAGTATTCCGAATTGATAAATATATTTTTAAAAACATCATTAAAATTTTTGAATATTACAATTATTATATAACTATATTCAATATATTATTTTTTAATTACATTTTTGTAGATTATATATAATTATTATTAATGAGTATTGTCAATAAAATTATAGTAGTACATAAATCAAAGCGCTATAAATCTGGCAATTCGGATAATTCCTTGTTCTTTATGTTACTAAATTATGCTAAGTTTGCTTAATCTAAGTAAATATAACTATAATAACCTAATTTCATTTTGACAAAATCAAATTGTTACAATTTAATCCTAATTTTGCTAAATTAATATTTTTTTATAACTAAATTATGCTAAATGAAAATTAACTACAGGTAACTAAATTAAAGAAGAACTAAGATAACTAATTTCACGAAAACTTGAACTAAATTTAACCAAAATGACCTACATTTATTAATAATAAAAAATTAATTATACATTAAAATAAACAAAATTAATTACCATTACACTAACTTCTAAATAATGCAACGTTTGAACAAAATTAAATTGATTTATACACTGAATTCGACTTAATTAAATTATTTATGAAACTATGTTCTTTTCTTAATTTCTGGAAGATTAAGAAATTCTTTGTTTCATTTTACCCACCATTTTCTTTTTCATCGCTACCGTCGACCCAGGACATGGTAACCTGGCCTTTTTTTTTTTTTTTTTTTTTCTTTGTTCGAAATCAGGAAGAATTCGAATCTGATCGATCTGTTCCGGTCGGTAACCTTTTTCTTTCTTATTTCCCGATGCGTAACATGTTGCTTGTAAAAATACAAAAATATTGTTCTATATTAACTCATTTCATGAGAATCGGTGCCACGTAGGTATTTGTTTTTTTTTTTAAATATACGCTCAAGTTTTGTGAATTCATAATTAAATCCAAAATTAATTTGAGTTTACGCATTTGTAACACGAACCCTCTATTTCCTTGATTAATAATTAAATCCAAAATTGTTGGAAAGAAGTTTAATAAACACTTGTTATTAATGAACCATTAAGTATTCCGAGTTAATAAATATATTTAAAAAATCATTAAATTTTTTTAATATTATAATTATTATATAAATATATTAATCTATTAGTTTTTATATTACATTTTTGTAGATTATAATTATTATTAATGAGTATTGTCAATCGATATGCTTCAAAGACAGGCGACATCAAATTCAAAGTCACCTCACCGACATGCAGATTTGGAATGTATTTATCTTTGGTCTCCACCTCTAAATTAGGGTATATAGTACATAAATCAAAGCGCTATAAATCTGGCAATTAGGAAAATTCCTTGTTCTTGTAAGAAAATTGAATTTTTATCTTTGGTCTCCACCTCTTAATCTAACTAAATATAACTAAAATAACCTAATTTCATTTTGACAAAATCAAATTGTTAAAATTTAAACCTAATTTTGCTAAATTAATATAATTTATTGTAACTAAATTATCCTAAATGAAAATTAATTACACGTAACTAAATTAAAGAAGAACTAAGATAACTAATTTCGCAAAACCTTGAACTAAATTTGACCAAAATGATCTAAATTTATTGAAATTTAATTAATTTTTCCTACATAATAAAATAATAATTATACATTAAACAAAACAAAATTAATTAACATTACACTAACTTCTAAATAATGCAACGTTTGACCAAAATTAAATTGATTTGTACACTGAATTTGACTTAATTAAATTAATTAAGAAACAACAGTTATTTTCTTAATTTCTGGAAGATTAAGAAATTCTTTATTTCATTCCACCATTTTCTTTTTCATCGCTACCGAGGACCCAGGACATGGTAACCTTTTTCTTTTTTCTTTTTTCTTTATCTTTGTTCGAAATCAGGAAGAATTCGAATCTGATCGATTTGTTCCGGTCGGTAACCTTTTTCTTTCTCTATTAACGATGCCTAACATGTTGCTTGTAAAGTACAAAAATATTGTTCAATATTTAACACATTTCATTAGAATCTGTCCAAGTCTTTGTATATAATTAGGTACCGCTGGTTCATTCTTGCGACGAGTCAGTGCTGTGGACCAGGTCCAAGCATGTGACTGAGTCCGGATCCTTCCAAATTCGAGATTGTTAAAATTTTAAAAACAAATAAGTCATTTCACACTCATCCGATCGAGGCGCTTCCATATTCGCACACTCCTACCTACGTACCCCTCATTGTAACCATCCATGGATCCGATTTACAGAATCATTAATGGCATAAGCCAGCGTTATTCTCTCACCATACGCGGTGGCAATGTTGTGTTTGCTCTGACCAACCACTTTGATCGATACCAGGTTTGCTCGTTACTCCATTTCTATTCTTTCATTTAATAACTAACTAATTAAAGTCGAAATTAATTGAGGGCAGCACTGGATCAAGGACGAGGGGCATGGCGATAAAATAAAGGACTCCGAGGGTGAACCAGCATTTGCTGTGATCAACAAAGCCACTGGTCAAGCAATTAGCCACTGTCCCACAGGCCAACCTGTATGTCTTCTTCCAAATTATACTGTCAAAATAATGTGCAATTTTAATTCACATTATCTGAATTCGAAAAAATTGTACAATTTTTTTTATTTACAAGATGGTGTCAAATTACATGGTAAAAATTTAAAGATGATCTCAACTTGTAATTTTTTATTTCTTCATTTTTGTTGAAATATCCTCCTATTTAGTATATATACTGGTATAAATTACAAGGTGGGTGTTGCTGTAACTAAATACTCTCCTATTTCTTTGCACGATATGCAACTTGTTGCTTATAAATACAAAAAGATTTGAGTATTAGCCTGCAAGATTTTTATTTTTGCTAATAATTAGTTGCAGCTGGTAAAATACAATGTGAATTCTTGCGATAAGTCAGTGCTGTGGACCATGTCGGGGCGGTATGAGTATAAGGGGTTCAGGACCATTCGTAGGGTGGACGACATTTCTGTCTGTTTCCACAGCCGAGGGGGATTTTTCCATGATGGCCACCTTGTTGATCTCACTGTCCCAGGAGATCAGATGAAGAACTCCTACGATTGGGACTTTAAATTCGAGAATACCTCGCTTTCTACATGCATTTCTCTGTTTAGACCGTCCCAGCAGACAGTCAAGATCACTTGCACAGCCAAAGTGGGCTACAATCTGGCAATCGATAAGGATGGCAGAACTGTTCAGTTGGTTCCCTCCAATCCCAAAGATAAATACCAGGTGTTCAGCGTTACCGTTATTATTTATTCATATATAATTTTTTTAAAGCAATTCCTTTGTACTTTTATCTCTTTACTCTTTAAGTTGTAGGTTAATGTTGACAATTTATTATTTTGTTTCCTTTATTTTTTATTTTTAGCATACTTAAAAAATTGGTTCAAACCTTTGATAGTATTTCCTCTGTCATGTTGTCGAACACAGCACTGGATCAAACAAACAGCAGCCGGTTTACCTGTCAAAGATGAAGAGAGGAAAGAGGCCTTTGCTTTGGTGAACAAGGCCACTGGATTAGCTATCAAGCATGGCTTCGGACATAACTATCTTGTATGCACCTACACACATCTTATACTAACGTCGACATTAAAACCTAGCTTCTCCATTCAATAATCTTTTTCCATGCATCAAAATAAACAATGTTAATAATTATGTATTTTAATCCTCTTTAATTAGTTGGTCGTAACATTTAAATATAGGTTCAGGTGGCCCCGTTCAACACAAACTATATGGATCCCTCACTCCTGTGGACCGAATATAGTTATCCCACTACTGGGATAAGAATGCAAAATAATATTGATCTGGTCTTTAATCTTTTTGATGACGGTCGGAAATATCCACTACTGGGATTATCGAAATCAGCTGGATATCGAGACAATCAATATTGGAAGATTAAAGATTTTGAATGAACACCAATTATAATACTATTTGTACGGAGAACCCTACTATTTATAATACTATTGGCAGTATTATTACTATTTGTATTGCTTTTATTTCCGGGTTGTTAAAATTATTTTGTCTGGCTTAGCTCTTTTGTATATATAGACCGTATTAACAAAATAAATGACAAATCAATGGACCTTTAATTTAGTGTGTGTGTGTGTGTTAATATAGATGAAAATTGAGCTTGTAAATACCTGCTTCAAATACTTACAAGTAGTATCGCAGTCGTATGTTTAATTTTTTAGCTCTTATATATACAGAGAAAATTATTTAATTGACAAATTTTAAAAAAATTTAAGAGATCAATTAATAAGTATTTTTTGCTGAACTCATTAGCTGCAAAATCTGTTCCTTTAGCACACAACTCTTGTTAGAAAATCATATTCAAGCTAAGTTTCGTAACACAAATCAAACTAATTAAAATATACAAAAAGTAAAAAAGATAAGCGATAAAAACAAGAGAAATTTTGTTTTATGCCACTCTAAAACTTGATATTTGTCAAAATGCCACTCAAAAAACAATATTTGTCAAAATGCCATTAAAACTCAATACCTATTTTAATTTTGCCATTATCTCAATTTAAAAATTCTAATCTTTCAAAATGCCCAAACTGTTCCTGTCAGATTTTTTTTTTTTTCGAATTTCAAATTTTTTCGAATTTAAAATTTTTTTGAAATTTAAAATTTTTTAAAATTTCAATTTTTTTCGAATTTCAAATTTTTCAAATTTCAAATTTTTTCGAATTTCAAATTTTTCAAATTTCAAATTTTTTTGGAAAATCAAATTTTGAAAATCAAATTTATACTTGAAAATCAAATTTAATCAAATTTTGAAAATTTGAAAATCAAATTTTTTTGGGGAGTCCGAGTCGGGGACTGCCACGGAAAAATTTGAAAATTTTGAAATTTTGAAGTTTGGAAAAATTTGAAATTCGAAAAAAATTTGATTTTTGAAAAAAATTTGAAATTCGAAAAATAAAAGCAATAGTTAACATTGAAATCCTCAATTTGGATTGGTCAAGTTTGTCATTTGAAAAGTAGGGTTCTCCGTACATAAATTATATTCTTCTCAAATGAAAATAAATAATTAATATTTTAAAAGAAATATTAATTAAAAGTTTGTCATTTGAAAATAAAAGCAATTAAATTATTTTATAACACCATTTCAAATGAAAAAAATTTTAAAATTTTAAAAAATTTGAAATTTCAAAAAATTTGAAATTTTTTTAAATTTTCAATTTTTTTCGAATTTCAAATTTTTCAAATTTCAAATTTTTTCGAATTTCAAATTTTTCAAATTTCAAATTTTTTTGGAAAATCAAATTTATACTTGAAAATCAAATTTAATCAAATTTTGAAAATTTGAAAATCAAATTTTTTTGGGGAGTCCGAGTCGGGGACTGCCACGGAAAAATTTGAAAATTTTGAAATTTTGAAGTTTGGAAAAATTTGAAATTCGAAAAAAATTTGATTTTTGAAAAAAATTTGAAATTCGAAAAATAAAAGCAATAGTTAACATTGAAATCCTCAATTTGGATTGGTCAAGTTTGTCATTTGAAAAGTAGGGTTCTCCGTACATAAATTATATTCTTCTCAAATGAAAATAAATAATTAATATTTTAAAAGAAATATTAATTAAAAGTTTGTCATTTGAAAATAAAAGCAATTAAATTATTTTATAACACCATTTCAAATGAAAAAAATTTTAAAATTTTAAAAAATTTGAAATTTCAAAAAATTTGAAATTTCATAAAAATTTGAAATTCGAAAAAAAAAATCTGACAGGGACAGTTTGGACATTTTGAAATATTAGAATTTTTAAATTGAGATTAAAGAGGGATAATGGCAAAATTAAAATAGGCATTGAGTTTTAATGGCATTTTGACAAATATTGTTTTTTGAATGGCATTTTGACAAATATCAAGTTTTAGAGTGGCATAAAACAAATTTTCCCTAAAAACAATGTATCCGAACGTGTGAAAGGTTGTTTTAAATTTGAAATTCACTTCGAAGATTTGTAGTGAATATTTAACTTAAAAAATTAATCCCACATTTTTTCTTCACAAATCAAATAATCAAGTTTTAGAGTGGCATAAAACAAATTTTCCCTAAAAACAATGTACCCGAACGTATGTAGTTAAGCTTATCAAATTGATTGGTAAACTTTACTTCAAAAATCAAATAATCTAAAATATAAAAATCAACGCATTAAAATAACTTATAAACTGTTATTTTTTACATTTAATTTTTTACTGAATCAATACAAATTCAATAATTTAAAAATTCGAAATATAAAAAGATCACTCATAAAGTACACCATTAAAAAATTTAATTGGTCAAGTTTGTCATTTGAAAAGAAATAATTTTAATATTCTTCTCAACAAAATTATATACAATTCTGATAAAAAGATAAACATCAATTCAGATCATAGTTAACATTGAAATCCTCGTTCGTCACCCATAAGGCCAATATATAATATTTTTGCACAAGATCGACAGCCCGTACATAAACATTAATTAATGAATTAATCTTGTGCACGAAGATCGTTCGAAAATTAATGAATGGCTCAGTCTCATTTTTTTTGGGAGCTGTGAGCTGGTCTAAGTTCAGAAAAGGATTCACTTCGTAGTTTCAATAATCTTCAAAATTAAATATTAATTTTAAAATCTAATATTTATTATTTAAGCATGATTTATATTATTCACTACTCTGTTTATAAAATATATATAACAAATAATTTAGTATATATGTATATGTTTCACCATATATCAGTTTTTTTTTTTTTTTTGGAAAATCATAGTTAACTTGATATTTTGTCGACATATTATAATATCTATTTTAAATCGTTTGTAAGAGGGGGCCTTCAACGAAATGCACGTAGAAAGACGAAATTATTTATTATTATATAAAAAAAAATTAATAACATTTAGGAGTCCTTAGCGATTAGCGATTAGCAATTTAGTGGAAATAAAGCAATAGACTCTTTATCTTAGCAATTCCTAAATTTTTTAATATTTATATTATCATTTATATATATTTTTTAAAAAGTTACCATTTATTATTTAATGTACTCTTTGGATCGGTGAACTCCTGTCGTAGGTTGTACACTGTTTTGGGGAACGACAAGAATGGATAACCATCCAACATTTGTGGAATATATATTCCCTTTTTGTATTAATGGAGATTGTATTTATTAAATTAATCGTTTATTAGAGCAAATTAAACATTTTTACTCTAGCTCGGCCTTTTAACATAATTTCCAACCTAATCAGACCAAGCATTAAATTGCGTATTCTCCGCCATGGCCTGAGGTGATTTGACGCCCAAAATGAGCAAGCCCAAGAAAAATATCTTCTTGTCATTTTTTTTTATAATTTCAAGAGTCGGAAGGCCCAAAATGGACAAGCCCAAAAAGCCCACGTCTTAATATCATGTTTTCCTTTTGTCCTTATAATTTCAAGAGTCGGATGGCCATCAAAGACATGGCTCAATTCAAAATGAAAATTTTCATCTCTCAGCAGATTTCACACAAGATTTGCTCTCTGCTTTAGATGAAAGATCATTTGAATACCTTTAAATGTCCAATTTTGGATAATACTGTAACATGCCAATATTCCAGCAATGTGAAATTTATTCAAGTGAAAGTTGAATGAGTATAATAATAATATGAAATTTAATAGAAACCTATGTATTATAAAAATTCTATCTGAATCTGACTTGTAACGAAATTTTTGAAAGTTCTGATTTTATAAATTCCTCTATATATGTAATTTATTAGTAATAGCAGTTTTCGAACATTTGGAGATTTATAAAACTTAAGAGTAAAGAGCATTTAAATTTGAAATTAATACGCTTCAAATACATAATCAAGATTCAATCAGATAATACGAAATTGTGAAATTCTAAGCAAAATAGAGATTAATAAACTTGGTAAATGATGAATTAATCTAATTAATTAATATTAAGATTCGTTCTAATATCTTGATACTAGAGAAATTAATATTATAAAAGTCAATTATTTATATCTATCAACATAAAGGAGTTATGCCGAAAATTATTCATGATTTAAAATTGAGATGAGAAGACACCTGTAAACCCAACCATTTTTACCTTTTATTTAAAATTTTCCTCTCACCTAACCACATCTCTAACGTGTCATTCTTTTAACTACTCTTCATTTTATACCTTTGGTCTCCCAATTAATCTCAACTCTCTCCTTGTGTTATTTTCTTTGGTGGCTCCGCTCAATATTTTCCTCACACGTAGTTGCCTCGCCATCTCATTCTAATCACTGTTTCATCCATTGAGTCGTGACTGGAAAATTTGTAATAAGGCAAGATGGTTCCAGTGCAATCAGAGCCTCGGAAGGAGCAGAAGAATTGGGCTGAAGACTACTTGTCGCTTAATTTTTGGTTCACGGTACTCTTCACTTGTTCTTCTCTTTGCTAGGATTGAATATGGGTTGCCATAAATAGTGTTATATTATTTTGTTGTGAATAACACTTGAGTTGGCGATTACTTTTTTTATGTATTTAATTGAGACTGATTGTGAGGGAATTTATAAAGAGTCTCGAGTTCGAATCTAATCTAGTTTTTGAGCAAATTTATGAAGAGCTTGTTACTCCCTTAAGTTGGTTAGATGCAACCAACTTGATTAAGTGAAAAATTCTGCGAATAATTGTTTTGCTCAGAAGCTAGGTTTCATTCACATAAGACTTTTGAATGACATGTCACTGAAATTGCTTTTGGCTAAAAGTCAATCAAAGAGATACTCTATGATGTATCTTTAATTGCAATATCAAACTCTTCTCTAACCTCAATCAAGCAATCACAATGATATGTTGTTTGAACAACACGCTAATTGATTGTTGGTTTAACTTCCCTTCTATCGTAGGTACGATATAGAATAGTGAATTCTCTGTTTTTATTTTAGATTCAAACCTTGTTCTAAACCCCCCTTTGTACCACTCTGATCCTTAATACCAGTATACCAATGTCTCTTAGTTACTGTAAATAGTCAACAATAAAAAGCTAATTTTTCATTTTATCTTATAATTTCAAGAGTCGGAAGCACTAGTACAAAAAACCTCTTTACTGACTGTTAAAATATCCCTATACCGACTGTTATTGAAGCGTCAGTGATGTCACCGTCAGTGTAGATATACATTCACTGACGGGTAAAAAACAGTCAGTGTAGATACTAAACACTGACGGTTTATTCAAACAGTCAGTGAAGGTCACTTACACTGACGGTTCAAAAACAGTCAGTGAAGGTATCCTACACTGACAGTTCAAGAACAGTCAGTGAAAGTTCTCAACACTGACTGTTTTTCTTCAAAAACAGTCAGTGAAAGTCCTCAACACTGACTGTTTTGAAGAAAAACAGTCAGTGAAAGTCATTAACACTGACTGTTTTTCTTAAAAAACAGTCGGTGAAAGCCATCAACACTGACTGTTTTTTGGAAAAAACAGTCGGTGAAAACCATCAACACTGACTGTTTTTCTGAAAAAACAGTCGGTGAAAGCCGTCAACACTGACTATTTTTCTGAAAAAACAGTCGGTGAAAGTCATCAACACGGACTGTTTTTTTGAAAAAACAGTCAGTGTAAATATTAAAAACAATCGTTGTTGGCGTTATATACCGACGTATGGATCTTAAAAACAGTCAGTGTTGTCATAAAATTTTTGGCATGATTCTATTTATATCGGGGCTAGCCTCCATATTTTTGCTAGCCATATATTACTATTCGACATTCATTGACAAAATAGAATGTCATGCAAATAATTAGACAACATAAACAAAAGTGACATACAATTTAACAACACAACATATTCATTCACAAAAAATCACACTAACAAAATTTACATAACACATATTAACTAAATATGCATTTTGAGTCACTTAGTATGTTATATAACATATTAACAAAAAACCACAAAGTCTGTTATCAAGTAACAAATGTAAGGCTTCCCACTTAGTACTTCATATAGATCCAATGTGCTAGAGTGTGAGTAAACTGGGTGCAATGCATACTTGATACTCAGACTCATACTTCTCCACTACAAAAATACAAAAACGAAAATTTGAAAGGTTTAGAATTTCAATGGAGAATTTTCTGTCACTATTGTCAAATCACAAGGCATAGTTGCATTTTCTAATGTCAGAATGGCAAAAAAAAATAGATATAAAGAAAAGAGAAAGGACCTTTGAAGTGCAAATGACCTCTCAGAGGTGAATGTTCATCCAAGTGTCACAATTTATCAAATGGCCATTGTAAGTCTCCCCATTCTTCAATTCAACTGACTAAATACAAAAATTAAACAGCAACATGATTAAGAGTTTAGTTCCCTAAATTATTTATTACACATTGCTGATATTAAACTTATAATGAATGTAAAGTTACATTTTAAATCCTTCATTCCTTGTTTAGTACACAGTACACTACTACTTTTAAGTTTTATATCTCTAAGTTTATTGGAGTTCTCCAAGGGGACATTTTATAAACAGGAAAATATGCGCCACATGGAAATTTTACTTACAAGTGCTCCATTTTACTTAAAAAACCTTTCCTATACTGTACATTGACTATCGTACCATAAGTTATATTCACTGAAAGACAATTCATTTTATTCAACCCTTTCCTATAATATAAATTAACTACATTAGGATTTAATAATACCAGACAGGTGTGGCATTTTCAACCGAAATCTCCTGAAAGCCGAGACCAAGAATTCCATCGAAATTCCACAACCAAGAATGTCACACTGGGTTCCTTAGTGGCTTCAATGAGGGCCTGAAATTCATTACCACTATTAAAGAGACTCAGAATAACAGTGAAAGGAAAATGGCAATAATTAATTAAGAGGAAGAAGACAAAAACCTGATCATTTACTATATATGAGATCATAGATTGTAACTTGTTCTTCACTGAAGAAACCAGAAATAGACCCAGTTCCATAGCAAATGCTAGCAATTTGACCTAATAAGTTGATATATATATAAAGGGAGAGAGAGAGAAAGAGAAGAAAGTAACATTCAGATATTTGAAGGAACAAATAGATAGGGAAAAAAATGTATGACTGTGCAAGAATTAGACAAACAAAAAACTAATTCAAGTAGATAGAGACTAAAATCATATGAAATTAGGGAAAGGATTTTTTAATGCAACCCATCTAAAATCAAAACACAGGTAATACAGTTATTTCAGCCTTATTACTGCCTCTAACTAACAAGATTCCCGAGCAGCTCCTGCAAACAGCCGAGAACAGCTGAAAATGCAATAAAGATATAAGAAAACAAAGAATAGTACTGACAAGTTAGCGAAGTATTTAAATAATTAAACTGTCATTATATACAACCTCTGGTGCAACATAACTTGGTGAACCACAAGAAGTTGATAGTTCGCCAGGCTGGAAAATAAATTTGAAAGTAAGGTTATACCATGAACTGAAATCGATTGGTACTGTAATTGCCTGACATACTGGTACATGAGGCATCCAGCCAGCAAGGAAATATAATAATTAAAAAAAAAACACGGTATCCAAATATAAATGCAAATTCATAAAAAGTTCCAAAACTAATTAACACTCAAATTAGTTAAAATTGAAAATCGGTCTGCTACTGCTACTGCATGGTCTCAGTCCTCACACGATGTATAGGTCTCCCAAGTCCCAACTAATTAACACTCAAATTAATTAAGCTACGTACTTTGCAGTTTGCATGTATTCAAACTTTAGGAAATTAATTATCTGTTCTAGCAGCTAAAAATTGGAAGATCTACTCAAAATCAGTGCGAGAGAGAGAGAGAGAGCATCTGGTACCTGTTTTAAGTTGTGATTATTGAATCGATGATTGACAAGGTGTGGAGAGAAGAGGCGTGGCTGAGAGGAGAAGAGGCGTGGCTGAGCGGAGGCAAAGCGGCGTGGCTCAGCGGAGGAGAGGGATGCGGGGAAGAGGAGGCGCCGAGGTGAGAGCTTGGACTGAGAAGGGGGAAACGAAATTAGAAAGGTTGAGTGCTTGGACTGAGGCGGCTGTGCAGTGGAGACAAAATTAAAGAGGGAAACGAAATTAGAAAGGTTCTCTGATGAATTTGGAAAACTAAATTAATGTGCTTGGACTGAGACGGGGGAAACGAAAATAAAGAGGGAAATGAAATTTTCTTAGCAGCACGGCTGATCAAAAGAGAACGGCGGGAAACGAAAATTTTCGGTACGAACTTTCACTGACGGTTTGTAAATATAACAGTCAGTGCAGAAAATCAATACTGACGGTTTCAAAATAAAAACAGTCAGCGTATGATTTTAATACTGACGGTTTTGAAATAAAAACAGTCAGTGTATGATATTAACACTGACGGTTCTCAAATAAAAACAGTCGGTAAAAATATCAACACTGACGGTTTTATAATAAAAACAGTCAGTGAATTAAAAATTATGAAAAAATTAAAAATAAAATCAACATAAAAGGAAGTTTGGAATCAGACCGTTCATTTTCCCATGGAAAATCAACGGTTGATTTGTAGTGAAATTATTCCAAATCGGTTTTAAAATGATCAAAGTAGAACTTTGAACGTAATCAACATAAAAGTTTGGAAGTTTTATTATGTATGAGCTTCGATCCAATACGAAGTGTTTATGGCCATACGATGCTTCAATTTTTGGTCAACTAGATGGATGTGTAAATAAAAATAAATTTTGATCAAACTCTGATGCAAGACAATAACTGCAGTGCTCTTTAATTTAAACGGTTCTGATCGACTCACGGACGACATATATTTTGTACGTCTGCATTAACTCACGAAACAAGAGTTTATGTTTCATGTTCATGGATAGAAGATGTGAGTCATATATGTAATATGCATGCGATACTATATAATTTAGTATGTCAAAATCATTTAATTAAGCAATAAATTTGTTATAATATTAATTATTTCATAAATTTCATTAATATAATTTCCATTATAAAATATTTTTTAAAATTAAAGTCAAATTTTGATGTTAATTGTCTAAATTTTACTAATCACGTAAATTACTAATCATACTTATTAAGTAGAATATGTTCATTCTAATAAATAAGCATTACAATTTTTCGATGAAATAATTAATTAGTAATTTACGTTGTATTAGATTTTCCATTCCATCATTAACAAACTTTTAAATACTATACAATGAACGTCTTACCACATATAATTTCAATCCTATTTTATGAATTACAACTATAAAATACTTATTACATCTATAAATTCAATTGAAACAAATACATTTAATTATTAAATATCTTACAAAATATACAAAATGCATAATTTTTTATTCTCAAATAGTACATGCCTAACAATTTACTTTTAAATATACAAGTGAAATTATTATTTTTATGAAACCCAACGAAGCAACACTGACTGTTCAATTGAAAAAACAGTCGGTGAAAGTTCGAACAATACTGACCCTTCTCCTAAAAAAACAGTCGGTGAAAGTCATTTCTCAACACTGACTGTTAAATTAAAAAAACAGTCGGTGAAAGTTCGAAAAACACTGACCCTTCTCCTAAAAAAACAGTCAGTGAAAGTCATTTCTCAACACTGACTGTTAAATTAAAAAAACAGTCGGTGAAAGTCATTTCTCAACACTGACTGTTAAATTAAAAAAACAGTCGGTAAAAGTCATTTCTCAACACTGACTGTTAAATTAAAAAAACAGTCAGTGAAAGTTCGAACAACATTGAGCCTTCTCCTAAAAAAACAGTCGGTGAAAGTCATTTCTCAACACTGACTGTTAAATTAAAAAAACAGTCGGTGAAAGTGCGACCAACACTGACTGTTAAGTTAAAAAAACAGTCGGTGAAAGTTATTTCTCAACACTGACTGTTAAATTAAAAAAAATAGTCGGTGAAAGTGCGACCAACACTGACTGTTAAGTGAAAAAAACAGTCGGTGAAAGTTATTTCTCAACACTGACTGTTAAATTAAATAAATAGTCGGTGAAAGTGCTACCAACACTGACTGTTACGTTAAAAAAACAGTCAGTGTTGATTTACCGACTGTTTTTAAAAGTGAACAGTCAGTGTTGAAGTTATTCATATTTATAATTTGACCACGTAGTCTCTACACCGACTGTTATACAATAAAACAGTCTGTGACTAAGGGTCAGTGAAAGGGTTTTTTGTACTAGTGAAGGCCCAAAAAGCCCACGTCTTAATATCATGTTTTTTTTTTTTTTTTCCCCTTGTAATTTCAAGAGTCGGATGGCCATCAAGGACATAGCTCAATTCAAAATGAAATATTCCATCTCTCAGCAGATTTCACACAAGATTTGCTGTCTGCTTTAGATGAAAGATCATTTGAATCCCTTAAAATGTCCAATTTTGGATAATACATGGTCTGGTCATGTACCACTACTTAGTGGTTTTGGGTTTAATTATATATGTGGAATGCCATTTGTAATTCTCAGAGAATGTAACAGAGATTTTCCTTTATATCCAAACAATAATTCAACTTATAAACAAAAATTCACATTCAACTTTATGTTTTAGGGTTTTCGTCAAAACCCAAATGTATCAAACCAATTAACATAACAGCACTACCAAATATTTTAAATAAAGACCAGACTTCAGGAAGCCACCCAATTTATCATGCTGAGATGTAAAACTGTAGTTGACAGTGTATGAAAATATTTATTGTGTTCATAGATAACTTATTTTTTTTTTTGAGAGAGAAGTGGGAACCCACCGATTTTCTATTAAAGAAAACCATATAAAAGCATTCAGACTGGTACCACCTTTGGTACCAAACAAAAACTCATATATAACTTATTAAATAGTGTTTCCAAATTTTCTACCATTTCGGATTTTCCACAGATCTTGGAGAGTATCAATAACAAATACTAATTTCACAAATTTTGCACTACAAATAGGAACCAGTCAAACCAGCAAAGACAGAAAACCGAAAAAAAAAACAACTAAATCAAGATAACTGGCATAGCCTCCAAGCCAGCAAGGAAGCAAGCATACATTTAATTTTTTTTAGTCAGCCATCAATGACAATTTCACAAAAATCAAACAAAACTTAGAAAGAGAAAAAGGGACAAATGGAAAGGAGATGTAGCACAATTGACAATTTGATTCCCTCTCACGACCGTAGAAGGAAAAACCAGGTGTTCCGACACGGAATCGGCCGTTCTGGACTGGAGTCGGACAATACCAATCCGATTTCAGTCCGAGTTACACAGTATGTGTTGATTCCAGTAAAATTTCGGCCTAAACGGTCTAATTTTAGTGAAATTTGGCCAAAAAGCACTATACTCACCAATTAATTTTTTTTACTATTTAGATAGGTACAAAATCACTGGTTTTGGATGGTTAAAAATAGTGAGTTTGTACCTATCTGAAAAAAATAGTAAAAAATTGCAAAAATTATATATTTGGTATTCAAACATATTTTAATATGAATATCATATTGAGTGGTTTGAGTTGAAAATTTGAACTTTACAAATGAAAATATAAAATGTGAAGCATAATGAGGTATAAAAACATGAGGTATAGGAACCCTCCTCTCTCTCTCTCTCTATATATATATATATTTGTAATTTTGTAATTGAAATTTTTTTTTTGTAATCATAAATATTAATAACTAAAATTTTCAGGATGTTACAATTGTGCAGTAGTGAGATCACATTGAAGAACTTCACATATCCTACTTAATTTATTGAGAACTTCGCATTTAAAATTCACACATGTATCATGAGGCTATAAATGCGCTACTTCTATTTGGACAATAATGAAAATGCGCTGCCTCTATTTGAACAATATAGAAAATAATTCACACATGTATCATGACGCTTTCAGATGGTATGTCCCTTTTCCATGTCGTATAAATTATTTTTATTTTTGTCATGTATTGTTTTTTTGTTTTTGAGTAAAGATGGAGGTCAAGCAATCTAACTATTTAATACCCTTTTATTATAATAAAGGATTTTCTCCATGTCATGTATTGTTTTTAAAAGTGAAGCCTCTTCTTTTGGACATGTCAAGAGGTAGATATACTCTGCTGACCAAGTTCAATATTAACTAGGAGAGTATGTAGAATATCATGTTGAAGAACATAAATCAAACGTAACAGAGATATAATTTAGAGAATCAGACAAATTATAATTACTCTTCCATCAATATTGTTTTTCGGGTGAAAGATGTAGATTTAAAATCAATTTCATTCAAAGAAGAAGTTCACACAATTTAATGCAAATAGAAAAGTAAAAGTACTTTATTACTTTTTGCATTATGTAAAGAACTTTATTTCTTAAAAACTACCCAAAAAATAAAACAACAAACAAAAAACAAAAAAGTTCATTACAATTAATAAACCCTTAAGAAACAAAACAAGGTAGTAATATACAATCCCACATTTGTTTCATAGAAAGTTTCTATATTTGTATAAATAGGGTTTGTACAATTTAATTAATCGTTTATCAGCCCACATTTAACATTTTTATTCTAGCTCTGCCATTTTGCAGAATTTCCAACATAATTAGACCGAGCATTCAATTTCATATTCTCCACCAAAGCCTGAGGTGATTTGATGCCCATTAAACACAAGCCCAAAAAAGCCCAAATATGAATTTCATGGTTTCCTTTTTTTTCCATATAATTTCTAGCTAGAGCCGGATGGCCCAAACAGACCAAAGACATGGCTCAATTCAAAATGCATGAAAGATCTCAGCTCCGCAGATTTCACACAATTATATCTGCAGTCTGGTCTCTGCTTTAGATGAAAGATCATTTGAATCCCTTCAAATGTCCAATTTTGAATAACACATGATCTGATCATGTACCACTCCTTACTGGTCCTGGGTTTAATTATAACCCCGGCATGCCATTTGTAATTCTCAGATATTTAACCGAGATTTTCCTTTATATCCAACAAATTATTCATCTTAATAAACAAAAATTGACATTTTATAGAGCTGATTTGAAATTTAATTTATGCTCACTTTTAGGTTTTTGGTAAAAACCCCAAAGTATCAAACCCATTAAAATCTTGAGAACCACTTTTTGGTCTAGTTGGAAAGGTAATGCTTTCTGTGTGGAAGGTCGCACGTTCGTAATCCAGAAGAGACAATCCTTTGTGGATATTAAATAGTTTGTTGACTTGACCACCAACCTTTAATAAAGAAAAAGAGTGTATATATAGTTTGGAATATAGATGAAAATCGAGCTTCTAATTACCTTCAAATACTTACAAGGAGTATCTCAGTCGTATGTTTAATTTGTTAGGTCTTATACAGAGGAAATTATTTAATTGACAAATTTCTAAAAATTTTAAGACATCAATTAATAAGTATTTTTTCTGAACTCATTAGCTCCAAAATGGAGCAAGAGCACGATTTATTCCCCGCCAATTCTGTTCCTTTAGCACACAATTCTTGTTAGCAAATCATATTCAAGCTAAGTTTCTTAGCACACATCAAACTAATTAAAATTTACAAAAAGTAAAAAGATAAGCCATAAAAACAATGTACCCGTCCGTGTGCAAGGTTTAAATTTTAAATTCACTTAGAAGATTTTTAGTGAATATTTCAATTAAAAAACTAAGCCCACATTTAATTTACTTTACAAAAATAAAAAAAATTAGTATGTAGTTAAGCTTATCAAATTGATTGGTAAACTTTACTTCAAAAATCAAACAATCTAATATAAAAAATGAACGCATTAAAAGAACTTATAAATTTTTTATTTTTTAAAATTTATTTATTTACTGAATCAATACAAATTCAATAATTGAAAAGTTCAAAATATAAAAAGATCACTCATAAAGTACATCATTAAAAAAATTAATGGGTTAAGTTTGTTATTTGAAAAGAATTAATTTTAATATTCTTCTCAACAAAATTATATACAAATTAACATAACTTCATAAAAAGATAAATATCAATTCAGCTCATAGTTAACATTGAAATCCTCGTAACCCATAAATCCAAATACCGACAATATATAATATTTTTGCAACAGATCGACAGACCCTAGATAAACATTAATTAATGAATTAATCTTGTGCACGAAGATCGATGGAAAATTAATAAATGGCTCAGTATAAAGTTTAGAGAAGAAGATAAATTGTATTTTGAATTTTATTCATTTCATTCATTGATTCAGAAACGATTACAAGAAGATGTATTTATACTAGAGCATAGAAGAGAACCCTAATTGTAATTTATATTTTACTATTGTAATTAGAACACAGTAAGAGTAAACAATACAATGCACTGGAAGCAAACAGAGGGAATCTTCATCTGTTGGTATTGTTGGTGGACAGATCCAACTCTTCTCCATTAGCTGTAACAATGGACGTATCCATTTTATTCTTAACAGCCCCCCCGCAAGCTGAAGGGGGCGCAGCAACTGTCAGCTTGTCCCGAAGATGCAAGAAACGAGGAGTGGTGAGAGCCTTGGTCATGACATCGCCAATTTGATCTTTTGAGCATAGGAATTGGGCTTGAAGTTGGTGAGAAGCAATTCGTTCACGAACGAAGTGATAGTCCAATTCGACATATTATAATATCTATCCTAAATCGTTTGTAAGAAGGGGACTTCAACGAAGTGCACGTAGAAAGACGGAATTAGTTATTATTATTTCAAAAAAAATTAATAACATTTAGCAGTCCTTAGCGATTAGCAATTAGCAATTTAGAATTGATAAAGAGATTTAGTGGAAATAAAGCAATAGACTCTTTAATTATCTTAGCAATTCCTATATTTTTTAATTTTTATATAATATTTAATTTATTATTTAATGTACTCTTTAGATCGGTGAACTCCTGTCGTAGGTTGTACACTGTTTTGGTGAACGACTAGAATGGATAACCATCCAACATTTGTTGAATAGATATTCCCTTTTTGTATTGATGGCGATTGTATTTATTTAATTAATCTTTTATTAGAGCAAATTAAACATTTTTACTCTACTCGGCCTTAGTTGAACTTATCTTAGTTGAATGAGTATAATAGTAATATGAAATTTAATAGAACCTATGTATTATAAAAATTCTATCTGAATCTGATGACATGTAATGAAATTTTTGAAAGTTCTGATTTTATAAATTCCTCTATATACTTAATGTATTAGTAATATCGCAGTTTTTTAAACATTTGGAGATTTAAATTTGAAATTAATATACTTCAAATACATAATGAAGATTCAATCAGATAATAGGAAATTGTGAAATTCCAAGCAATATAGAGATTAATAAATTTGGTAAATGATGAATTAAGAAAAATTATGATGAATTAATCTAAATAATTAATATTAAGATTCATTCTAACATCTTGATACTAGAAAAATTAATATTATGCAAGTCAATTATTTATATGTAGTTACATAAAGGAGTTATGTCAATAAAATTGAGATGAGAAGATACCTGTAAACCCAACAATTTTTATCTTTTATTAAACTTTAAAATTTTCCTCTCACGTAACCATATCTCTAACGTGTCATGCAATATTTTCTCCTAAACCCTAAACCTTGTTGCCTGGCTCGTGTTGGAGCAAATCATTTTTATTTCTCAAAGTCTCAATCCATTTGGTGTATAGCAAAATATTTCATTATTTTTCTAAATATATATATTACAAAAGAGGTCTCTATCTCTCCCGCTTCCCCTACATCTATTATTTCATCAAAATCATTTCACAGTTTAATTAATACAATGTCAAGATATGAATTTTATTGTATTATTATTTTTATTGTCAATTTACAGATATTCTTGTGATTATTTTGTGATGAAACAGAGTTCAGTATTTTCTAAAAAATTTGTTCTCTCATATTTTTTAAATCTCTTACAATAATTTAAAATATTTTACATTATTCATATGAATGAAATCACCTTTTAATATAGATTATAATATGAATTTTCATAGATTTAAACTCCCCAAATAAAACCATACAATAACGATCGATATGCATAACCATGGTGCATAATATGTAAAACCCAATGTAACCTAAATTACTTAGTATCAATTCTCGTAAAAGACACTAAATACACTTGACTATTACATGCTAGTCAATATAACAATGAATTATGATCATTTTATTTAATCTTTAGATCGATGAGCAGCGCAAGGCAACCGGAGCGGGTCAAATAGTACGTAAACTAAGGAGTTTGAATTATTTTATTGAGTCTTTAGTGGGCCGTTTGGACAGATGTTGTAATTTGTTGAAAATGTGGCCCATTGATTTGTACTACAAAAATATATGACAAATCAATGGGCCTTTAATTTTGTTAGGGTGTAAATATTAGATGAGAACTAGTTGAAAATAAACTCAATTGTAGAAACATTTTAGTAAAAATAATTCAAACTCCTTAGTTTATTAAGCTTAGATTCTAGATGTGAGTTTTCATGAAAACAAATTGTAAAGTCATAGTGTAAGTATTTTTTTAGGAATAAAGATGAAAATTGAGCTTCTAATTACCTTCAGATACTTACAGAGAAAATTATATTATGCAAAAAAATACTTACTGAATTTTTTTTAAATTTGTAAGAGATCACTTAATAAGTACTTTTTTCTGAACCCATTACCTGCAAAATTGCGAAAGAGATCGATTAATTCCACGCGAAATCTGTTTCTTTACCACACAACTCTTGTTAGCAAATCATATTCACGTTAGTATCGTAGCACAAATCAAAGTAATTAAAATATAGAAAAAGTAAAAATAAGCGGTAAAAACAATGTGCCCTTGTGAAAGGTTTTTATTTGAAATACAGTTAAGGTGATTTTTAGTGAATATTTAAATTAAAAAACTTGGCCCACATTTTCACTTTATAAAAAGAACGACACTAATGTAGTTAAGCATATCAAATTGATTGGTGAACTTAATATACTGACGCGTTTATATATTAAACTTAGGCCAGCTAAATGAGTCGGGCTGACTCATGGACTTTGAGCTGGACTCATGAATGGGTCAAATTGAGCTGAGCTCAATTCGAGTTGAGCCCAAACTAAAATATGGTCCAGCTAACCGAGTCGATCCGATCCAAGCCTACATTGCTGCAAAATTTATATGGAGATGTTTAACAAGTTATGCTCTACATAACTGCAAAATTCCATGACTTAATTCACAGTATAGCTATTTTTGGCAATTCAATTTTGTTTTACTGTTTTTCTTGAATTTTATTACCAGTAAAGTTGCTATTGAGTTTTGATTTGATTTTACATCTGGTACATGCCTGGTACAAACAAATGGGGCTAGTGTATTCCGATGATTTGTTGGAGGTGTCGCGGCATCAAGATTGAATTGTTTGTGGTATTTGAGTGGAAAACACATGCATCTCTCCCAATTCGATCCAATTCATCTCTTCCTCTTTTCTCCACCACTTTCCACCCTTTTAGTCTGAGATTAGGATACAAGAACCAACACCGATCTCAGGTGCCGCCCAAATTTTTTGCAAGTGAAAAACTATTGGGATTGCTATGGTGATTGTTGAAACCAGAATTTTGTGTAATGATTGTTTGACTTTTCGGGAAAGATTTTTTTTTTTTTTTATAAATTTGATCAAAAACAGTTTTTTTGGTTCTTTACTGATAAGAACAAATATTAAATTTTGTTACCGGTTTTCTAGTAGGTGTAGAGAAATGACTACTTGGCTCTTTGGCTCTTATCCTTCTTTCTCTTGATTCTTGTTGAGTTATTGGATGTTTGGCTCATGACTCTTTTTTTTTCTTTTTTTTGGTTGGTACCGACTAATTTTGCTAGTTTTTTTTTTTTTTATGACACTTGTGTAGAATTTTAGATCTATGGCTCATATATCATGTTATTTTTTGTAAGACAAGAGAGATTAAAAAAACAACTTATTATTGCAATCTTATTTTCATCTTTACATTTGACTTTACTTATAGAAGAAATTTAAAACTACCCGTTGTACTATTGTTTTGTTATCGAAATTAATTTGCAACCTTTCAAAACAGTGGTTACTATATTAGTTAAATATCTAGCGGTGAGTTTCAATCAAAAATACTTATAATGTCATATTGCAACTTTTTGTTTTATTTTTTGCAATACATATGGAAATCAAGTTTCATATAGAGAAATTATCAAGCCGACCGGCCAGTATAATAAAGATTAAAATTATCTGAGGAATTTTAAATCTTTATGATCGGTTAATAAGTACTTTTTGTGAACTCATGTAACTAATGGAAGCCTTGAGATACTCGGGTTCGATTATAATATTTGTCGAGGGAAGACCAGGATCTTTATATTTTTTTATCTATGAGTTATATTATATCCATGATTGAACTATTCAATTATAGTGTGAACATATAATATAATTCCATCAAGGGTCCAGAAACATCATTGCTTACTCATTCATCAGGATGTGAATAAGAGATATTTGTCTTATTGACATAAGTGAACTTCTCAACACAAGTTCTACACATAGAGAGGTTGTTCATTTAGCTTCATGTTACAGTGAACAATAAACACCAACCACTGATGTGCTTTCCTTAAGTAAGAAAACCAAATGTCTTAGATATAAAACAACAACACCACATGAATTATTAATGATATAACATACAATCCAGATAATATTCATATACGGTGAAATTCAATACCATATAACTATTATATGCATTTGTGATATTAAATTGGTACTTTACCATTTTGAACTATGATAGCTCGATGAAACATTTAATCATCACACTAGTTTTGGATATAATTAGTGCTCTTTGCTAATTACCTCGACCATGGATACTTTAAAGTTCCTTACTTTTATTAGTTGGTTGCTACACAATCCAACATTTAGAAGAACCAACCAGATAATGCAACTTGAAGCAACAAATTGATTATCATCAACCAATCATATGAAGTATTACAAACAAAATATTTGCTCTAGGACACCCGACTATATCACTGTGACTGCATACCATAATAACCGGTCACTATCATGTGACCATAGAAAACAATATCCAGATACGTCATGTGACCGTTGAACATAATCCCTTATCCCAACCAGTATTGGGAAAAATCATGAGGGTCATACACTACTAAAAAAAAAAGATTGTACACGGACAAAAAATGAAGGAGCTACAAGGATTTCGAATCGTGTACAATGTTAGAGTGTAGGAATATGCAACCATCTACACACCGATAATTATCCGTGTACAATTATAACAATCCTCCACGAATTATTTAATAAAACACCGTGTACAAACATCTCCCACAGTCACTCTCCGGATACCCAAGCTACACGGATTTTTACCAAAAATCCTTGTGAGATTACCCTTCCTACATGGACATTTAGTTAAATATCCGTGTATCTCTTGTAACCTTCCTACATGGATATTTAGTAATTACTCCGTGTAGAAATATATTCCTACACGGATATTTGGCAAATATCCATGTAGGAAGGTTCATGTATATTATTATTTTATGGTTACCCCTTCGTACACGGATTTTAGTTAAACATCCGTATAGAATTGTCCTATATATATATATATATTTTTTTTTGGCTAGCCTCTTATTTTGCTAGCTAGTATTTCTCTGTTTTCACATATCAAAACAGAGAATTTCTAAAACATTTCAAGCTTAAAATCCACAATTGGTAAAATTAACGTACATCATTTATTAAATGTGAAAACATAACTGTGACTTAAATCACAAAATTGTTGAGTAATTTGGTATAGGATTTTTGCTATGACTTAATACTCGTTTTACTTTTAAATTTATAAACCTAAATACTCAAAGATTGGTCGATTGCAAGCGCACAACCTATCAATGTAGCATAAAAGGTATCGATCCAAGGGATAAGGGGAGATTTTAGTTTCGACTCTATAGAATAATTTTAGAATTTTGGTTTGTTTTCAAGTTTGTTTTAAAGTTTAATTTCTAAAGTCCTAAAGTTGGTGGGTTCAATACCCAAGGAGTTGGAGGTTTAAACAATAAAAACTAAGAAAGAGCAAAGCGAAATTAGAGTTTTGTCAAGGTTTGGAGAGTCTAGGGGTTTTCGGTCTATAATCCCTTATTTAATCCTATCTATTCGGTGTGTTTAAATTCATGTTTAATTTCGATGGAGTTTCTAACCAAATATGTTAAAAAGTGTCACTTGCGTGAATTAATAACGTGCCTAGATGATCACAACTTCACGGTAAAGTACATCACCTTGATCATCTAGGATATAAAGCTCTTGTTAGTCTATCATTTCCTTAGATCTCGGTACTTAATAATTTAACCGGTGAAGGCAACTCATATCAATCTCTAATTCAATTCAAGATGTCCCGACTTAAGGTTTGACTCCAACCGTTAGATTTTATATCAAACTCTAACCTTAATTTCTGTAGTTCCGGCTTAGATTAAAAGATGGTGTTTCTCTAACCTAAATCCTAATGACTTTGTGACATAATTGATACTATCCTATATGATCCTAAGCTACTTTGGAGTCTAAAAGACCTAAAGCGGGATAACTACAATTCAAGCACAAATTATGGGATTCACAAAGAATAAATCGCAGAAATTAACAATCAAATCAAACAATCATCATAAAAACAAAGAACCAAATATAATAGAATTAAACAAGTTCATGCATTCGACCTACACCCCTAGAGAGCAAGTTAGCCTCCCATGGAGATGAAAAACTTACAAAAGAAATTCATTACAAGTTGGCTAAAACAAAGAGAAATTGAAAGGGAAATGATTACAACCCTTACTCCTATGGAAATCTCTTGCCTTCCTTCCTTGCTCTGAAAATTCTGCTCTTCTTCTCCAAACCTAAACTCTAAATCTCACTTTTTTCTCTAAGGAGATGTGTAAAAAATGGAATTGTATATGGTGGTGGATTGATAGTAGATGGTGAATTGATGGTAGATGGTGAATGCCTCCTTTTATAGCCTAGAAAACACCCTAGAAATGTGGGGAACAGTGTCCCACACGTCCTCTATTATTGGACCCACTAACTATTGCCAACCGGGCATGATCTGGCCTTCCAAAAATAGCGAAACCGCATTTTTAGTATGAATGCGGCCCGCACTGCGGTCAACTCGGGTCGCACTGGGGGTTAGTTTCCTTATTTAATTTCCTACGCCAGCGGAGTGTGGGCCGCACTGGATTTACTGCGGGTCGCATTATGGTTATTTTCTCCTCTTCTTCTATTTCCGGATTTTCTGAGATTTTGACTAAGTTATTAGTGCGGCCCGCACTGGGAGTCAGTGCGGGTCGCATTCCCCTCGGACTTTTCTCCTGGCTGAGCGTAACCTAAAGTGCGGGTCGCATTATCCTGAGTACGGGTCGCATTCTTCCTTCTTATTGAGTGCGGTCCACACTAACCGCAGTGCGGGTCGCATTGGAATTGTTTCTTCAGAAATCTGTCTAAGTACACAGTGCGGCCCACACTGACCTCCAGTGTGGGTCGCATTCCCCTCAGTTTGCTTCTCTTCCTTGCGCAGAGCCTCCCAGATTTGACTACGTGCTGAGTGCGGCCTGCATTGTGTCCAGTGCGGGTCACAGTGAGTGTTTTTTTCGCTGTTTTCTGCAATTTAAAGCAAACAAAGGCAGTAACTTGATTCCAGGTGTAATATATGACATTTATATATCAAAATACAAGATATTTAGAGTATTTTCAGGATAAAATCTAGATTGAACATTTGTAAATGTATATATATTTTATGTCTATCAAAAATTCATCTGAATAAAGTTGCAGTTACAATTTAAAGTTGATAAAAATTGATAGCAACCAATTATTAAAAAAAAATAACGTTATATGGTTTAAATTATTTATATAAAAAATATATAATAAACTTCCGTTCGGCCGATTATTATACATGAATTCATATAAAACCATAGAAAATACTAACAAATTACAATTAGTTCAACATATATATATATATATATATATATATATATATATATATATATATATATATATATATATATATATATATATATATACATACATATATATAGAGTAAGGTTATTCTGCATTGCGAATTAAAGGGGGTGTTTAATTCGCGCTCATATCGCTATTTTCAAAATTCAAATAGCCGATCCGAACTGCTCAACATGTTCTCCATATTGAAATGTGCTTGGAGACCAAATTTTACATTTTTTGGAATTTTTTTTACTATTTATTAAGCCACTTGAAAATCGCTGATCCAACGGTTTCACTGTTCATATTGAACCACCGTTGGATCAGCGATTTTCAAAGTGGCTTAATAAATAGTAAAAAAATTTCAAAAAAATGTAAAATTTGGTCTCCAAGCACATTTCAATATGGAGAACATGTTGAGTGGTTCGGATCGGATATTTGAACTTTGAAAATGAAGATATGGCCCTGAATTAAAACACCCCCTTAATTCGCAATGCACAATAGCCTTACTCTATATATATATACAGCCTTTTGTACATGCAATCTCATGTGATCCAATATATAACATATACTTCGCAAGATCAAATACAATGTTTGTATAAAAATTATGTCCTTACCACTTAGTTGTCAAAACTCATGGTTATGATCTAGTTTAGTACGAAATTTCATACATACTAAGTTGTATTAGATCCAACATATAAAAAAAGGTGCATGTGACCCATGACATGATGCTTCTTGGTTAAAGGTCTCCAACAATAATGCATCTCCAATAAAAAATACAATGATCAACATATATGTGCATATATACATAATAGAGAATAAAAATTCTCAGTTAACATTTTCGTCCAAAATTATAAGAAATATTTATACATAAAACTAATTAAAACTAACACTAACATCATCGAGCTGCTCCATGGGGTAAGACAACTGCTTTGGTACATACTATAATTATAATTTGGTATTAGTTAGTAACAAGAAGGGGTGAATATCTTGGCATTTTGGTCCCTGTCAGTTCAAAGTCTAGCAACAACATAGAAGGAGTGAATATTTTTGCATTTTGTTTAAGTAGAAATGGTGCTTAATTTAACTTAGAGAGGTGGGTGTTTAAGTAGAAGTGGTGCTTAAGAGGACGTACCAGCACTAGAACCCTAAGGAATGGTGACAAAAAGGACAGCAACTAACCAAAACTGTAAAAATAACAAAAAGAGTAGGACTCAACACACATAATTTTTGTAGTGTAGGATGACCATTTCTGTAGTAGCGACACACATAATGCGCATATAGGAGATGGACCAAAGTCTAGTCTTGATTCTATACTTTGTAGGACTCAATACACACAAATTCAATGGTTACTTTCAATCATAATCGAAAAATAGAATATCAAACAAACGATGATGCAGTTGATGCAGCAATTCAAAATTCAGTTATTACATGATTGGACTATTCACATGATGCAGCAATTCAAAATATGCAACATTTTGTAATAACTTCCGATAAAACGTTTACATATCCTATTTTTAATCTCTTTTTCCACATTATTCTCTTTTTTTTTCTTGTTGTCTTTCTCTCTGTTTTTTTTTTTCGTTTTCTTTTTTATGTTCTCATCCGAGAGACAGAATTTCTTAGGGAAGGGGTTACGGGGAGGGCCAAATTATACAGGCCACATGGCATTTGCGCCACAAAGGTCTTTGTTTTTTTTTTTTTAAATATACGCTCAAATTTTGTGAATTCATGATTAAATAACACAAAATTTATTTCAAAGAAATTTATCAAATTAAATTACTTTTTTAATTTTACTTTAGTTTACACATTTTGTAAAACAAACCCTCATATTTCCTGAATTAATAATTAAATCCAAAATTGTTGGACAGAAGTTTAATAAACACTTGTTATTAAGGAACCGTTAAGTATTCTGAGTTGATAAATATATTTAAAAAAATCATTAAATTTTTTTAATATTATAATTATTATATAAAAATATTAATCTATTAGTTTTTATATTACATTTTTGTACATTATAATTATTATTAATGAGTATTGTCAATCGATATGCTTCAAAGACAGGCGACATCAAATTCAAAGTCACCTCACCGACATGCAGATTTGGAATGTATTTATCTTTGGTCTCCACCTCTAAATCAGGGTATATAGTACATAAATCAAAGCGCTATAAATCTGACAATTAGGAAAATTCCTTGTTCTTGTAAGAAAATTGAATTTTTATCTTTGGTCTCCACCTGTTAATCTAACTAAATATAACTAAAATAACCTAATTTCAGTTTGACAGATCAAATTGTTAAAATTTAAACCTAATTTTGCTAAATTAATATAATTTATTGTAACTAAATTATGCTAAATGAAAATTAATTACACGTAACTAAATTGAAGAAGAACTAAGATAACTAATTTCGCAAAACCTTGAACTAAATTTGACCAAAATGATCTAAATTTATTGAAATTTAATTAATTTTTCCGTCATAATAAAATAATAATTATACATTAAACAAAACAAAATTAATTAACATTACACTAACTTCTAAATAATGCAACGTTTGACCAAAATTAAATTGATTTGTACACTGAATTTGACTTAATTAAAATATACAAAAAGGAAAAAGATAAGCCATAAAAACAATGTACCCGTCTGTGTGCAAGGTTTAAATTTTAAATTCACTTAGAAGATTTTTAGTGAATATTTAAATTAAAAAACTAAGCCCACATTTAATTTACTTTACAAAAATAAAAAAAATTAGTATGTAGTTAAGCTTATCAAATTGATTGGTAAACTTTACTTCAAAAATCAAACAATCTAAAATAAAAAATGAACGCATTAAAATAACTTATAAATTTTTATTTTTTAAAATTTAATTTAAAATAACTTATAAATATTTATTTTTTAAAATTTAAATTTTTACTGAATCAATAAGTTCAAAATATAAAAAGATCACTCATAAAGTACATCATTAAAAAAATTAATGGGTTAAGTTTGTCATTAGAAAAGAATTAATTTTAATATTCTTCTCATAGTTAACATAACTTCATAAAATGATAAATATCAATTCAGCTCATAGTTAACATTGAAATCCTCGTAACCCATAAATCCAAATACCGACAATATATAATATTTTTGCAGCAGATCGACAGCCCCTACATAAATATTAACTAATGAATTAATCTTGTGCACGAAGATCAATGGAAAATTAATAATTGGCTCAGTCTTATTTTTTTGGTGCTGTGAGCTGGTCAAAGTTCAGAAAAGGAATTACTTCATAATTTTAATAATCTTCAAAATTAAATATTCATTTTAAAATCTAGTATTTATTATAAGCATGATTTATATTATTCACTACTATGTTTATAAAAAATATATAACACATAATTTAATATATGTTTCACCATATATCAAATTTTTTTTTTTTTGGAAAATCATAGTTAACTTGACATTTTTCTCCTAAAAAAAAAATCTTGATAGTTTTTTGACATATTATAGTATCTATCCTAAATCGTTTGTAAGAAGGGGACTTCAACGAAATGCACGTAGAAAGACGGAATTATTTATTATTATATCAAAAAAAATTTAATAACATTTAGGAGTCCTTAGCGATTAACGATTAGCAATTTAGGATTGATAAAGAGATTTAGTGGAAATAAAGCAATAGACTCTTTAATTATCTTAGCAATTCATAAATTTTTAAATTGTATATAATATTTTAATTTATTATTTAATGTACTCTTTGGATTGGTGAACTCCTGTCGTAGGTTGTACGCTATTTTGGTGAACGACTAGAATGGATAACCATCCAACATTTGTTGAGTAGATATTCCCTTTTTGTATTGATGGAGATTGTATTTATTTAATTAATCTTTTATTAGAGCAAATTAAACATTTTTACTCTAGCTCGGCCTTTTAACATACTTTCCAACTTAATCAGCCGAGCACTAAATTGCTATTCTCCGCCAAAGCCTGAGGTGATTTGATGCCCAAAATGAACAAGCCCAAAAAAGCCTAAGTTTGAATATCATGTTGTCCTTTTTTTTTCTTATAATTTCAAGAGTCGGAAGGGCCCAAAAGCGCACGTCTTAATGTTATGTTGTCCTTTTTTTCCTTCATAATTTCAAGAGCCGCAAGACCATCAAGGACATGGCTCAATTCAAGATGGAATATTTCATCTCTCAGCAGATTTCACACAAGCTCTGCTCTCTGCTTTAGATGAAAGATCATTTCAACCCCTTAAAATGTCCAATTTTGGATAATACATGGTCTTGTCATGTACCACTCCTTAGTGGTTTTGGGTTTAATTATATATGTTGAATGCCATTTGTAATTCTCAGAGAACTTAACAGAGATTTTCCTTTATATCCAATCAATTATTCAACTTATAAACAAAAATTCACATTATATAGAGCTGATTTGAAATTTAATTTATGCTAAGTTTTAGAGTTTTGGTCAAAACCCAAATGTATCTAACCCAATAACCCAAATGTATAAAGGGAAAAAGGGACATATGTAAAGGAGGGGTAGCACAGTAGACAGTTTGATTCCCGCTCGCGACCGTAGAAGGAAAACCCAGGCGTTCTGGCCAGGATATGGCCGTTCCAGACCAGAGTCGGACAATACCGATCAGATTTCAGTCCGAGTTACATAGTATGTGTTGATTTCAGTAAAATTTGGCCGAAAAGCAATATACTCACAAATCAAAATTTTTACTATGTAGATAGGTACAAAATCATTGTTTTTGGACATTTAAAATTAATGAGTTTGTATCTATCTAAAAAAATAGTAAAAAAATTTCAAAAATGATAAATTTGGTCTCCAAACATATTTTAATATGGATATCATATTGAGTGTTTGAGTTGAAAATTTGGACTTTACAATTGAAAATATAAAATGTGAAACATAATGAGGTATGAAAGTATGAGGTATAGGAACCCTCCCTCTCTCTCTCTCTCTATAAATTTGTAATTTTGCAATTGAATTTTTTTTTGTAATCATAAATATTAATAACTAAATTTTTGAGAATGTTACAATTATGCAATAGTGAGATCACATTGTAGAACGAACTTCGCATTGAAGAATAATTGGCCATAAATGCGCATTTAATAATTCACACATGTATCATGAGGCTATAAATGCGTTGCCTCTATTTGAACAATATAGAAAATAATTCACACATGTATCATGAGGCTTTCAGATGGTATATCGCTTTTCGATGTGGTATAAATTATATTTATTTTTGTCACATATATTTTTTTTTTTGAGTAAAATTGAAGGTCAAAAAATCTAACTATTTAATACTTTTTTATTATAATAATGAATTCCCCATCTGGTTTTTTGTCATGTATTGTTTTTAAATGTAAAGCCTCTTTTTTTTGGACATGTCAAGAAGTAGATATACTCTGCTGTTTGTAAATATACTTTTTTAATCAATATATTTGTTGTTGACTAACAACCATTAAAAAAAAAAAAGATATACTCTGCTGACCAAATTCAAGATTAACTAGGAGAGTAAGTATGTAGAATATCATGTAGAACAACATAAATCAAACGTAACAGATATAATTTAGAGAATCAGACAAATTATAATTACTCTTCCATCAATATTGTTTTTGGGGTGAAAGATGTAGATTTAAAATCAATTTCATTCAAAGAAGAAGTTCACACAATTTAATGCAAATAGAAAAGTAGATGTACTTTATTAGTTTTTGCATTATGTAACGACCTTTATTGCTTCAGAACTGCACAAAAAAAAAAAAAAAGAAAAAAAGTTCATTACAATGAACCCTTAAGAAACAAAACAAGGTAGTAATAAATGTCATATTCTCCACCAAAGCTTGAGGTAATTTTATGCCCATAAATCACAAGCCCATAAAAGCCCAAATGTGAATTTCATGGTTTCCTTTATTTTCCATATAATTTCTAGCTAGCGCCGGATGGCCCAAACAGACCAAAGACATGGCTCAATTCAAAATGCATGAAAGATCTCAGCTCCGCAGATTTCACACAATATCTGCAGTCTGGTCTTTGCTTTAGATGAAAGATCATTTGAATCCCTTCAAATGTCCAATTTTGGATAATACATGATCTAATCATGTACCCCTCCTTACTGGTCCTGGTTTTATTATAACACCGGCATGCCATTTGTAATTCTCAGATATTTAACAGATATTTTCCTTTACATCCAACCAATTATTCAGCTTAATAAACAAAACTTGACATTTTATAGAGCTGATTTCAACTTTAATTTATGCTGAGTTTTAGGTTTTTGGTCAGAACCCAAAAGTATCGAACCCATTAAAATCTTGAGAACTTTGGTATAGTGGCAAGGGTAATACTCTCCGTTTGGGAGGACGCACGTTCGTAACCCATAAGAGACAATTCTTTGTGGATATTAAATAGTTAGATGGTTTGATCGCCAACCTTTAATAAAGAAAAATAGTGTACGAAAATCTTTATTTTGTTCATATGTAACATATAAATTCGTGTTTCTAAAATTTCTACAATTTCAGATTTGCCGCAGGTTTTAGAGAGTATGAATAACAAATTCCAATTTCACAAAATTTACACGATAACTAGGAACCAATCAAACCAGCAAAGATAGAAAAACGGAAAAAATAAACAAATTAAATCAAGATAATTGACACAACCTTCAGAGCCAGATTTAATTTTTTTTAGTCAGCCATCAATGGCAATTTTACTAAAATCAAACAAAACATAGAAAGAGAAAAAGGGACATATGGAAAGGAGGGGTAGCGCACTAAACAAAAGTGGCCAGTTCGATTTTCCCTCACGACTTCACAAGTCTTTGTGAAGATTTTTTATTAAATCGTTCATGTGCAACGGAGCGTGTTTTTAGGTTAAAGAGGTAAACACAAATAAGGTTGTACCACACAATTCTTCTAAGAGTAATTTCTTCAAACACCTTGTATGCATACATCAAATCACAAATAAATGGAGAAAAAGAGGAATCACACAAGACACCAAACAATAAACAAGCAAGCACAAGAAATTAGAGAAGACACAATATTTTATGTGGAAACTCTTTCGGGAGAAAACCACAGAAGTATACAACACATATTCACTAGATCAAAGAGTCTTACAAGTACAAGAAATTAAAACTCAGAAATAACACTTTCTTACAAATTGCAAGAAGAAGACAACAAAATCCTAGAAAATTTGATGAAGAAGAAAATTGAGAAGACCAAAAGGAACGGCTCACAGTTTTTTTGGAAAAAATGCGGCACACCCCATCTCTATCTCTTTGTCTCCTCTTTCTTACGGAAATCACTTCCGTGAAAAAGCCTTAATGGGCCGGACCCATTATGCATTGACTTCAATGGAACAAGTGTTTTATTTACTGCAAGCACATTTCAAATTCTCATCTCGAATATGCATGCTAGAAAACTTATATGTTGCCAAGACCAATCTGTGTTGAGATTAGATCCCAAGTCTACGATTAGTTTCCGTTCTCCTTTATCCCATCCAAACCTAATTCATCAGACAAAGTAAAATGTCTATTCTTCAATTCAAACTGGGGCAGTTGCAAAGGTAATCACAAATGGGATGTTTTCAGCGTACATTTTGAAAAGGATTATTGGAACAACCATGTGCAAAAGTAAAAACCTCTTGGGCCTATGCGGCATACACCTGACCGTTGCAGCTACCACTTAGTGGCGAATTTTTCATTTCTTTGGTTATGAAATATTTGGATTCACTGTTTTTTGATAACTAAATACTCATTAGCCTAGGAGTTTATCGTTTACTGGAGTTTTATTATTCTGTCTGTTAGAAGAAAAGCATATAATCTAAAAAAATAATCTAGAAAATATTTGAGGGATAAAAGGGCCAAGTAGACAGCACTAGAATGATGCATCATTGGCTGGTAATTCTGTTATAAATTCATTGAAATTATATGGATAATGACATGTATCTCTTGAATGCCCAATCATTAGTTACACCTCATGCATATGCATGCATTCTCCTTGTCACTTTTTGCTCAAATACAAAATAAAATGGCAATAAGACTCCCCAATTAATCCAGTCCAATGCAAAACTACAACAGCTACATATAAATAAAAACACTAAAAAGAATGAAAAAATATCCAACATGTAAATCTTTGCCAATAAAAGAAAAAGGCAATGAATGCATAATACGAGAAAGAACACATAACAACAATCTATTTTCTTTGAAATAACAGAAATAACACAAAATTAAGTATCAATCAGACAGACCCAGATTGGTATTGCTGCATCTTGTGCTCCTCGACAACTCCCAATTGAGACATCAGCAGCCACAAATGAGTGAGTAATTCACCACCTCTCCTTAGGGACTTGGCATGTTGGTATGAATCACAATTAATGGCGGCATATCCCAGCATCTCCATCCAGATCTCACTAATTAACTTCCATTTTATTTCTGAATTAAGTTTGTTCAACTGTGCTGCAAGTTGACAGCAGTCTTTTAATACAGATTCAGCCCTTTCCTCCTCTTTCTGCCTGCGGTTATCCTTCTCAACCTTACGCCTATCCTTCTCACCCTTACGCCTACCCCAGCATCTCAAATATGCCCATATCTTATTTAATACAAATATATCCTTTTTATTTGTTGGTTGAAAGCCGTCAAGCTGGTTCTTGTGCAACATCTGTTGGTCGATGTCCGTCAGCTTGTCCTTGTGCATCATCTGTTGGTTGATGGCTGTCAGCTGGTTCTTGTGCATCATTCAGCTCTGAGTCCAGTGGAGCCCCATAAAGCTCTTCTCGTGCTTTCTTTTGTTTGAGCTTTCCCTTACCCTTGAATTTCTTCTTCACAACATCACATATGGCCTCAAATCCTCTCATACCATATCCGAGCTGCATCATTGACTGCTGCTGGGTTAGGAGATAGAGCATGTAATTGGATGTCTTCCAACTCACATCACGCTCGGTGTCAACCGAGACAATACTGTTAGGTGGGTTGGGATTAAATTCTCCATAATAACAAATGTCTGTGGCAACATGCCACAAAATAATTAACTCATCAAATTCCCTTTTCATACACCACTCCAGATTCTTCAGTTGGCCATGACGTTCCAATGACTTGCCTCCCCTATAGGATCTAGCCTCTTTTAACACATTGTATATATGAACGTTTTGTGCTCTCCTTTTCGCCTCAGTGAACATAATATCCTCAAACTTCCCCTGTACCAAGGGAATTGACCTACTCTCACGCATGTTGTCCCATTTTCGTTTTATTGTAATTACTTTTTTCATGATGCAGTTACTTGAGGTGTACCTTTCTCTTAGGCAGAGACCAACTAGATTGAACTGGCCGATATTTCTCGACCACCGATTTTTTCCCTTCCTGAAAATTCCTTTCACCATTGAGGTTATACCATTTGCAATACACTTTCTCCATCCCTTCTTTCTAAGAGACACAACTGTCCAGTCCGAGGATATAAGAAGCACGGCAGCGATGACCTCAAGGATGAGGCCTGCACCGAATAGGATATAGGTTATGATAATATCTTTAGATGCATATTTTTGCATGTCAAGATGATGAAATACAACCAGTGCTGCTATGATGGAGACCAGAGAGAAACAGCGCATTGTACGGCCTAAATTGTAGTGCATGTGGACTGCCTTCGTATGTAGGATGTCATACAGGAATGAGAGCTCTATGGCGACCAATTCAAGTGCATCCTTTGCATCCATTTCTGAGAAGTGATCCTGACTCTCCATTAGCAGATCTGCGGGAAAAGTTACATCTACCAAAAGGCGCTTGAACTTATTGAACCAATAATAACCATCACAAATGGCCTTACTGTCCTTTTCGCTTTCGTCCAACCCATCTGCATAAAGTTAAAAAAGTATTTTGTTAATAATTGCTCTCTCAATCACTATTATCACCCTTTTTTCTTGGGACATCCAAATATTGGTAATTTGCATATTTTTAATGCTTGAGGTATATCGGTCTTGGATAGACGTTATTTGTGATATTTGTTGGGATCATATTAATGTTCTTTTTAAACTAATTTCGAATAGAACATATCTGTCTTTTAAAGTTTTAGTTTTAGTTTATGTCTTTTAAGAAAAATTCCTTATGATAAACATTTTCAGAATTCATTCATATCTGTCTTGTAAAGTTTATGTCTTTTAAGAAAAACATCTGTTTCTCGGTACTGTACAGTAATTTAGTACTTACAATGAATTTTACCGAGGGATAACACAGAGGATTGTGAAGAATACCTACTTATACTCTACCGTCCATTCTCTACGAGTCAAATTTCTGCACTAATGCTTCTCAAGTATAGGTCCCATAATGATATTCATTTCTTTGTATACAATACCATACTGTGAATACTGAACAGGGTGCATGGATCTACCTAATATTTATTCTTCTTAGCTAATGTGATATTTTCATTTCTTCATTATGTATCGATTATGGTTATAGATACATTAATGTTTAATACCCATTATACTACAGATTAAAATCAGTAGAAAATTATTAAATATAATTTGTTTGACATATGTTTGATGTTATATAAAATTACATGCAAGTGGGTCATATTAGTAAACCTTTCTTATCTTTTTTTTATTTTTATTTTTAAGAAAAATATAATTGACTAATTCACTATCCCTAAAGCACCAAACTCGTTTATTTTATGTACCTCTTGATAGTACCCAGAGTACCATATTTTATCCGTCCGCCCTGAACATTTTGTTCAGTGAGCTTTCTGCAACCTACCTCGTTTGTTCTTTAGCACTTTTGTTCTTAAATAAAGATGAGAGTTGAGCTCTCAACTTTAAATAATCATAAAAATATTTGAACACAATTCCGAAAATACAAATTTCCACATGGAAAACGCTGCCTTAACTACTAGATTAAAAAAATATCTTTACAAGGTAGAAAAAAAATTTTACCAGACTGGAAAAATTTGAATGACATTATTGAAAGTTTGAGCTCGAAGAAGAACTGGTTATTTTTTTTCATACGGCACCATAGTAAACGAAATTAAGTATATAGTTCATAGTATATGTTAACTCTTAACTATTACATAAATAAAATTAGATTAATGGGTCCTTACTCAGACGCAAAAAAATGAATCTAATACATGATAGTTTGTCAATGTAGTTACCAATAATCCTTCATATCCCTGTCGACTTTTGTTCTTAATTTGCAGAAGCATTTTATGTGTATTTGCTTCATATGTGTACGTGTGTTGTGGATACATTATGGTTAGTATTAAGTCTCAAGCTAGGATGGCTAGAGTGAATTTTAAAATTGGGGAAATACTAAATTGGGTACCTTGCTTATTTTGAATTTATGGCTGTACATCACTTTTGGCCGGAAACATATCTTCTCCAGTTCCACAATATTTCTTCTAACAAAAAATCATTGGGGTAAACCTTTTCGTAATGCATTTGTTTCACCAGAAAAACATGAGTTTTTTTGGCTGGTGATAGCACGGAGGAAAATAAAAAAATAACTACTAATGCTCTTTTAATTATCGATGAGTCGGATGACTACACTAAAGCATCTTTTTAACAAAGTAGTAAAATATTTTCTTCTTAGCTAATGATATTCTCGACGGTACTGGTAAAATATATTGATTTCTTAATTTGTTTACCGACTATGAATTTACATAAATGCTGTTTCATACCCATTACAGTACAAAGTAAAATTAGTCGATAATTATATAACAAAATCCGCTTATTTGTCATATGTTTAATTGTGTATAAACTTAAAAGTGGTTTGTATTAGTAAAACTTTCTTTTTCCATTTTTCAAAAGAAGATACAGTTGTTAATTGACTAACACTAAAGAGTCGATGTCGATTATCTAAATATCCCTTGATTTTAAATAATTGGTGTTGTGCACATGTTGGTTCCCTACGTTTGTTTTGGAGAACTCTCTGCTATCAACCTCTGCTGTCTGTTTGGCTTAAATAATTCACTTTTTGATAAAGATGAAAGTTGACTTTCTCAACTTCAAATATTCAAAAAGAAAAATTTACCCAATTCCGAACCTACTCTTCGCACGAAAAAAGCGCTGCCAGAACTACTAGTATAAAACTGATTCTACTTAAATGCTTTATTTTATTTTTTTTACAAAATATGACATAGTAGAACTTTTCATTTTTATGGTTGAACAAGTAAATAAACAAACTGAACAGACTGAAACAATGCATAATAATTAAAAATATTATATATAAATTTATGGTCAAAGAAACCAAACCAACCGAGATAGGTAATGTGTTAGGCTATTGAAACCAGTGACTTTTCTCTTAAGATAAGATTATATCAAGAGTTAGCCTAGTGGTGCATGAATTCATGAGCAACATACAACAGGAGATTCCTAGTGCATGCTCTTTGCTAATGATGTGGTGTTAATTGATTAGGGTGGGATAGGGATTCGTACGAAACTATAGTTGTGGAGACAGACTTTAAAATTGATGAGTTTTAGATTTAGTAGACCTAAATTGAGTATATTAAATGTGAGGTCAGCCGTGTCAAATAAGAGGATGGAAATGTCACTTTGGCTAGACAAGTAGTGCACAAGAAGGACACCTTTTGATATTTGGGGTCAATGCTAATGAGTGATGACGAGATTGATGAAGGTTTTAGCCATGGGATAAGAGCAAGATGGGTGAAATGGCATCACACATCTGGCATCCTATGTGATAGAGAAGTCCCGCAAAAGCTAAAAGACACATGCTACATGATGGTGATATTGTATGGTGCAGAATGTTAGGATTACTAAAAGACAACATGTCTAGAAGAAAAATGTAGCAGAAATACATATATTGTGGTGAATTGATTTGAGAAAATTAATTTCATTAATTTCCCAAATTGGATTATATATTTGCACATGTTACATTCAAGATGGGTGAAAGATATTCACTAAGCTCATCTAGTCACATAATCTAGAAAGATCTAAAGAGCTAAGACCCTTTGTGAGGCAATTCATCACTTTATCCTCAGTTGGCCCGTGACTTAACTTCAGTATTCCACTATTTAGCTTTTTCTTGATGAAAAACCTATCAATCTCAATGTGCTTGATTCTGTCATACTGCACCAGGTTATTGGCAATGCTGATTGCTGAATTGTAATCACACCATAGCTTCATGTGAATCCCTCAAGACATCTTCAACTCCACCATAACAACTCAAAAACTCTCAAGGCCATTGCTCTATACTCAGCCTCAACCTTAGATTGTGCCACTACCGATTGCTTTTTGCTCTTCCAAGAGACCAAGTTACCTCCTCTAAATATACAATACTCCGAGGTAGACCTCCTATCGTCAGCAATCTGAGCACTATTCTTGAATAACAATCCATTACCTATAGCACACTTCAGGTATCTCAGAATCTGATAAACTGCATCCATACGGCCTTCCTTGGATCATGCATGTAGCGACTCACCACGCTTACGGCGAACGAGATATTGGAATGAGTGTGACTCAGATAAATCAGCCATCCTACTAACCTCTGATCTCTCTCGATCAACTAGCATTGATCAATTAGAGAAACTGCAGGCCTATATTCCAACATGCATGTTTCTTTGAGCAAATCTAGTACATATTTCCTCTAAAATAGAACAATCACATCTGCTCTACAAGCGACCTCAATCCCAATGAAGTATATGAGAAAACTGAGGTCCTTTACCTCAAATTATTTGCCCAATCTCACCTTTAGCTAAGCAATCTCTCCCTCAACATCACTAGTGAATATTAATATGACCACCATATTTTAAATAAAACACCGTGTCGTCGGCATTGATCTACTGATAGCCCATGCCCCCAATAGCTCTCCTGAACCTGTCAAACCAAGCTCGAGGAGATTGTTTAAATTCATACATTGACTTCCATAGTTTACATACCTTTCCCATTATATGGTTTGTGCAAAAGCCTAGGGATATCTCCATATACACCTCCTCCTACATATCCCTATGAAGAAACACATTCTTCATATCGAGTTGGTGTAATTTTCATCCACCATTCACAGCAAGAGAAACAAGTGTCCTGACAATGCTCATCTTTGTCAACAGTGTAAATGTCTCATCATAGTCAATGCCATACATCTGAATATACTCTTTCACCAGCAATCACGCCTTGTAGCGATCAACTTTTCCTTCTGGAGTTTTTTTTACAATGAAAACTCATTTGCACCCAACTGTCTTTTTACTTGCTGGTAGCGACACTATTAACCATGTCCTATTCTTATCAAGGGCATCAAGTTTCTACCGCATGAAAGCCTTCCACATTGGATCCTCTTTAGCTTCTTGCCAACATTTGGGCATAGAAACTGTATCCAGAGATGCAATAAATGCCCCATGCACAGGTGATATGTTAGAATATGAGACAAATTGAGCAATATCATGTGGGAAACCATATCAATTAGGGGGATATCTAGCATTGCTTAGAGAAGTCCTCCTCAATGCTGTGCCAGAGGAAAAGTGAGGAATTATACCACCTTAATCGAATGGACTTTGAGGCACACCAATCTCAGTATGGATAGAACCTTCATCTTGCCGACCCTCATCAATCTTAGTCGACACAAGCATATGACCTCATCCTTTGACCTCCTCCTTTGATACACTCTTAACTCTCTCTGATTGCGATTCTCCTCATGTGCACTCTCATTTTGCTAAACCTCATTCTGCTTTCTCCTCCTCTGGTACACTCTCAACTCCCCTTAAGTCTTATTTTTTCCTCTTCTTGGGCGAAATCTTCCAACTCATGCTCATCTAACTCTCCCATAGGACAAGGGCACTAAATAAATACCACATTTACTAGTATTTCACCACCACTAACCTCCTCCTATCACCTAATACTCCCAGTATCAAGCGAGTCATAAAAATGTTAGGTCACACCCCAGGAATAATATGATTCTAGCTCTCGAAAGGTAACATCCATGCTTACAAACAACCTCCGTTCTACTGGGTCTCCATCTAACATATCCCTTATGAGTGGCAAAATAGCCCATAAAGACACACTTCACAGCCGTGGAATCCATTTTTCCTACTGTTGGTTTGTTATTCTTCACAAAACAAACACATCCAAAGACCTTCAAGGGAAGAATGCCCTTGTTATCTCCCTTCAACATTTCACATGGAGTTTGCCATTCCAACACCCTAAAGGGCATTCTGTTAATCAGTTGTGTGGCCGGCAAAACTACTTGTCTAGACAAATATTTCAGAACATTCATGGAGACCATCATGAATCAAGCTACCTCTATTATTTCTCTCGGCTACACCATTTTGAGGCCTTGTTTGTATATTTTATCCCATTATCAGATCTTTGTACCATTACCACTGCACCATACTGAGTCTGAACTACCTTATGGAAGTCCTTGAACATGATGATTCTTGTTTTTAGTAACCAAATAACATTATTATAATTTCTGTTGTTGAGCAAGGTCCCTATACATCTGAATGTATTGAAATCAAAAGTGCGAGAACCTCTACTACCTGAGCTCACATAAGAACTTCTTTTATGCTTCCCAAACTCACACACATCACACACAAGTTTATGTTTGTCATCTTTCTCATACATTGATGGGTACAATAAATCTAATAAGTTGAAGGAAGAGTGCCCCATGCGCTGATGATATAGAACCAACTCATTGTCGACACTCATACTCCTACCCTATCCTCTTGCCTCTGCTCTATCCACTATAAATATCAGCACTGTGTCCATCCCCTCTCTATCCAAGTACCACAATATATTATACCATGTGTCAGTCCCAAGTCTTCGGCCTATCTCTTTCTATTGAAAGAAAAATAGAACTGATGGATAACAAGTTTACAGGAAAAGAAGGAGCATGTAACACGTTAGAAAGGTTCATGGACTTGGTACACTTAACGGTGCCCTTACCTACTACAAGTTGTGCAGTGCCATCAGTAGTCTGAATGCTCGCTAGTACTACTAGGTGAGCATAGGTATAAAACTCATGGTGAGCTCCCGTGACATGTTGAGATGTACCATAATCTACTATCAATTCTGATGTTATCGTAGAAGGTCTAGGGACAAGTACGTGTGTTGAGTATTTTCGTCTGAGTGAGCAAAAGTGGCAACAATACCCCTGAATGAAGATGTGAAGGGTCCCTCAGCAGTGGCCTTCTTTCTATCATCGCTAGCCAGTTTCTTCCTCCTCAACATCTCGAGAAGCTCATGATCCTCCTTCGTGAAAGGGGAGTGAGTGTCTTCGTCCTCCTCAGCCACTTTTAGATTTGCCCGGTACTCTCCATACTGGCCAACTCTACCTCCTTATCGACTACCACAGTCACTCAGTCGTCCTCGTTCACCTGTACCTCTCTCTCTAGGATACTTTGGACAAACCCTACTCAAATGCCCCAGCACACCACAGTTATAACAGTTGCGACTCTCACAGTTACTAAGCCTTGATGTCTCCAAGGCCGATGACATCCCTGATGATTGTTGGGACTATGTTCCTAATAGTAAACCCTTTGCCCGCTTCACCAGATTCAACAATACCTTCTCATTGTCCTCATCTAACTTATCAAAGAACTTATCCATCCTTTCAACCCGTGCTTACCTCACAATAGTAGCACAAGTTACAATCCTTCTCACAACCCACAAAAGTACATCAAACAACACAAACAGAAAAATCTATTTTTGAAATCAATATTCATGGGTTACTGTAGCATGACCCAGTTACTATAGTAGATCAACTCTTTTGAACTCATTATTCTAGCATGATCTATTTACGATAGCAGATCTTCCTTTGAACAAACCTAGACCACTCCAATCACACCGTGTCTCTCTTCTTCATCTTAACCCACCACAGGTCTATGGGAAAACTCCCCCCACATGAGCGATAGAGAAGAGAGAGACCTCTCTTGTTTGTTGGCAGAAGAAATGAAGCAGCAGACTGGTGCTGGCAAAGCAACTTTGAGTAAACTAGATCAGACAGAAACAAAGTGGACTAAAAAGGAGCGGTGAAGCTCTAATACCAAATTGATTTGAGAAACTTAATTTAATTAATTTCCCAAATTGGGTTATATAGTTGCACATATTACATAGAGGTCCCTAAACTATTTCCTAATTATTCATTTAAGAAATATTCTTGAGACAATATTGATTACCAACATGGTGAATCTGTGGTCATACAAGAAGGGAGCGAATAAAAAACAACGCTATATGTGACAAAAATTTGGGTTGCACCGATTGAAGAGAAACTTGTCCAACATTGCTTGAAATGGTTTGGGCATCTCCAACAGGAGCCTCCCGAGGTACCGGTGCATCCTAGAATTATAAGTTGTTTCGAAAGAAGAAGGAGGGGTAGAGGTTGGCCTAAATAATAAGGGAGAAAACAGGAAAAGGGACATGAGGGAATGAAATGTGTCCAAAGAGTTGGATTCGGACCATAGCCTGGTAATCAGGATTTAGGGGTGTATTTATAGGTTTAGGTCCTAAGATTTATAGTGTTGGTATACTATTGTTAGCATTGTTATTAGTATCATTACTATTAGTATTGGTGCCATTATTAAGATTTATAGTGAAAGGTTGGGATATATGTACCTTTAGCAGTTCCATTTGTTGGGTCGATGGACTTTCGAGGTAGTATTATCGTTATTATCTGAGTGGAGAACAATTCAATCAAACAATAAGGTACTCAAAGAAAAAAATACGATTTCACTCGAGGTAATTTTCTTAACTGGTTATCAGTGGAAGGTAGGGGTACATGTACCTTTAGTAGTTCCATTTACTAGGTCAATGAGGTTCGAAGTAGTATTATCGTTGCTATCTGAGTGGAGAAAAAATAAATCAAATAATAAGGTACTCTAAAAAAAAAATAAGATTTTACTCGAGATAATTTTGTGAACCGGATGTTAGTGGAAGGTTGGGATATATATACCTTTAGTAATTCCATTTTCTGGGTCGACCAAATTTGAGGTAGTATTATTGTTGCTATCTGAGTGGATAACAATTAAATCCAATAATAAGGTACTCTTAGATAAAAAATGATTTAACTTGTTATAAATTTGTTACCCGGATGTTAGTGGGATCTAGGGATATATGTACCTTTAGTAGTTCCATTTGCTGGGTTGACGGGATTCGAGGTAGTATTATTGTTCTTATCTGAGTGCAAAACAATTAAATCAAATAATAAGGTACTCGTAGCAAGAAATAAGTAATTTTCTTAACCAGATGCTCGAGATAATTTTCTTAACCAGATGTTAGTGGATGGCTGGGATATAAGTACCTTTAGTAGTTCCATTTGCTGGGTTGATGGGATTGGGGGTAGTATTATCATTCTTATCTGAGTGCAAAACAATTAAATCAAAGAATAAGGTACATGCTCATAGCAAGAAATAAGATTTCGCTCAAGATAATTTTGTTAACCGGATGTTAGTGGAAGGTTAGGATATACGTACCTTTAGTAGTTCCATTTGCTGAGTTGTCGAGATCCGAGGTAGTTTTATCATTCTTATCTGAGTGCAGAACAATTAAATCAAAGAATAAGGTACTCGTAGCAAGAAATAAGATTCTGCTCGAGATAATTTTATTAACCGGATGTTAGTGGAAGGTTGGAATATATGTGTACCTTGCTTATTAAAATTTATTGGGCTGAGTTCTGAGATAATTTTGTCCTTTAGATTGTCCTTGCTTCCTAAGCGGAGAGCATGGGTCCTTTCCGCAAACTTTATTAGTCCCGGAATGAAAACTAACATTGTTGGTATCCACATCAACCCCTTTGGTGGTGATTGCCAAAATACATAAATTGTAACTATAACCTGAACAACTAGCCCCAAAAGGTGACGCCACCAGAGCTCGTTATCCTCAACTGAGTATGATGTAATGCTATCCGGACCCCCCAGGTGAAGCAGGAGGAATGGGGCCCACAGGACAGTGAGTTTGCCTGGCATGGTTCCACTGTCACCACTTTCTTCATGGTTGGCCTGGTTGCTGATGTTACCCAGTGCTAATGTGGCAACAGAGTCAGCAGTCAGGTACAACAGCCAGAGCGTGAGCTTGAGCACCGTGTTTTTGGTGCGTTTACGCAACGGTGCCAAGGCAATGAGACCTATTTGCATACCAAGGCTGAGTAGGACGAGAACAATTACCTCGTTTGTGCTCCATCGGTTTTTCCATTTGTCATAGTTAATCTCCATTCTCTTCTCTCTCTCTCTCTCTCTCTATCTCTTTTTGAAACCTTGATAGTGGCTTCCAAGTCACTCTCTCTATCTCTCCTTGTCTCCTCCCTCTTTTTGGTCTCTTGCTTGTAGATGCCTGGTTAGATCTAAGCCTTGCTCAACAAATACAAATATTACTGTTGCTTCCAACGATTAGCTAGAATCATTGAGCTCAACAACTGAGTCAACGTGAGATTTTATTTATTTATTATTATTTGTCACGTGACATGTTTGTTTCAGTTGACTAATAAAACTTTATTACTGCAATGCACAGATCCAGCTCATATAGTCATATGTAATGGCCGAAATTCATGGAAGCGACTTTTATTAAAGGAATATTAATTTGGTTATCAAAAAGTACAATGAAAGCCCGTTTTTGAATTACAAATAATATATATTATGCAAGAAACCATGTCTCTATTGGTTTAATTGTATAATAACAACTTGAAAAAATTGTAAAACGAAACTGTTGTTATCAAACTTTGATCTATTGTTTGCGGCAAGATATTACCTTATTAATTTTGTTGTTTTTTTCAATTTTTTTAGTGTAAAATTTATAGATATGATTTTTATTTTGTGCCAGCACTAATAACTAGAATGAATTAATTAATAAATAAACAATGTACAAAAACGCTGCAATTTTGCAATTTTGCAATTTTGAAGCCAATCTAATTGGTTTTGGAGACAGTTCACAAATGGACATAGGAACACACTAGTTCTACTCTCTCTCTATATATATATGTTTTATTTTGGTCTTGAAGAAAGGAGATAAATCAGATTATATTCACCTAATTCGAGTCGTATATTTATTAGACATGATTGTGTCTAACTTTTTTTTAGCTTAAAATAAATATGCCGATATTTCATTTGAAGCAATTAAGTACTCAATGGAGTCAAGTTTCGAGGCGTGACTAATTAAGTGGTAATATGGTTGAGTATTTAATTTTGGCTGAACTTCAGTATATTTCGTTTTGTTTTGACATGAATCTTAAGTATGTGAGATTTTGGATTTGTATTTTGAAAATTTATGAAACATTTCAATGATTTAAATTATAACACTTATCATTTGGTTGGAAGAAAACAAGCCAGGCTCTCTGCTTGAATTGTTTAAGCAATTGTTGCCTTAAACAAATCCTTACAATGGTAGATTACAACTAGCAATTTATAGTGCCGTTGACTATTTAATATATTATTCCCATAACTTATATTACTGTATTTTTGCAAACGTTGACGACAAAATAACCAATATGTCCAAAGTTTTACAGGAATTGTTGTACAATATTGTTCTTAAAAATGTTGTTGCCAACAGATAACTGGACCATATTCCTGAATAAACTGTTGAATATATTGGCTTTAGTTTCACATTTATAATGATTTATTTCATAAAATCGTTTGGTCTGGTAGTTTGGCCAGGTTCTTTAATTTGTGCATTTTTATTAACAGAGTACAATGTCCTTTCTATTCATTTTAATATCCTAGTCATTGGAGCATATACAAATATACATGTCATAGAATGATAGGGTTGAACAATGTTATACTTGTTTTCTTTGTTTTCAGTTTTAATAACTCTTGTAATTTTTCTTTTCCTTTTTAGCTTCTGAAAGGTAATGTACTAATGTAAGCCAAGTAATATTCATTTTTTTTAAAATTAAAAAAGTACAAGAAGGGAACAAAAACTTATATATAAGACACATCCCGGCCCTCCTGTGAGCCAAAGGACATCCATTCCTGGTTAAACAAAACATTTCCTGAAGGGACCCACATCCAGGGTAGAGGTAGCAATATAATAAGAGAGTTGAGAAACAAATAAAAATTAATTTATATATAATATACCAATAACCAAGTTATCTGTCTGTCTGTCTCTCTCTCTCTCTCTCTCTCTCTCCAAGGTGTGCTTCCAATGTATATTTCTTTATCTCCCTCTCTATTTCCAAGGCGTGCTTCAAATGCAATGATCCCGTAACTCGTTGACAAAAGAGGTGCTATATTGATATTATTTAATTTGGACTAACACAAAATTTATGCCATAAAAACTAATATGATTGTTCATTTTAAGCCCTTACAAAATATATCCCACAAAATTTATCCCATACAAAATATAAAGATTTAATAAAATACAGCGACTTTAGATAGCACTACAATTACATATGTATTTATATATGTTATCTGTTCATGATCATACCATATGTCATTAAATTTTAACTATTATTTGTTAAGTTATAGAGTCCAAATATTGAACAAAATATGACATTAGTTAAAATAAAATATGTTGTATTGATAATTAAATTTCTTGATAAAATGGACAACCAATTAATTGGCTGTTAAAATGAAATGTTCTCCATAATTGTAGATTGTCTATTTATTTCAATTTTAAATCCATTGATCATCCATCAAGTGGCCAACAAATTTTTTTAGTAATTAATTTTTATTTTAATACAAAACATTTGTGGATGGGTCTATCTATCTTGTTGTAAGACTGGATTCTTAAACACGAGAATATATAAAATATAAGTGGATGTTAAAGAACCTTATTATCTTTGTGCGCAAATCATATATGCATAATTAGTTTTAAAAAAATTAATGTAAAAAAATTAATGCAAAATTTACAAATAATATCTTATTTCAATAATGACACGGACTTGATTTATAATAGAAAACAGGCAAATAATTATATTTTTTTCAAGTATAAACTTAGCAAACACTTGAATTAAAATAATGCTCCATTTCGTCTTAGTTGAAATTTAATCTCTTAGGGTTCTCTCTCGAATATCATCCCCGTATCACAATCTACAAATAATTATATATGGTCACTTCTTTTTTTTTTCTTAGGGGAAGACGGAAATGTGATGGTTAAAATAACATGTAATTAGTTTCACAAAGTGATGAGTACAATTGTATTTGGGTGTTCTAAGTTTCAGAAAATAACATGTATAAAATTTTAAAATTTTAATTATTTGTAGACACAAAAATTTATGCGTACATTGGATCTAAGATTTATTGAATTAATTTATCGTTAATTAGATGCCGAGAGAAGTGGTGAAGCCGATGGAAAACAGAATATTTTAATACTGATCATTTCGGTGGAAGATACCCATCTTAAAAAGTAGTTGAGAATACAATATCAGTAATTGACATTTCCTCAAGGGTTGAATTAACAAAATTTTTTGAAGATGAGTTTCACGTGGGAGCATACAATGCGGATCATGTGCCCTATGAATATTACTCTGTAGCATTTTCCATTGAACAGAAGTGGCAATAATATAATAAAATATCTGCTGCCAATAAAAATGGATTCAACTTCTCTCCAATACTCTAGGGGATGGGCCTTACTTTACGGTTTGAGATTAAATCTCACTGCTTTGGGATTCGGGCTAGTGCAGGGGCAGTATTATTTGGCTTTGATGTTCGTGCAAGGTTAAAAAAAGGGTCCGAATCACTAATTGTAAAAGATTCCCTTCTGCAAATATTGGAAGGGATGTGAATGCAATAACAATAGCGTTGAGAAACTTCACTATACTACTAAAATTATTATCGTTATCCCGCAGCATTCGCATTAGCAGATCAAGAGGTGCGTCTTCACTACTACTGAAATTGATTTGGGTAATACATTTTTCAATAGTTACTTTAAATTGGTGAGCCAAAATTTCACTACTACTGAAAAGGCGGCTATATATACACGGCTGAAAATGCTAATGACACATGATTCAGCAATTATACTGTGAGCATTGTATATGAAAGTGTCGATATATTGTATAAATTTGTGCAACCATGTCTATAAAGAAGTTACAAACACGGTTCCAATAAGGAGACCTTGCTAGACCTCAAAAAAGAAATTCAAACATGGTAATTGTGTATAATAACGTTGGTTATATACACAGTTTTTACAAGGAAATTGTTTATGATTTGTGGAAATCATACAAGGTTGGTATTTATGAATCGTGTTTGTAAACCAAATTAACCCCTCATTAAACAAATGGAGTAATTATACCGAATCTTTAAACCAAATTAACCCCTCATTTTACAAGTATGGTAGTAATTATGAGCAAGTAGATCTATAGATCATAAGTGGTGAAAATCTACCAATGCGTGAATCATAAATACCAATTGCAGATCTCAAGGTCTCCTCCATTTGTTTATGTTGATTAAGTCGAGTTCTCATCTCATATGTACCCAGCTTTTCATGTCTACTAAACTACTTCATATGTTATATTTGAACCATTGACTTTCTAACCCCCAGGTCCCACAAGTGCATTGCCCTCTATCGGAAAAATATAAAAAATAATCTCACGTTTTTCCAACATAATTAATGCTTTTAGATAGGATGTCACCATACCTAAGTCTTATTGAGTTTTTTTTTTTGAAAAGCTTGGCAGCAGCTGCTAGGTTGTATATATTAAAAAAACAAATCTAGTACATTTTGAACCGCTAGGTAGGCAACCACTTACATCCTCTATGGCAAAAATATAAAAACCGAGTTAAATTCTCTATTGCAACAACCTAGTACATCCTCTTCTTCCAGCCCTCATATGCAACAGTTACCTCATTAAATCTAATTGTTTTAGTTTGGACGATATACAATAATATAGAAACAGACAAGTAAATATTAAACAAAAATTGTTGATCAACTACGGAAACACAGGTAATCAATATGAATTTCAAGAGTCAATATGTGTGTATCTATATACTTTTAAAACTTAGACAATATCAAAAGTTTATGAACAGCAAACAATCTACCGGATAGGAGCTTAAATAGATCTTTCTTTCTAGTTTTGGATTTTCTTAACAAGTTACTGTGCCCATGCATCTCATGGATTTTCTTCACAAGTTCTATGTTGGTATAAACTAGTTTTGGGGGCAAGCTCCTAGTTGTATACAACATGCTTTCCAAAGAAAGTAATGTCTGTTTTCAAAAAAACAAGTATCATTGAATGATCAGATGCCTATCTGTCCGACCTCTAATTAAAAGTGTGTCTTCCCTTGGAGCGGATACAATATTCACATCACCATATGATAAGTGATTGGAATCTCAATCCCTTTCCCAATCATCACTTGTGTCTAGATGCCTATCTGGTATTGCATCGACCCCTTCACTATCAACATCAGTAACATCCTAATTAACTGTTGGTAACAGTCTAGGTATTGACTTAAGTACAGATGGAAATCTAACTTGCATTTTGAGTTCAGATGGGAGTGGGAGTGGTGATAGCTTGGAGGTAAAATCTAGGGACTAATCAGGGGCATAATTGTCATAAATGGGTGGTACATAACCCAGGTTGTGGTACGCCGGATTGTCATAACCCAAGTTGTAGTAACTTGAGTTGTTTTGGGAAAAAGGTTCAACCCAAGGTTGAACCGGAACTCTCCTTGAAAATAGATCCATTATTAGGATATTTTCGAACTCAAATATATTGCCAACAGCTCTCCATAACCCCTCACAAAGAAATGTACCCCCCCCCCCCACCACCACCACCACCACCACCACCACCACCACCACCACGTTTTCATATAACATTTGCTTAATTTCCAGAAATGTGGTATTTTCATTAAACTTTCAACCCACGTACAATGCAATTAGCATTTTTTTCTTTACCAAAGTACATTAGCCAATAAACCTTTATTAATGATCTTAATTACCAAGAATTTGAATTAAAAAAAATTGATTTTTAAAAATTGAGTAAAAAATTGAATTAAATAAATTGAATTAAAAAATTAAATAAAAATATCTAAAAACACTGAAAAATCGCGTTCTCCTCTTCTGCCATTCTGTTGGAGAAAGTAGAATAATTTGTGAGTGGACAGGAGAGAGAAATCACCATTTTTATAAGGTTTACAGCTGACCACCCCCTCAGTGGGACAGTTTGATAAGGAGCAAACAGCCCCATCGTAGAGTGTTCAGGTCATTTTTAAAAAAATTCATGGGCGGGAGCATACTCTGTATTTTTTTTTGTAGTGTATTAAAAAAAATCGGGTCAAAATGTGTTATTCAATTTGTATATTTTAGATAATTACGCCAATTATAATTTCTCTTCAAATAATAATTTTTATGTGAAGGTATAAATTCGAAATCAAACTCTAAAGTGCGTTCTCAAAAGAAAATCCATGACTTGTGCGACAGAAAGAATATGTCTATATAATGTAATGCCAAAGAGGATATTAAAAATGCTTTATTAATTTTTGCAATATAGTCTTAATTAACAAACAAAATTCTGTGGTAAACAACAGTAATACATCATGCTAGATCATTATAATTAAAAAGGTTGGTGCAATTACTCAGTAAAGGTTAATAAATGACTTAGTCTTGGGAAAGGCGTCATACATTCATGTGAAACTACATTCATGTGACATGGAATATACTTCCAGATACAATGTGACTCGATTAGAAAATACATGCACATTTACAATTAATCTATTTTCTTACAAAACTGTTAAAGTAAAAGGTGAAAAATATAGAGTCCAACTAAAAAGGGACCTTCTGTTAGGATTCAAATTGGAAGTTAGGATTGGTGTTCTGAAAGAGAATAGCAATTTACTCAAAAACAAAACATATTTTTGCTCTGGCTTTACCTGTATCATATATTCATTATAAACTATACCTCCTTCTCTGTCCCTCTGCAACACAAAATTATAATCTCCCAAAAGGTAATTATTCTCAAATTGTGTAGATATTACTTTTCAGATCTCAAACTTGTTTCTATGCTCATGCAATGTAATAAGTTTTATAAAAGGCCAGCTTGAAGAACTTACCATGTACTACGTCATTATAAATTTTTTATGAGACGAAGCCAACACTTCTATCATTATAGAAAAATAATATCATAATTTTATGACATGTGAATTTATCTATCAGATTCAAATTAATTACATCAGCATACTGTGATCGTTAAGAAAAGTTTTAAAATTTGAGCTTAATTCAAATTGCATGAAACTCTGTTGAAAGAAAAAAAAAAAAAGTTTTTTAAAGTAATAAAAAAACACACAAAAAAAATTTAAAAATTTTCCCAAAAAACAAAAAGACTGAGAACAAGTTTACTGGAACATCCCGCCGTGCATTACTAAAAAAGACTGAAGAAAAGCATACAGATACATCCCTCTGCGTGTTACAGATACCTGACAAAGTAACATGCGGCTTCGCAACTTCTCTCGACATCTAATTAATGATAAAATTCATTGTTATCTAAATCTAATTTAACATGAATAATTTGTTTAGATAGAATTAAATTTTCTAAATTTCATACATATAATGGCTACTCGAATAGTTTACAATAAATTGCATACATTTCTCATTATAGTGAAGTTTCTGAAACTTACTCTTAATTTTATCTTCACATTTCCTTCTTGGATCTCCTAATCGACCAAACGAAACCAAAAAAAATAGTAAAGGAAGATACCGTGACCTTTATAAGTAGGTAGCAATTTGGGCATAGTGTTTGATACAAGGCACTAAACGATTAAATTTCAACCATGCAGAACGAAGTATGGACCTTTATTTTAATTCAAGTCCGCTGAGTTTAGACATTAAATATATCATTTACTTGTTTCCTATTTTGAACCCAGTCTGTTTTCTCAATGAAATAAGATTATCTGTAAATCCAACATTTATTTTTATGTATTAGACTTGCTTCATGATTTCCTAATGCCGTTTAGTACACATGAACAGCTGGGTACAGATGCGATCGATCTGAACTCTACTAAATCAACCAAATTAAACAAATAGAGGACACCTCGAGATCTGCCATTGAGTTTGACTAATGAATTAAAGACAAATTAGTTGTAAATGAAATCATGGAGCCCCCTTCAAATTAACTAAAGTTGTAAAATGAGCCCACACAACTTAATTAACCATGCACCTAATTGAGGAAGGTACATCCTCATTTGCATAAGGATGCCAGATTGGCATGAAATAATTTTTTTATGAGTCAAATTTTTATTTATTTATTCATAGACATATAAAAAAAATATTAACAATTCTCACTTAATTTGTAGTTTATCAATTTTTTTTTAAGGAAAACAACTTTATATTATTAAATTATTATTGAGTATATCTATAGTAGATACAAAAGAATAATTTTGTTCAATACATAGAAAATATACAAAAAAATAATTTATTTATTAAAAGATCCAATTGGTCCAAGTCAATGTTTTTAGCTGCCCTAACTATCATTTTATTTTATCTTTCTCCAAAGCAACAGTGACATATATGTAATATAATTTCTTCAAAATTCTAATCTGCAGGAGAAGTTTCTCATGTTACATATTAAGAAATGATTGGTCCCAATCAAGACAAAATAATCTTCATTGATTATTAGGAGCCCTACATAAAAAAAAAAAAATTAGTTCCTTGGTAAAAGCTACCAGTATTTCATAATAATTTTTTTCAGAGAAAGATCTTCCAAATTTTAATATTCTTATATGAATTTATAATCCGCAACTTTCCCATATATACACACTATATGAGAACATTACGTTTTGCTTTGTCGTATCTATCTATTTAATTTAATCTCAATAATAGATTAGAGAACAATTTGTGTAGTTTTTTCTTATCTGCTCCCATCTTTTTTGGTCTTCTTTAATTAATTAGTACTTTGGAGATGAACATCTTACCTATTGAATAGAAAATTTTCTGGTTCTCTGATGATATATAAGAACATATCATCTTAGTTTTAGATTTAGGTTAAGTACGTCTATGATAATAATTTAAAGTTGAAAATAAAATGGAAACTTCTTTGTTAGATAGAAACACAAGACCACATGAATTTATACAATTTAGTGGAGGTGAATTTAGTAGAGGTGAAAATAAAATGGAAAATTCTTCGGGAGAAAGAAACCAAATTAATTTATACTATTGTCGGTATAGGCAATTTAGTAGAGGTGAATGTTGCCTTGATTGATATTGGATCTTTTCGGCTTAATTTGAAATCAAAAGTAAAAATCCAAATTAACTCAGGCAAACAAGTTATGATTCACAAATATGTTCACCCATAAAGAAAATGAAGTAAAGTGAGACAATTTAGACGTTTCAAGCTCATTTTGTATTTTTTATAAAAATAATTATTATAAAAAATTAGCAAGGTCAAACCTCTATATATATTTTTATGGTGCTGATTTTCTAATTCTGAACCAATTAACAATTTAAATTAATTGTTCATAAATGGCATATGACAAAATATATTAATGTATGAAGTTATTATAAACATTAATTATGTATAACTATTTTTATTTTAAATATCAACTCTGTATAAATTTAAAAACAAACATAATTCAAATCTTTAGGTAATATGTTTGCGAGGATCATTAAAGATAGCATGCTGCCACATAATAGGAAACTAATTAAATGATATACAGAGATTGCGTTGACTTCGTAAATTAAAAAATTGAAGATAGTTGCAAATATATATATTTTAGTATATCATATTAATTTATTATTGATCGGCACAATATACGGATCAAATTGCAAAATAAATATATCACAAGCATTTAGGGGGATCAAACACATCTCTGAATGATTCGCTTGTCCGATCCACCTGAATTTAATGCACTTCTTTAATTTCGCATACACCTGAATTTAATACTAGATTTGGGATGTTGTACAATCTATTCATATCATTAGAATTTTATTTTACATAGAGTATAAATTATTAATTTGATTTCACCACTAAATGTAATAGTTAATATTAACTTAAAAATTTGATGTCACCACTAATTTGTTTTGTATTCCCATTCACTTGAGGAATTACGAACATTTCTGAACCAATGTTACTGCTAGATTGGGCCCAAAGGCCCAATATAATAATGTACTGGAGAAACGAAAGTGATTAACTCGATAATATATAATGATCTCTTCAAGGGTAAAGAATACAAAAAACAAAACAAGGAGTCGAGCAACCCATTGATCCCTTCAAGGCCCAAAGGCCCATTATAAGGATATTACAAAATTCTATTAGTAAGCATAGCAACCCATTGATCCCTTCACGATGTACATTTACAAACACGAAGACTTCAACGATGACGAGCCGATTGTTCTACCTCCAGGTTTGTTCCCAGTTGTCCAACCTTTCATGGAATTGATATTTTATTTTACAAATAATTTAACCCAATTAGCCATCTTTTGTGGATGATTGGATGAGGTGATTGCTCTATATAACTTAAATTCATACTACATACTGAACGCATTTGAATTAGTTTGCTAATATTGAAATTATTGCAGGGACAACAAGACCAACAGTGCCTGGAAGAGTACAGCTGGTAATCAGAAACAATGACAAGGCACCACTTGAAAAAAACTTCCAAAAAGTGATGCTGGAATTCACTGGTGAAGAAAAAAGTCGATCGTGAATAGACCTTGTTGTGGTCTTAGATGTTAGAAAACTCGTGTATGAAGAGAGGTTAGCAGAAATGAAAAAACCTATGCTATTTGTCATGAAGAAATTCAGTGCTGTTGACCGTTTGTCGATTGTCACAACTACACCCGACAGGCTATGCCATTGCGCCAGATTACTGAAAGTACCAAAACCGAACTCCAAAATCTGATCAATAATTTGACAGCTAGGAGTCTTGTGAACATCAAAGATAGCCTTCAGGTTGCTCTGAATATTCTCATGGACCGTTCAGTTAGCAGGGGACGTGTTGGCGTCATCATTATTTTCTCCTGTTGCAAGCCAAATGGTGAAGATGCTGCAGCTGTTCCATTAGGCAATGTGGCCGTGCACACATTTGGTTTTGATGATAGTCATGATCCGATGGTACAGTTGAAAATATCCCCTTATTTATTTACAATTTCAACTAAAAAATTGGCTCGTGCTGCATTCTGATCAAGTTGTTTGTGTTCTCAATAGATGCTCAAAGATATTGCCGATAATAGCTGGCTGGGAGGAACCTACTCGGATGTTCGCATGGGCAACTTGTGCTTAGCTGTTTCACAGTGCTTGGGAGGGCTTCTCAGTGTGGTTGCTCAGTACTTGACAGTGACCGTCACTCAAATCGAAGACGAGTCAATAATAAAGCAGGTATCTGCCAGAAGTTATCCACAATTCATGCACAATGCTGGTGGTTCTGTAACTGTAGCATTTGGTGATATCTACAGCCAAAGAGGTCCGCAAGGTGTTAGTAGAGCTGCATCTCCCTGCTACTCAGAAGAAACAGAGCATAGATGTTCTCAAAGTCACTTACACATACATGTATATCAAATCATAGTAATTTGAAAAAAAAATTATACATACGTGTATAACCTATCAGCAATTTTATGACTGTCATTAATCTAGTTGTAAGTACTTTTGCGGATGCAGGTTTGATGGAGAATTGTTTGAGTCCAGCCCTGAGATTGCTACTATATGCTGCAAGTCAGGATTAAGAGCTGAAGAACAGCAAGCACTACCAGAGGTGAGAGTCGAAGAGGTCCGTTTGCTTATTGCAGAGGTGACCAAAGAAACAACCGTTGTTGCTGATATAAATAAGGATCTTAAAAGTGCTCAGGACAAGCTTGCAAATGGTCTGCTTGAATTGGAGGATGCGGATATAGAGAAGTTGAAGGCCGCGCTAAGGCCCAAGCTAGAGGAGCTGCTTAAATTGACGCAAATGACACAAGCAATTTATGAATGGCAAGCCCGTCCCTTTGCATATTCCTTACTGATTTCCCTTGCCACACAGCGTCAAATGGCAAGAGGAAATAATATCAGTAAGTTTCAGCTCTTTGCCACTCCCGTTATGAAAGAATTCCTTAAGGAAGCCAAGAAGTTGGATGATATAGAGGATCACAAACACTATAGCGTTGATCCCTTCAATACTTGCTTCAATGATGACAGCCCTATTGTCCTTCTTCCATCTTCATCAGGATCAAGTTCAGGTTAGATTTGGCATACGGTTTACACCATGGTTCTGAAAAACGGCCGATTCCGAGTCAAATCGGCCGAGTCAACTCGGAATCGGCCGATTTACACCGATTCAAGCCGAGTTACACCGAGTTGAGCCGATTTAAAGCAAAAAATTTCAATTCTCACTAACCTGGACTGTGCTGTGCCATTCGAAAGGGACACGAAGGAAGGAAGAAGAAAGGCGGAGGAGAAGGAGAAGAAGAAGAAGAAAGGCGTCCTCTCTCTCTCTCTTTCTCTGTTATCTTTCGAAGAAAGAAGAAAAGCAAAACAAAAGAGAAATGAATAGGCGGCAGGGAAAGAAGAAAAGAGAGAGGGGGATAAGGATGGGTGCGGGCCCCACCTGTCCAATTAAAATCTTCTTCTTTTACAATATAACCCTTCAACTTCCACATTTTTGAGATAAGTCCATAAATCAATTATAAGAAACTTATAAATATTAGGCAAATTTTTTTGTGAAAAAAAGGATATTTGCTATAATTTTTTTTTATTCATTTTATAATAATTTTTTTCTTTTTTAAGATGGGTAAAAATTCAAATTGGATTGAATTTTTACCCATTTATAAAAAATTAAAATTAAACTTGGTCTATTATCCATTTTATGGAAGAGATATTTTTATTTTATTAATGTACGCCCTTATTTTTAGTTTTTTTTTTTTTATTTTTTTTAATGTACGCCATTATCCTAAATTATAGATTCTTGCAAATTATAATCCCTTAAATTTTCTATTTATGTTTTTTTTTTTTATAAAACTTGAATATTTCAATGCTCTCGGTATTATTTTGGTCAAATAAAATTTTAGATAATTTGTTTATCTTACTCAATTTAAATTAACTTAATTATCTTTCTAAAAAAATACCACTTGTTCTTTGAAAAAATGCCACCTATTTTATTTTGTACTTTATTTTCAGATATTAATCTCATATAAGTATTTTGCGTGATGTTACATAAATTTACTTAATAAACAATATTATAAATTTAAATATTACCTTTTTAATTAACTAAAAAATTTAATTAGTTGAAAATTTAATTGTTAGTATAATTAAATTAAATTTAAACTTCCATGCTATAACACTATTAAATAGGCAATGATTTATTTTATTATTATTTTTATTTGACTAAAGTTAATGGTGTATATAGTTGTTAACAATAGTGATTTTATTTATTTATTTTATAAATTAAGTTTTTATTTATTTTATTTTGACTTACGCAAAATAAAATATTAAATATTTATGAAATAAAATATTTTCTTTGAAGATAAATTAATGCATACAAAATAAAATACAAAAATGTAAAAGTTAAAATTAAACATATAATTTATTTGTCTTTTGTGAATTTATTAAGCTTTGTTATTATTTAATGAAAGTCTATTTAATTTTTAAATTAGATAAATATTAATTTTATAAGTAATACAATGTCAATTTGATTGTTATCCGTCCAAATTTAATTAATATGAGTGTTGTAGAGGGTAATGAGATGATCTAGCCAGCTCGGCATAGCTTATGGCAATAAAAAGTGTGTTTAATTTTTAATGCTTGTATTACATTATAGAATTAATGAATTATTTAAGTGTAATGTTATGTCTTAACATAGTTTTATTACAAATTATTTTTTTACCAATTATTTTTTATGTTTTGGACCTTTTGGCTACAAAACAGGCTTTCTGCCAAAAAAAACCGAGTTTCCGAGTCAACTTGGCCGATTTCGGCCGATTCATCCAATTCCGATTCCACGGTCAAGAATCCAATTCCGATTCCGATTTCGATTTTTAGAACCATGGTTATAGTTACAGAACCCGCAGCATTGTCTATGGAGTGGAGATATCTTCCGGCAGATGCCTGTTTTACTGTTGACTCATTTTTTATTTGAGTGACAGTCACATTCAGGTCCCAAACAACCACACTTTGAAGCTCATGTAAGCAACGGGAAATGGTTGAGTACAAGTTGTCCATGCAAAGTTCCACATAGGCTCCTCCTAGCAGGCTATTATTTTATAAATTATTTGTAAAACAAACATCATTGTGTAAAGTCTATAACATTCGGCACTCTCTACCTCCAACAGGTCTGCAAGGTGTTAGTCGACATTCTTCTCCCTCTTACTAAAATCGAACATGAAGCAGATATTCTCAAAGTTTCTTACAGATACAGGTATATCAAATCACTGTATTTTCCAAACAAATTATATATATGTGTGTAGTTGCATACACTACAACCTATAACTATTTTGATGACTCTCATCAATCTATTTGTAATACTTATGTAGTAGAAGCAGCTTTGATGGAGAACTGTGTTAGCTTTGTAATACTGAAAGCTTCCTGTTATTTTAATTTATTTTGTTGGCGCAGTGTTTAGATAAAATAAAATATTTCTTTTTGTACATATAAGCGGTGGTCAAAACTTTGCTCCTTTGGAGTGTGATGATTTGGGACCAATATATTATGTTCCCCAACCAAAATTAGAGTATCAGGAAACTCGTATAGCGTATTTGCCAGCTAAAGGAAACATCATGCCACATGACCGTAAATGAATATGATAATAAAGGTTGCATGATTTGAAATATACAAGATTTAACCAATTGTCAATACTTTTTTCATAAAATAAATTATCATGGGATGCCAACTATATGGAGTAGGTTCCACAATGAATACTGTGAACGATTGTCCTGCCAACCATTAATTCACGTCTTAAATTTCACAGGAATAATATTAATTTTTGTTTATATTCCAAATTTATTTGCTCTCTGAGATTTGTGGCATGACCGAAATTCTGCGATTTTGAGAAACACGAAGCCTTTCAAGTCAGCATATATTCACAATGAAGATTTTCATACGCTGTGACCATACTGAACATGCAATCTTAATTAAAGTTGGTCTGATTCCTTTGGAAATTATGTAAAAAGGCCATAATACAAAAAAAAACATAGGAATTTCTATTAAGTAAATGAGGGATGGTTATACATTAATTAATGTCACCGTTCAATCGTTCACCAAAACGCCTATATTACAATTAATTATGATTACCAAAGACCATGACAGAAAGAAAAAAAAAAAGGGGATGGTTGCAAAATTGTAGCGTTTTTGTTAGTATTATTAATTTATTTAAGGAGTTCAAATTCTTTATACAAAAATAAAAATGTCCCGTTAAATTTAACTTGTTATGATGTGCTGAACTTTTAATTGTTCCGATCTATTCTGTCATTATGTTTGCAAACTCGAGAATTTTTTAGTCTACAGAAAATATTAAAAAAAGACAGAGAAACAGAATTAAGATAAAGAACTGGGCTCGGCAGATACTACGGGGACTAAGTGTTTCTCCACAGTCACAAGCCTCCGATTATTCATCGAGACCTGAAATGCGACAACATATTTATAAATGGGAATAGTGGAGAGGTTAAAATCTGAGATCTCGGTCTTGCTACGATGATGCTACAATCGAAGGCCAGAAGCGTTCTCGGTTCGATCTGTTTAAATTTTCTTTTTCTTTTGAGTGAGGCTATGGTACTATGAATACTGCACATTGGTCTATACTGTGGATCAATATTTAAGAATAGGATCATTAGGAATTTTACCAACTCAAAGTTTGAATTAGATTGTATCAGTAGAATTAATTCGTACCAATTGTTCTTTCTTTAAATTTTGTCTATTAAAATATAAAAAGTTTTTAACAAAATAGATTGAATCCTTCTATTTTTCTAAAAGAAATTAATATTTAAATAGAGAAATTAAAAAGGAAAACGAAATACTGATTCAAACTTTTGGATTGGTAAAATTCCTACCGATCCTTTTATTTATCTCTATTTTTAATATTTTCTGTAGGTTAAAAAGTCTCAGCAAACTCCAATGTAACAGTGAATGTTTAAAAGTTTATCCAATGAATCAAATTAGCGAAAATTCAAATACCCTAGCTTGCATAAAAAAGAAGGGAAAGAAAAAAAACACCAACTAATTCTCCTGTCCTCCATCTGATAACAAATAAACAACTGATTTGGTACCAGACTGCGTAATCAATAACAGACTTCGAGGTCACACCAGATTTGGTACCAGCCATAATCGATAACAAATAAACAACTGACAAATCACCGAAGACGAACGACCCGATTTGGTACCAGATTAATTTGAACTGATTAACAGGCTGCATTAAATCAAGCCAAAAAAAATAGCTTCACGCGTGCAAGGCTACAACATTTTTTTGAGTCACTAAATTTCTTAAAGTGGAGAGATGAAAGGGATGGGTGTATACCGTTAAATTCACCAACACAACAAAAGACTTGAGAGAAAATATTACCGCAGAAATCCATGTGAAGCTCCATTAATATACTAAAATAAATATATGGGAAGAAGGGTATCTACAATCATGTACGAATGCATCGTGTATGTCAAAGTGTCGGTAAATTATAACGGTTTTAGAACCGTGTCTAGAAAATAATTAATTAACCTAATAAATTCATTAATTAATGCACTAAATTAATCCCTCAATTTAATTAATTCTCCTTTTTAATTAATTAGTATATTATTTGTACATCACATGCATGCACACAAATAATTATACAAATTAATTATTCATTTACACTCGCATATGTCATATTTATTGGGTGATATATAATATCATCTCTATGATTAATTGCTTAGAATCGGGATCCCTATTATGCTGGTAACAAACTTAAAACTCTTTTTTAATTCTATAAGTCATGAGAGACATCTAACATGATGCATTATAATTACTTAAATAATACATATAATATGTGATGTACAATATCACGATTCTAGTAAAAAAATATACAATTGTTCATGTTAAATTTTTATGTCTCATAAGAATATTGTCTTTATGCGGACCAATCATTTCTTCATATGTAAAACGAGAAATTTCATGTTACTATTGTTTCGGAGTAAAATAAAATTAATAAAATGATCTAGTAATTAATAATCATTTCTTAATATGTTTTTAGGGCACCTAAAAACATGGACTTGTACCAAGCAATTGTTTTGTCTATTTTTTAGAGCCTAGCAGATTGCAATCTGATCTCGATTAAATAAACAAATAAATTAAGTAGATCTCGAGATCTGCCATTGAGTTTGACTAATGAATTAAACAAAAATGAGTTGTGAAATGAAATGCATGAAGGTCCCTTCCAACTGAAGTTGTAAAATGAGCCCACACAACTTAATTACCCATGCACCTAATTAAAGAAGATACATCCTCATTTGCATACCGATGCCAAATTGGCATGAAATAATTTTTTATGAGTAATTTTTTTATTTATTTATTCATAAACATATAAAAAAAATATTAAAAATTATCACTTAATTTGTAATTTCTCAATTATTTATTTAAGGAATACAACTTGTTATTATTAAATTATTATTGAGTCTATTTATAATAGATACAAAAGAATAATTTTGTACAATACAGAGAAAATATACAAAAAATAATTTATTTTTTAAAAGATCCAATTGGTCCAAGTCAATGTTTTTAGCTACTCTAACTATCATTTCATTTTATTTTTCTCCGAAGCATCAGTAAAATATATGTAATATAATTTGTTCAAAATTCTCATATGCAGGAGAAATTTGTCTTGTTACATATGATGAAATGATATTGGTCCGCATCAAGACAAGATAATCTCAATTGATGATAACCTTACATAATAATGTTTTTTTGAGAAAGTTCTTCAAGGTCATAGTATTTTTTTTTATTAAAAATTATATATATACACACACACACACACATTTTCTATATGTGAACAATTACATTTGGTTTTGTCGTATCCATCTATTTTATTCTCAATAATGGATTAGAGAATAATTTGTGTGGTTTTTTCTTGTCTGGATCCATCTTTTTTGTCATCTAAAATTAATTAGTACTTTGGATGTGAACATCTTACCTTATCATCTTAGTTTTAAATTAAGGTTAAGATTTTGATAACAATTTAAAATTGAAAATAAAAAATATAATTGAAATAATTATGTGAGATAAAAACATAAGACCAAATAAATGTATATTGCTGTCGAACACCATTGACAATTTAGTAGAGGTGATTGTTGCCTTGATCGAAATTGGATCCTTTTGGCTTCATTTGAAATAAAAAGTCAAAATCAAAATTAATTCAAGCAAACAAGTCCTGAGGCACAAATATGTTCACCCATAATTAAAGCAATTGAAGTGAAGAGAGGATTTTGCTAATAGACATCTGAACCATCCGTGATTATCCGCAAGGAGTGCTTAACAACATCATCTTAGAGAGAACTAGCCTTTGGTCTAGTAGCTAAGGCACATGATCTCTATGTGAGAGGTTATCAGTTCGAAACCTAGATGGGGGAAATCCTTTGTTGTAATAACAAGGGTATTAAATAGTTAGGTGGCTTGACTTCCAACCTTTACTCAAAAAAACAACATCATCTTAGAAATAACAATTTTTGTCAGCTTACCCTTGGCAATAGTTATTTTTTACTCTTGTACATACTCACCGATTCTTGTAGCATGAGCCAAAGACGAAAATATTTTACACGGTGAAAACTCATATTTTATATATTAGCAAAATCAAGCCTCTATATTAAACCTGACCTATATGTTCGATGCTAATAATTTGCTAATTGTGAACTCATTACCAATTTTATTTGTACAAAATTAACACTTGACAGAATATATTAATTTACAAAGTTATAAAACATTAAATATATATAATTTTTTTAATTTTTAAACATCAACTCTATATAAATTTAAAAATGAACAGAATTCACATTTTTAGATGCGTCTATGTTTCACACGGAAACCGGAGCTTCAACTGTGTGAAGCCATGTCTGCCACTGTTACTGTACACCACATGTCAGAGTTGTCAGAAGAACAACAGGAACCACCGTTACTGGTAACATATTTTGAGGTCCGTCTTCTGATTGCTGAGCTGATCAAACAAGCAACAGGTACGTGTTGCTGATAAGGAGGATCTGAAAAGTGTTCAGCATAAGTTCGTCCATAGTATGAAAATAAATGAAAAGCAAGGCCGTTATTTTGAATGTTTCTTACTGATTTCCAATTTCACCCAGCGTCAATGGGCAAGAAATCATTGATCTCTTTTACATGTCTATATAGACCGGTTCATTTGTGCTGTTAAATCCATTGAAATGATTATGAAGGTGGTATGATTTCTTTAATGAACGACTGAAGGAGCAACTGAAGCTTACTGTTCTCTCTCTCTCTTCTCTCTCTCTTTTTGCTTATACTGTTCTTTTTATTTCTTTGGCTCAGTATTATAATGCCACATGACTACATAACCGTAAATGAATATTATAATAGAGGTTATATGATTTGAAATAATGTACAAGATTGAACCAATTGTGAATACTTTGCTCATAAAATAAATTATAATGGGAAGCCAACTATATGGATTAGGTTGCCAACCATTAATTGACGTCTTTAATTTTACTGCAAGAAGATTATTTTTTGTTTATATTAAAAATTTATTTGCTCTCGGAAATTTGTGGCATGGCAAAATTGTAGCGTTTTTGTATAGTATTATTAATTTACAAAAAAAAAAATGTTCCGGTTAATTTATCTTTGTTATGATGTTCGGAAACTTTAATTGTTCCGATCTATTATGTTATTATATTTATAAACTCAAGATTTTTTTGTCTACAGAAAATATTAAATACGAAGAGAGAAAAAAGTGAAATGTACCAATAAATTTTCATAAATAGAAAAACTGGTAAGAATTCTACCGATTCAAAGTTTAGATCGATTAGTTTCTATCTGTAGAATTTCTAATAATCAAAACCAGTTGTTCTTTTTTTTCCTATTAAAATATTTTTTTTTCAAGCCAAATAAATTGAATCCTTCTATTTTACTAAAAACTTCTAATATTCTAATAGAGAAAAAAAAAAGGAAAAAAAAACTGGTTTAGATCGGTAAAATTCAACGAATTCAAAGTTTTAAATTGATAAAATTCCTACTGATTCTTCAATAAATCCAAATTTATTGTTACTATTTCTATTTATCTCACTTTTTTAATATTATTTATAGGTAAAATATTTTCTGCGAACTCGATTGGAACGGTGAACATTTAAAAGTTTATCCAAGGAATAAAATTAGCGAAAATTCCATACCCATGCATAAAAAAGAAGGAAAAAAATAATCAAAACACCAACTAATTCTCCTATCCTCTGTTATTTCGATCCCCAAGATTACCGCATAAGCACCGCACCTTGTGAAGTTTTTTTTTTTTTGTTGTTGTTGTAAAAGATCTATTTTCAATTTAATTTCTTGATGAACAACTAAAGCTTCCTGTTCTTTTTTATTTCGTTGGCGCTGTATTTAATTAAAATAAAATATTCCCTTTGGTACATATAAGCATTGTTATTCCTTTGGTTTGGTCTTATATTTTAATAGATTGAATCCTTCTATTTTTCTAAAAACATTTTATATTTTAATCAAGAAATTAAAAAGGAAAAAAGAAATAATGGTTTGGATCAATAAAAATTATACCGATCCAAACTTTTAAATTGGTGAAATTTCCAACCGATTCTTCTACCTATGAAAATTTATTGGTAATTTTTCTATTTCTTTTTTAATATTTTCTATAGGTAAAAATTTTCTGCAAACTCAAATGTAACAGTGAACGTTTAAAAGTTTATCCAATGAATCAAATTAGCGAAAATTCAAATACTCATGTATAAAAAATAAGGAAAAGAAAAACACCAACTAATTCTCCTGTCCTCTATCTGATATTTAGAACCACGAGATTAATTTGAACTAACATGTTGCATTAAATCAAGCCAAAAAAAATAGAGCTTGACACGTGATGGGGTCATGGTTGCTGTGCTGATGTACGTATATATATATACCCAGTAGGAAGAGTACAACATTTTTTTTAGTCACTAGATTTTTCATAAAATGGAGATATGAAAGGGATGTGCACCGTCCGATTCACCGACACAACGAAAGATTTAACAGAAAAGATTACCACATAAACACAATGTGAAGCTCCATTTAAATAATAAAATAAATATATAGGACCTTATATAATTAAATTGACCCACTTTGAATAATAAAAAAATATTATTTTTATATATTTTCTCTTTATTGTACAGGAACAAATACATAAATAAGATCAAGTTGTTTTCCTTAAATACATTATTTATACACTACAATTTATGGATTGATAATTGTTAATTTTTATTTATATGTTTATGTATAAATAACTAAAATTTGATACATAACAAATTAAGAATTGAAGCTTAAATTCATTGAAAGTTTGTTACTTAATTATTGACAATAAAACTAATTTGAGGGGATACTCAAATCATTAATTAATTACTACTGTTGGATTAGTGGAGACTTGCGGAAAAATAAAATAAAACAAAAAAATAAACGGAGCACTCGGCATTTTGTTCACAATTTCAAACATAATCTGACCATACATAAAATTTCATATTCTCGGCCCAAGCCTGAGGTTAATACCTTTTTTTTTTTCTTTTTCTAGACAAACGCTACAAGAGCCCAAGCCCAAGGCCCAAACAGGTCAAAGACGTTCTCAGCAGATTTCACACTAGATTTGCAATCTGCTCAAGATGAAACTGTTACGGTCAAAACCTAAATTATCAAATCCACTATCATAACAGCACTACCATAAATCCTCTAAATTCAGACCGTACTTCTGCAAAACAACCATTATAATGCTGAGTTGTAAAACATTCAGTGTGGAATCGAAATTGGGTTAATCGGCCGGAATTGGACTAATCAGATTGAAAACTCGGACTTTTTTGCCATAAGCTTGTTTTGTACTAAAATATTAGGAAAAAAATTGATAACAGCAGTATAAAACTTCGGAGTGTGTTATTAGCGTGTTTCGAGCGAAATTTGACTGGAATTGTACTGTTTCGGCCAAAATTGGATGACAAAAACACATACCGTGTAACTCGGTCTAAAATCTGATCGGTACAGTCCCATTCCTATCCGGATCAGCTGATTCCACACCAGAACGGCTGATTTTTCCTTCTATACTGAAAACCTTTATTGTCCATATTCAAACTAAAAATTTGTGTTTCTAAAAATGCAAAAATTGCGGTCTTGCGAAAAATCTTACAGAACATCAACAAAAATCTCAATATCAAAAATTTTCTACGACAGTTATGAACCAGTCAAATCAGCAAAGACAGAAAATGGGAAAAAAAAAACAACTAATTCAAGATAACTGACACACCCTCTAGAGCCAGCAAGGAACCTAGCAAGCACGCATTTAATCTTTATGTCAGCCATTAATGGCTATTTTACCAAAATCAAACAATACATAGAAAGAGAAAAAGGGATGACATATACCAGGATATATATCACCAAGTCCGACCGTTGCAGCTACAACTTAGATAATGGGGAATTGGGACTTAATAGAATGCTCGTTATCTTTTCTTTCTTTATGTAAATTTGGATTCCCTGTTATTTAATAACTAAATAATTTTTAGCCTAAGAGTGTACTGATTACTGGAGGATTATTATTCTGGCTTGCTGCCTCATCATTGGGCTTTCTCTGGTACTTCAATATCTTCTTAACCAGATAACATGCAGCTTTAAATCGTGTGTTACAATATTAACTGATGCTGTTTTCTCTGGGTGTCTTCCAATTCACATCACGCTCAGACATACAACACTTTTGGACAATAAGGTCTGAAATCTCTTCATAATAACAAAAATCTGTCGCAACATGCCACAAGATAATGCACTCATCAAATTCTTTTTTCATGCTCCACTCCAGAGACTTCAGTTTGCCGTGATGTTCTATGCGCTGCTTCTCCTACAAACACATTATATATATGCACGCTTTGCCTCAGTGAACATAATATCCTCCAACAACCTCAGTAACAGGGCAATTTATGACCTGCTTGCATGCATGTTGTCCCATTTTTGTTTTATCTTGATTGATGATACGTGTAAGGATGGCTGTACTTCTCTCTCAGGAAGATCGACCAACTAGATTGTACTGCCCAATTGGGAGGACTAAAATAGTAAAATACCTGCTTGGCCATTAAGGAAGTGGTGATTAGTTTATAGAGAATCTGAGTGGTGAGGGATTGTCATCAGGCATACTGATTTTAGAATAATTGATCTTCAGGTATACTGATTTTTAAGGTACAACCCCTTCGATAACCATAATCTCCTACTAAACCACTAAAAAGTAAAAACATAATGTCACCAACAATACATTATCTTTACGGCAAATTAGTTATCCAAAGACATCCATTCCATTCCACTAAGAATTTGGGATTCAACTGAAGAGCAAGAGATGATGTACCAGGGTGCTACTCCTCCACTTTACATCACTGATGGGGCTTCTGATCCGCTTTTGGACATTGACAGTGGCAATAGCAGTACTCCACTGCGATATGTTAGTGATATTGGTCTTCCAGCCAACTAACTTGATGAGTCTTGGTTATCAGTATGATGATTTGTTAGGGCTATATTTCCTTAGACTCACATTTAGAGATGACTTAGCTAGTTTCTCTATTACAGCTTTTTGGTGGTTGCTTAAACGTCGTGCTTATGTGTTTTGCTTTTGTGATGGTTCTGTGTTTGCTTGAGACTTAGTGACATAATTACTCTAGTAATATGTAACTTAACTCTTATGTTTCATATATGAAACGGATCTTGTCTGCCTTTTTATCAAAAAAAAAAAAAAAACAGTACATTATCTTCAGGCTTACTGATTTTATAATCATTAACCTCACATATGACCCAAAAAGAAAATTAACTGTCAAGAACATAAACAGAGTCATACAAACAGAGTACTAGCTAAACGTAGGATATTCTATGGCCGGAAATGGCTGCAGCCGGGGAAAAACAGGAAGAATTAGCTGGTGTACGTTTACAGACACCAACCCTATGATCCCTTCCACCATGTTGACCTTGCCATTCACGTTCCAATCAAAATACTGCACCAGTGAGGCTACTGCCACTGATACAACTTTCATTGCAAGTGTGATGCCTGGGCAGCCCCTCATGCCGCTACCAAACGACAACAGCTGGAAGTTTAGTCCTCTAATATCCAACCCGGCAGTTGTTCCCTTGCAGAACCCCTCGGGCTTGAACTCATTCGGGTCCATCCAATATTTTGGGTCCCTGTCGACCGTCCATAGGTTTACGGAAAGGGAGGTGTTGGCTGGGATGCTGTAGTCATCAACAGTCACCTCCTTGATGGACTGATGCCTGACGGTGTATGATTGGGCCAGCAGGATGAAACCGCATTACTTCTTTCATCGCTGCATTGTGGTAGTGAAGGTTTGGCAGGTCGGTCTCTTCGACTAGACGGTCTTTACCAACAATACAATCGAGCTTGTCGTGTAACTTTGGGAGAGCATCAGGGTGATTGATCAGCTCGGCCAGCGCCCATTCGATTGTTGCCGAACGTGCATGTGAACCCGCTATGAAGAGACCCTAATTTGTATTATTATTATTATTATTATTATTATTATTATTATTATTATTATTATTATTATTATTATTGCTCTCATTATTTATTTTACTTATATATATTAGAAAAATATGATGATTAATTTATTGTATAGAATTATTATTGTGATTTTAAATGCTATAAAAATGATGTTACCATTATAAATATAACAAAAATACATAACAACCTAAATAAGAAATTTTAACTAAATCAATAATTTGGGTTCTTATGGCATCAAAATAAGGCTCTAAGCTATCTTGTTTCCAAAAATTATTTAATGAACTTCTCAAAATAAAAAATTCTGGATCCATTGGTGTAACAACAAAAATTAGAGAAAATAATAAAGCGTACCAATTAAATATATTTTTATGAAAGGAAAAATAAAAATTCTCACTGGGCCATCGCGCAAGGCCTGAGGTGATTTAAGGTCCCTTTTTAGTTTTCTTGACAGCCCAAAATAGCCCAAGCCCAGTTCCGCTTGTCTTTTCCATTTTTTGTTTGTTTATAATTTCAAGTGCCTGAAGGCCCAAACAAATCAAAGACATGTTCTCAGCAGATTTCGCACGAGATCTCAAGTCTGCTCAAGATGAAAGATAATTTCAAATGCACAATGTTGGATACTGCATGATCCAGTCATGTACCACTCCTTAGTGGTTTTGGGTTTATTATAAGGAAAGAGATCACCTCTCCCGTGGTAGGATTTTTCTGTCTCAAGTGCGGCCGACACGTGGGTTCAGATGGGTTCAAACATTTAAATATTGACTTTAGTCTAACTGCAGCCCACATGTCAGCGACTCAAAGGCAGGAAAATTCTACCTCCTTGGAGGAAAAGGATTCGGTTCCTTATTATAAACCGGCATGCCATTTGTAATTCTCAGAAAATGTAACTGTGATTTTTTTACTTAAAATCCTGCCAATTAATTATTCAGCTTATAAACAGAAATTAATTTATGACCGACACATTGTATTTGGTTCATTGTAATTCTATGATTTAATTAAATACCTCAACTATTGTAATTCTAAATCGCATATTTATTTAATAATTACTTGTTCTATTATTAATACCACCGAAACGCTTCCATACACAATTTTGCAACCGTGTCTACGGGAGTCATCTATAATAGGTTCGATAAATTGCTGATTTTTCCGCCAAAACACATCATATGTGGTTTATAAAGTTAAATTGTATATGAAAACACCTATCATCTCCGGTCTTTTATTAAAAACCGTGAATAATTCATATTTTTTTGCTATTTTTTTTGCTAAAACACATCATACACAGTTTTTAAAGTAAAACCTTGTATGAAAACTCTTATCCTACACAATTTTTATTAATAACGTGCATAATTTATATTTTTTTAAAGAAAAATCCAATGAAACCCTAGATCTGAATTCAAACTAGATCTTAGATCTGATACCAAAAACATTAAACTAAATTTAAAAAACTATGAATTTACACACAAAACATACCAAAAACACTACGTTTATCAATATAAATAACATTTTATTACAATACCAAAAACACGACATTCTTGTTGTATGGAGATTTACAATCGGACACTCGAGCAAAAAGTTATGCCCCATTGAAGTTTTTTCGTCTCCGATCGCTTTCTTGGTGAAGATATTGCCTCCCTTTCCTTACCTCTTTCCCTAGCCTTGATTATTTAGAAAATATGCCTCAGAGAAATACATATGTACATGGAAAAGATGCATTAGAAATGAGAAATATAAAGAGAAAATAGATAGAGATGTGTTATAACATGAAGATAAAGATCGATCATACATGGATCATATAGTAAAACTGTATATAATTATTGGAGCATTGATCTGAAAATGTGCTCCAACATTATTACATGACAAATGGACTGTTTATGTTGATACTATTTAATATCTACAAATAATTGTGCCTTCTAAATTTCAAACCTACGACCTCCAACATAGAGAGCATTGTTTTTGCCACTAGACCAAACACTGGTTTTAGATATTTATCTGAAGAAGTTTAGTTTATTGTAGAGTTGTTATGTCGAATGTTATGTTTGGTGAATTCATTTGTTTTATTTTTGTTAAAATATTTAGTTACATTAATTAGGAGTACATATATTATGGAACTAAATTTGAAAAAAATGTAATAATGAAGTACAGTATATGATTGTTGTATATGTTTCTTTCTTTCTATTTGATATTTTGTTTGTGGACTTTTTATTCATATTTTGACTTTCAAGCAAATGAAAAAGATTTGCTGTATGAATTTAATGAAAATATCTCTAATTTGACTTATTGGCGACAAGTACAAGTATAGAAATATTCAATTAAATAATAGTTGTATTAAATGATTACAAGTGCAAGTATGACAATATTCAATTTAATATTTTATATGATCTATTACAAGGATCAATTGTATAAGAAATATTTTTCCTGAAGTTATTGGAATAGAATTTAAGTAACTTAATATTATATATTAATTGATGAAAGAGAGTTCCAAGTTAAAAATATGTTTGTTATTGCATTCACCACAACAACCTTTCATTCTTTGTATCTGAAATTTTAAAAATTGATTTTATAAAACGAATAATAAATCCACAATAGTTAATACCTCATAACGTATAGAGGTCAATTCATTCAACTATTTAATATTTTTAAATATTTTTTTTAAGATTTCAAACCTGCAATCTCCCACACAATGATAAGATGTTGTCTTTGTCATTACAAGACCAAAAACTAGTTCTCAGTTAAATGTAATTATCTGTCAGGCCCGAAAAATGCAGTATAGATAGATGATACAATGGAAGAAATTAAGTAAATTAAACCAGCCAGAGAGCTAAAATCACAATAAAATATTATGAATGTAATAAATTTACTAACATCAGTCATGACTGGCATCAACTTATAAAAAGTTTAGCTTAAATTTCGGTTCTAAACGAACAAGTGGTGAATTTGGTGCCTAAATCTAATCAATTCCAGACGTGCCTTTCCTTAATTTAAGTTCAATACATGTTCCTTTTTAGTATCTATAACCCAACTGTCCCTTCGGTTATATCTAAAGGCAATAAGGCATGACCCTTTTTAGTATATCAATATAATACTTGATTTGTGGACAAGTCAGACACTTGACATTCTTTTTTTAACAACTTGTACAAGGTTCATGCATCTAATTTTTTTTTTATATTTTTAATATTTTTTAAAGGAGTGATAACTTTGTTAGCTGGCTCAGTTACTAAGAATAAGAATTGTTTATATTTGTCAATTTAGTTTAGTAATATAATAAATTAGAAAAATGCTCACATGAGCTAACATCGCTATCTAAATATACAAACAGTCATTTGTTCAATAAATTACTTGTTACTTACATGTAACAACAATAATAAGACAGGAAACTATTCATTATATTTAAATTTTGCATTTAACTTCAATACAATCGATATAAAAACCATAACTAGGTATTAAATATTAAAATACAAAAAAAATCACATGATAAAGCCATGATTGAATCTCCAAATTGAATATACATATATACCAAGAGGAGGCAATTTGAATCTTTATTAATCCCTAACTTTCAAAATAAGAGAAACCAAATTATATATATCTTTACAGGGCTTTGATACACCTTTTCGTACCTCTAAATAAATTAGATAGATCTCTGAAAGAGGATAAATAAATATTAGAATCTGAATATCCACGGCAAACTATATCATTAGATTCTTGAATCATACTAAATATAATTAAGACTTCCACCAACTTCTCTCCATGCTTGTTTGGTATCAAAATTGTTCCATTTGATACATAAGCTTATTGACAGAAACCTTAAAGACTAGAGTATAACTAATTTCAGCAGGTAAGATGCATAAGCTTATTGTCAGTATCGATCTGCAAGGGTAGAAGTTCATAATAGCATCGGTATCCTCATGGATACTCAATTAGTAATAGCGATACCCTCAGAAATAACGATTTTTGTCCAATTACCCTCAGAAATAATCATTTTTCACCCTCACCGATACTCATAATTCTTATAATTATTTTACTCTAGGATACCCCTGTCGGTAATAGCAATATCCTCAGGCCAATTAAGGATTGATGAAATTGTTCCCTCACTGGACAATTGTACAAAATTAATGTGTTTTTAATCTGAAAATTTTACAATTAATTTGATTAGCCATTTAACATCCCCATTTAAAGCATAATTTGTTTGGTCACACACTTTTCTCATTAAAAAAATATATATCAAATAAGACCAGACAACTATTAGAAATTTAGTGAAATGAAAATAATAATTTACTTGATAAAGTAACAAATTATTGGTATATAGCGCTTAAAAGGCGGATCTTGTGATCTTGTGTTACCCCTACCATACTGGTATGAACTTATTAAAATCATTAAACTTCTTAATTTTATTATCCCAAACCCAATAGAAATTTTTCATATTTTGGTATCCTATAATTAATCCCACAAGTAACATTGGAGTAGGTGCCACCTCAATGAATTCAACATTTGTTGTTACTTTTATAATTAACAACTAAGCAATAGGCTAGTTGACTAAAGGAATAAACCAGGCAGTATATTCCAAATAAATGGGTCATGTGACTTGGATTTGAACTGAGTCAAGTTGATATTGTAATTAACAGAATCATGCATCTGAAGAAGTTATTAAATATCAGAAACCACTAAAGTTGGAAGAAATTATTAAATTAACATGGTCCCCACTAATTATTTCATGGTTATGTTAATTAATACATCAAATTGAAATTCTTAGAGGGGTCTCAAAGGGCATTGGAGAATATTTTAGTGATATCCTCCAATAGTATGATGTATCTGAGTTGGAACAGCTGTTTTCTCAGTACCATATATAAACAAATAAATAAAATAATACTAATATTAATAAATAAGCAATCTATCATTTTAGCCCTTACACTTCACCTCTGGTTTCAATGCCGTCTCAAGTAATTAATTGGTCTGAAATTTCAAAGCTAGCTAGCTGATATATAGACAAACAACAAAAATTATAATGTTATATATTCTTAGCACACAGTTAATGTACCTGATTCTACAATTATAATTTTGAGCTAAATATTTTGGTAGCTGCAATCTCAGCTTTTCGATCTATTTTTACAGGGACAAAACATGCATTTTTTTTTTAAATATTGAATGAGTATTGAAAATTTGAAATGATGAAATTAATACCTTTCAAGTTCTGCAAAGCTATAAATAATGTATTTTGTCTTCTTTTTTTATGTAAAAGAAGAAAAGTAATTTGTTGCAATAAATTTTTGTGTTGTAATTCCTCTCTTTCTTTTCTTTTTTTAGATTTCCTTTTTAACCTTTTATTAGCATCGTGCCTTTGCATTACAACGGAAACCAATTATAAGAGAACAAAAAAGTCCCATACAAACTAACATGTCATAAAAAAATTGAACTAAATGACAAATAACATTTCTTAAATGACACACACACAGATATATATTTTTCTTTTTAACATACATTCATAAAAAAAAAGTCTCAAACAAAATGACATATTAAATGATAAATAACATTCTTTAAAGGATAACCAAATAGAAAGAAAAGAAGACATCACTAATAAATTATTAATCAATACATTTCTTAAAAGAAATTTAAAAAATAGAAAGAAATCATGTCACCAATCAAATAGATGATACAATTTGTGGAGAGTAGGTGTAGTGAGCATGTGTCTAAAAAAATTTAGACTTCGACGCATAAGAAAACATGAAAAGATGCATAGAATCAAAAAATTTGATTGAAAGGCTGATATTCAATCTGAAATTTTATCTTTTAATAAAAGTTGTTGGCTGATCATGACATTTACCCGCTAAACATAAGAGATGTACAACATCAACTTAATGTTCTAATTAAGTCCTTTTTATATTGTGAGATATAGATGTCTTTATAATGCACCACACAAATTCCTTAATTTTTCATTCAAGAATTTAAGATTTCACTAGAACCCAAACATAAGAACATTTTGGAAGATGTATTTCGATCCATTTAATAAAAGTCATTCTGATTCTGACCTGTTCTGGATTTGAAAAATAGTTTCTGGCACGCCACTCCTGAACTGTTGGTATGTATACATCCCCTCAAAAATATCACTATCATCATACCTCGGAATTAAACTTAATAAATTTCCTTTTAACCTATTTGTTTATTAGTCATACACTTTCTCTCCCTTGCAATTGCACCTCACCCTCCTAGTATAAATCTACCTTTCGACTGTTACAAAAGATAGAAGAAACACAGCTCCCTTTATACCTTTTTTATATCAAGAAGAGAAAGACGGAAAGATGTGTGGCGGTGCTATCATTGCTGATTCGCCCAAACGAATGGCAAACAACCATCGTTGGTCGGATAATAAAACCAACAAGAGGAACAGGCAAAGTGGCCCCATGTATGATTTTGAGTATGATTCCGATGGATTCGATGATTCTGAGTTTGATGAATCCGAGGAGTTTGATCTCGAACCCTTTGCTCTTGCTTCCTCCTCTCTAGGTATGATCTTGTGTTTTCTTAGCCAAGCAATTATTCCTCTATCATTTATAACACTTATATTGCAGATCACAATCTGAAACCTTCTTCACATAATTTCATGAAGAAGCAAAGTGAACAATATATTTATTTGTGAATTGACTTGAATGTAAGAGTGTTTTTAATTATGTATTAATTTTCAGAATGCTCTGCCATGTCAAAAGTTAACCAGAAAAAGAAATACCGAGGGGTGCGCCAACGTCCTTTGGGAAAATGGGCAGCTGAGATACGGGACCCACACAAAGGCGTCCGTGTCTGGCTCGGCACATTCCACTCTGCTAAAGAGGCGGCACGTGCTTATGATTCCGAGGCATGTCGCGTCAAGGGTAGCAAAGCCAAGCTCAATTTCCCCAAAACATCCAAAAAATCAACAAAGCACGCAAAAACCAAACCGGTAATTACCGAACATTTTTCACAGGATACGGAGACTCCTCCCAAACAAACAAATACATGCAACATGGTGATACAAAACGAATTGCATGAGGTGAATGTAGCTTCTATCCATTTTGAACACTATGAGAATAATTATTTGGAATTGAATAACTACTTGGAAATGGGAGGATATGACACAATTGGCGCCAGATTTCACAGTGAAATGGCGGAGGATGGATTGAACCACAGTGATCTGTGGAGCTTTGATGATTTGCCCCAGGGGCAACGCCTTGTGATTTAGATCTAATTCTCTCCTTAGAAAAATATAACAATGAGTTAGTACCACCAAACTGGTAAATTTTGAGTTGTCATGAACAAGTCCAAACTTTAATTTTGACAATCATTTTTCAAAATTTTCAATTTGTGGCAGTAGCTCCTCTAACCAAATTTTTATTTAGTCGGATTAACACCATAAACATTTTGGCAAAATACTGATATGCCTTATTTCGTTTTTTAGTTTGAGACAGAATAGGCACTATCAATCCCATCTCAAGAAAGAAAATGTATACTTTCTTTGGTTTTCAATTTTTTTATATGATATATATTTTTTACTCTTTTAAAAGAGATAAGATGTGTATTTTTGAAAACCAATAAAATTGGCCAACTAACTTTTTTTCATCTCATTTTGAGGAAAAATATATATATATATATTATAATTTTAATAATTTTAAAAACTCCACTAATGCCAATTTTTGTTTCGTTTTCATTATTTTTAATAATAGATAACAAATTTTATTCATTACAAAAAATACTTTTTAAATCGAACAAAATTGGCGCAACTACTTATTTTCTTATATACTAGAAGTATCTGTACTTCTTTCTAAAGTATTTTTCAAGCAAGGAATGAATATTCTAGCTTGGTATCTATTTTTACTATATTATATGCTATGTTTTTCTTCTTTAACAAAAAAGAAGATACATTTTTAACCAATAGAAAATTCTCTGACCATATCTCATTTATTTTATAAAAAACAGACCTAATTAAATATTTAATTTTCCTATTATTTCATAATAGAAAAAATAAAAAATAAAAACTTGTCCATAGCAGACCTCGAATCAGAAAAAAAAAAAAATAACTTAACTTTTGTCAAATTGAATGGTGTTAATTCTCAATAATTAAAAATTTGGTGCGTGGAGTGATTGTTATAAGTTGGAAGCTTGAAAGAGTGACTATCAAAATCAGATGTTTGGTGTCTAGTTTTCACAGCTCAAAATTTGGAGTTAGGTTTCATTTTTACCATTTTGGTGGTGCAAAATGACTTGCATGTGTTTTTGGGTTTTGATTTCTTGTTTAAGCTTGTGATTTAGCGAAAGGTTTTGTATATACCTTTTTAATATTGTAGAATTAAGTAATTAAACTACATAAGTTTGTGATAAAGCTTGTAATATAGTGTAATATTCATGTTATTTTCTTTACAGTACTCGAGTAATTTATTCAACTGGCTATTTAAATTTAAAATACAACGATTCTTCTAAGGGAATGCTTCAAATTTTAAAATATAAGGATTCAACTATAGATATTGTTTAATTAGATTAAAGGCTATAAATACCCCATATGAAAGAGAATGTAAAGATACAACAAAATATGAACAAAATAGAAATATTCAAATTCTCAAAAAGTTTATAATTAGAATGCAACCAAGGAGAAGTTTTGGTCCTCTTTCTTTTCATTCCTTCTGATGACGATGCAAAATCTTTGTTCGTGTCTTCTCCTCTCACTTCCACGGCTGCTAGCACTTCAATCATCTCCACGGCTTCTCTCATCTCCAATCTCCTTTCCAAGTAGGGATCACAGCAGGACAATGCGATCTGCATCAATGCCTTCATGGTGTCCAAATTGCCAGTGCCCCAAATGGATTTCATGAGATCGGCATCGATCACCTTCTCACCCCATTCATCCTCTGGCGTCGATGCCACCCACAGGCTTCGGTCAAGGAATTGGACTGGCTGATTGTGAGCGGAATTATCGCAATGTATCCATGGTAGCCCTGTCAGGATTTCCAGGATAAGGTGGCCAAGGCACCACACATCACTCTTTTTTGATAGGCGGCCCACATGGCAATGCTCAGGTGATTGGAATGCGGCCATGACATTGGTCGATTTTGACTGGTTCACAACTGGAACCAGAGCGTAGTCTGATAGCAAAGGCTCAAAGGATGAACTTAGCAGCACATTCGACGATTTCAGATGGCCATGAGGGACACTGAGGTCAGATAATTCCTTGTATAAGTAGGATAGCGCACGGGCCACCCCCTTCACAATTCTCAATCCTACCGACCAGTCCAAAGCAGCGCGCAACCTGAGATCGCCTACACATGCATTCAACCAAACATGATGTCCAATTAATCAAATAATTATGCTACCAAGAGGCTACAGTACTATGCATAGTGCTTTTTGGACGGTACTATAAATTAATATCTTTATTTTCAAAATTCAAACATTTGATCTAAACTGTTCAATATGATCTTCATATCAATCAAATTTTATAATTTTAAAATTTCTAGAATTTTTTTACTATTTTTTTAGATAAGTCGAAAATCACCTGATCTAAAGATTCGTACCATTCAAAAGTACGTAGTGATTCTCCATTTATTTAAAAAATAGTAAAAAATTCTAAAATATGTAAATTTAGCTTGCAAGTGCATTCTTATATTTGAATATAATTAAAAATATGTAACCGTAGTACGATCTGCGCTAGGTGGGCTAATGGGCCGAACTCGGCTCAAAACTCGGTCCAACTCGGTCATATAACACACCAGGTCCGACTCAAACTCAGCTCAAATCTGAAGACAAAAGTCCGACTCATTAAACTGAGTTCGAGTCTTCAACTCAGCTCGAACTTAGATCGGTCCAAAACTCGGTCCGAACTCGTTGCTGCTAATGAGTCGCTCTTTTAAATATTCAAATCACTCTGAGTCATTGACTCACTGACAAGTCGCCCTTTAATAATAATCAAAAGTCTGATACGTGTCCTATCGGCGTGATGCTGCAGTAATATGCATTGGGCCTTATTTTATAAAAGAATCTATATTCACTCATAGAATGGGAGTAAGGCAGGATCCGACCCCTGAATTATGACCGTCCGATCAGAATCCAGAGACAGGGATGCTTTATTATTCGTGCCAAAACAGATCGGACGATTCAGATCCAAACTCAAGATGTGCCAAAACAGAACCCCGAATTCAGTGGAAAAGCGAATATATAAAAATAAAAGACATCTTAAATTAAAGAAGAAGAGAGAGACATAGCGACGGAGCTTCAATCGGAGAAGTGAAGAAGAAATATTTCGACGGAGCTTCAACAGGGAGAAGGGAATGGTTCGAAGCCTGGCTCGACTCAGATCGGATCGACTCGGTTAGAGTGAAGAAGAAGTATTCCGAGTCGGCCCGACTTGTTTAGCAGCTCTAATCTGCGCTATGTGTATCACCATGGCCTCACTCAAAGAAAAAGTAAACTAATTTGATCACAATTTGGAAAATAGCATAATAAGCTACCATGTAGAAAATGAGCCAGGCTTCGGTTGGGTACATAATCTGTCACAAGCAAGTTGTGGTCCCTTTGACAGTTATAAGCAACTAAAGGCAAGAGATTGGGGTGAGAAAGATGGCCAAGCTTCTTCATGTGCTCTTCAATTTCTTCATTGCTCACGCGATTCATCTCCTTAAATTTCTTGACAACAACAATAGATGACCCGGTCACTAATGTTGCCTTGAAAGAGCGTCCCAAGCTGCCTGACCCCAACACCTCAGCTTCCGATCTCAATAGGTCGGGCAGCCGAAATCTCTTTCTACCTTCCCCCACAAACACCAAGATTCCCCGCTCATCGCCTTCATCAATGCCGACTCGTTTGTTGTTCAATGATGGCATTTTGCTCAAACTACTTGTCTCAAATCTTCTTAATTATGTGTGTAATATTTGAGATCGTTATTAATATATTCATAGGCCATCTTATACCCTTGCAACCTTGCTCAACTTAGCTTCTTTGTAAATTTAGAAGTAAAGGCTGTAATTACTATTATTGCCAGCAAAACTATTTAGGTAATTATTTTGTAAATCTTTAAATAGGTGTTGTAATCATTTTAATCAACATAGCCTTATTTACTAAATCAGTATCAGAGCTAGTTTAGGTCCTAAATTTGACGAACAGTAGAAAACTTGTAGAAAACAAAATCCACAGCCATGGCACAAAATCCGACCATGGTGACCGTCCCAAATTTGACAAACAGTAGAAAACATGTTGAACTATTTTTTTTTCTGATTATGCCTCTCAATTATGGGACAATATCATAAAAACATATGGACATGAAAATAATTATGCCCATATATTTAATATTAAGCACGTAATTACACAATCAAAACAGAGGGTTAATTCAGTTACTCAATATTATGCTGGATTAAAAGCAAAATGGTTGAATTATTCTTGCAATTTTTCTGATCCTATTTCAATTAAATAATAGTAGTCTTACTGGTGAAGTTTCTACTACTTTGCAATTTTATTCGAAATTTGATCATCCTTGATATCGGGGTAAAAAATTATGGAGAAATACCGGATAGGAGGATGCCTAAATAATTTGGTGATTCTCTCTCGATATCCCACCGGTTTTTTAGCACAATACCCCTCCGAATAATTCATCTAACTAAACTCCAAGTCTTAAATCTTGCCAATTTACACCAACATTTCAGGTCTAACTCTAGATAATAGTGACCAATATGAATAGCACAGATAAGTTGCAAATCAATAATTTTTACACATGATAATAGTGACCAATTTGAATAGCACACCAAAGAAAAGAAACACATGTAAAAATTTAGCATTAGATCAAGCTCGAAGAAGAAGAACCAAGTTGCAAGACAATATATATAATTCGACAAATCCACAGAAATATAACAAGAAAAATAAAGCATGGCATTCAACAATATGTAACTTGCAATGGTATAATAAAATAAAACTTATCATAAAACAATAGCGATAATTAATGAATGAATTAGATAACTTACTCTTAAGTGGCACATGAACTATGTATTCCACAATTTTAGTAAATATATCTAAAATAACGAAGACAACAAAAAGAAACAAAAAAAATTCTCTCTTTGACCAGTCTTCCACCCGAAAAAGCCTAATTTAACAAATGCCTAATTTTGTTCATTCATTGACAGAGAGAAAGAGTAAGAAAGCAGGCGCATTATAGTCAATTCATTTTTTCTTTTCTCAAGATATTTGTATATTAAATAGGAACTAATGTCTAGATTAGATCTGGCAAGGGTATAAAATGTATTCCGTAAATCTAGTATATATTGTAAAACAACATAAATGAAATTCTGAACTCTGGCAAGGAAATTCTTTTACCTTGTCTCTATGCTTCAGGCTTATTATGAGCACAATTTTCACATACCCGACATAAACGCGGTTTTACTTGACGTATTGGTTCATCTGATGTAACCCTTTTGCTCCCCATTTTAACCCCTGCAACTTGATTTGCACTAGAACCTGAAGAAAGAATATGATCATCGATCATTGTTTGTTATTTTCAATATTGTTTACCTAATGAATTTCTTTTTATTATATGATTTCATATGTTGTAAGCAAAATATGATCACGATTATAGGAAAACAAAAAACGTACTTGATTCCCCGGCATGAGGCCTATTCTTATAATGAGCTTTGGTAACAAGGCTGAACTTCTTGATCTTCTCTTCACATAAAGGTAATTTTTCTTTTAGCCATTGTGGCATTGAGTGCTTTTTAAGCTGGAGCAGTGTCAGCATGAGATCCAATTTATCCTTGAACTTCATCAATTTGTCAATCTTGATAGCATTTGATGCTTCTTTACTATCCAGCTGCACCTAAGAAAGGTGGCCAAGTTATGATTGGCAAAAACTTTGGGTTCGATATCACAATTTTAATACGAAAAGATTTTGACACTTGTGGTTTGTGAACTAGAGTTTTGTGAATGAACTTAATACCAAACTGCACCAGAAAATATTAAATTTTTGACCTGGTAAAGTACCAAACTGCAATCTTTGTTGTAGATTTGTGTCACAAATTAATTAAAAGAAGAGAAAACACTGACATACAGCTTCAAGAATCATCTCTGAAAGTATCTCATCGAGCATGAATAGGTCTGTGCTGTAACTCTCATTCATACGTTTTATCTAGAAAGAACAAAAGAGGAAATGATAAATTTCTTTATTAGATGCAATTGAAAATAGATAATCGGAAACAACCCATAGAGTATATGTCACAACATGCCACCTCAAGTACCAGTATGAGGTGACTGGCACCAACATGAAAAAGCAATTTCAGTTATTCATTTATTCCTGAGTAATACTACTAAACTGTCTAAACTAAATTTCACTCAAAATAGGAGGAAGCAAACAAAAGATATGCATGCAGGTACCTTCTGGTAGAGCTCCTCTTGCCAATCATCGTGTGAGGCAATGTGAACACCATTCCTTATCAGAAATAAAATAAAGAAAATTAATTAAAGGTGCACATGTAATTGAATTTACTTCAAAGATTGAGGGATATATAGTACTGCTAAGAATCATATCTAATTATTCATGATCCACTTGAATCATGTCTAAAGTCAAATTTTGAATTATAAATCTCTCACATTTGGTTGTCGGTTCTTCGAAGATTTTCTTGGGCAGGATCGCCTTGTACTTGCATAGTTCTTCGATCTAGGTTAAATTGTAAGAACAAATATAAATCAATACAGGGACCATGCAGGGGCACTCCGATCTAGCTTTGTTCTTCAAATAAAATTAATTTTAATTCAATTTTTCATTATTGGTTTCTTCAATTATTAGTGCATTCATTAGTCAATTTATTTATTGCCATGTACTCTCTCTCCTCAGTGTACTTTATGTATTTAAAAATAATGTGAAGTTTCAAGTTCAATAATTAATATAACGACAAAACAATCATTTTAGAGGGAGAAAAGAGAGTTTTGGGGATTATATAGATATAGAGAAGGCATTAAAGGGAATTTAATATAAAATCCAATATAGGTTAACTTGTAAGAACAAATATAATTAAACACAGTTACAGTGAAGGGGCACCGAAGGATTTGGGATTAATGGTACTTTCTTTAGTTCATGGAAAGAAAAAACCGACTTAGAGCATACAGGTGCATTCCTACTACAATTGAGAAAAACAAACAAAGGGCAGGTCCAACTTTTAACAAAAATTGCACTTTCAAGCAGCGTTATTTTTTAATCCTTAAATTTATTGTGCAGATGTACTAATAATCTGTTTAATTATGTTTAATGAAAAGAGAGGTATACTCTTCTGATGACTTTACCGTTGGAGGGTTGTGCTTTATTCTTTTGTTTGAACAAAAAAAATACATGATGATGTATTTTATGAAAAAAAAAATAACGTACTTGATTCCTCGATATGAACTTTGGTAATAATTTTGAAATTCTCTTCATATATAGGCATCTTTTGTTTTATCTCTTGTGTCATTGAGTTCTTGCTAAGCTGGAACAGTGCCAGCAGGTCTCCCAATTGTTTCTTCATTTTTATCGGCCATGGGTCCATATTGATAGCATTTGGTGCAACTCTACGATCCAGCTGCACTAAAGAAAGTTGACCATGTTACAATTGATTTGCCAAAACATTAGGTCAAATATCATAATTGTTCATATGATGCTTTTGGCACTGGTGATTTCTGACTGGTGTGAACATAGCACCAGTTTTAATCCAAGCTGCACCAGAAATGCAACGGAGGATGTAAAATGTTGGATTTAAACAGCAAGCTTTTAATTGTTGTATGGTTGTGTAACAAATAGAAAAACAAAAGAAAAGACTGACAGCATAATAAAAGATCTTCTTTAAAAGCAACCGATAGAGCCTCCTTATGTGTGCGCCGCAACTTTCGTTCATACATTGTATCTAGAAGGGACAAAAGAGGAAACGATAAATTTCATCAATATATGCAATTGAAATTAGAGAACCGGAAACCACCTGTTAAGTATATGTCAGGACATGACGCCTCAAGTACCAGCCTCATGTCACTGGTACAGAGATGAATTCAACTCTCTAAAACTAAATATCCTCAAAAAATTCACAAAATAAATAATTGTAACTATATCAAAATATAGAAAACGAAGCAAACAAATATATGCATGCTGGTACCTTTTGGTACAACTCCTCTTGCCAATCATCCTGGGAGACAATCGGAACGTCATTCCTAATCAGAAATATAAATATATAAAATTAATTAATGGTGCACATGTAATTGAATTTAGTTATATATATAGTATCGTAAAGAATCAAATATATATATAATTATTCATGATCCACTTGAACAAGGATGGCCGCATGGAATTTTTTTATTAGTGGGTAAAGATTTTAACAGAGAATTTTTTTATTACGAGTCATATGAAGTATTATTTTGACTCTATTGTCTGAATGTTGCATGAATCCAAAACTGCTCTGTCAAAATATTCACCCAAAATTAGTTAGATCTACTCTGATGACCAGTACACAAAGGAAGTAAATGATCATAATTTTTTAGCTTAATTAAAACTTATAAGTAAAAGTTAAAACTATTATTTTCTCTTCAATCTGAACTAATTTGAAAATTTGAAGAACACCGCAGAGTTCATTTTACTAAAAAAATAGTCAAATTTTGATTTATAAATCTCACATCTGGTTGACGGTTCTTTGGAGATTTTCCTGTGCAGGATCGCCTTGTAGTTTGCCAGATTCTCTGATCCATGTTCATAGTTGCTCTGAGAAGAATATGTAAAGAGATAAAAGTTGTAAGAACAAATTAAACACATTAGTGAAGGATTTGGAAATGGTCTCTTTAATTCTTGGTGCAGAGATAAGATCATAAGACCAATTCAGAGCACGTGCATTCATTACTACTACAATGGTGAAAAACAAAGAAAAAAAGAAAGAAAGGGCAGTTCCAACTTCCAACTTCCAACTTGTATTTTCTTAATTAATCTTCCCTATTATATAATTAATTTGGAAGGCTGACCAAGTAACAAACATCGACCCAATAGATACAACTAACAGATGGGTGAAAACAAAGCGGACAATATTCGATCCGTATTCGAAAATAAGATATGGATATATACGATATCTGAATATCCATGTAGATACTGATACAAAGAAGGTTAAAATTTTAATTATCTATATCCTATATACTATATAGTTTAATATTTCTTATATAAAAATTTATGTTATTTACCGTTATAACTTGATAAATTATGAACTTGGGTTTCTTAAATAATATTTATATTTTTTAATAAATAATATTATTGAAAATTAAATATCTGATCCGGAAAAATAAAAGTGGATATATATATGATTTTACCACTATCCGATCCGTTTGGACTCCTAACAATGCACCAGCACACGCCAAGCACAATTTGTTCTTCAGTGACCGTTTCCTGTGCACGAAACATGTTAATTAAGGCTGATTGTCTATCACTTGCTACCTGTTCACAGTTAAATGTATAAATGTTTCACAGAAAATTTCAGAGGAATTAGAGGTAATTTCATTAAAAATATACTGTGCTTCTCTTAGCCCTGAAAGTCCCATTTTTGGGCCGATCTTCATTTCTGGATCCAATGTCTATACCATGGCCCAATTCAGGCCCAATTTCAATTCGATGTGTACCTAATTAATTAATATGCATCTGCACTTCTCCTTTTAATCAATGACTCCTCCTTGTTGAAACTCACATATTATTCATTTTTTTAATTATTGGTGTCTTCACTAGTTTATTTATTCCCATGTACTCACTCTACTCAGTGTACTCTATGTACTTACAAAAAAATGTTAAGTTTCATGATTCATTTTGATAGGTGGAGTTGTGTATATTGAATGTGATCAATGGACAAATCCGCATCCTCTGCATTAATGCACTGTTTGAGTTAATGTTCACGTGTGAGGTAACATAATTTATGTGTTTAATTAGATCCGCACCGTCTGATCAGAGATGGAAGGTAAGGTGCCTTTAATTTTCGTGCAAAAAAGATTGCAAGGTCCGGATGTAAACTAAAAATTTATGTTACAGGTCATCGAAATTGGAGGGACAAGGGAAATTATCCTCTGAGGTAACAAAATATTTGAGTTTAGATCTGGATTGTCCGATCAGAGGTGGAAGGCAGGTAGTTCTTTAATATTCGTGCAAAAGCATATAGCACAGTACAAATCTAATCTCAAAATTTATGTTACCTCAGGTCTTTTTATTCGGTGGAAAAGAGTACATTTCCACTGATGTAACAGAATTTATAAGTTTAGATCCTGACAGCCTAATCATAGATGGATGGTAGGGGATTCTTTAATATTCATGCAAAACCATATCTCACAGTACGAATCTAATCTCAAAATTTCTGTTACTTCAGGTATATGAATCTGGATATTTACTCTAAGGTAACATAATATTTTTGTTTTGATGAGGACCGTGCGATTACAATCGGTACCAATCTGGTCAGAGGAAAATGCACGGGGATCTTCAATATTCGTGTGTATTGTAATCGGATGGTTAGGGCCTAAAATCAAAATTTATGTTACCTCATGAGCTAATCTGAATTCGGGGGGAAATTGGAAATTATCCAAAAATTCCAACATAGATAGGATGGAAGTTTCATGCTATGAGGTAACAGAATTTATGGGATTAGATCCTGACCGTATAGCTCCAAACTTTTTGTTAAAAAAATATTAAAACAAAAATTTCAGGAGCCAATTAATCCTTGGTTAATTTGATATTATTGATTTGGTATTATGTAGGTTATTAAATAACTATCTCATTATAATTTCAAAATATAGCTCCAAACTTAATTACACAATACATGACCATCAGTTGAATACATGAGAAATGTGGTTTATACCAAAATCTAGGTTTCAAGTATTTACAGTGTTGCTCCTGCGAACATTGCCATTGGTTCAAAAAGGAACACAGTTGGTATTGATCAATCCAAAACTGAAGGCCCAATTTACATCATGGATGGCAAAGATCACCACCTCTATACCATCGGTCTTGTAACACATGCAATACCGCAGAGACACTTAGAACCAATGGTAGAATATAAAAAATGGATGACAAAGGAGGAGACCCATCAACGCCATCGGTTGGTTAGATAGAATAATTGGTAAAAAGTTCAAAGTAATTACATTGATGCTCTTGATTAATTACATACACCATATGAACCGAAAGACACCCAATAATAAAGGAGCAATAATAAATATATTTTTTTAGTAGTGACAGGTCCTTGTAAACTTTACATATATATAAATATGAGCAAGTGCTCCACCTACAATAATTTTCAAAAGAAAAATTAAAATTATCTTTATTGATTACGTATATATTAATATATAGATTCTCCACCTCAGGCCTATTAGTCTAATTAATTGTAGTTTTAAACTTATTACAAAGTTATTGGCTGATAGGTTAGCTAGGGTTATGGATTTTTTAATTGATGATACACAAATAGCTTTTATAAAAGGAAGAAACATAATGGATAATGTCATTGTTGCTACAGAGGTTTTACATCAAGTTAGGGTTACAAAAACAAAATGACTTCTTTTTAAATTGGATTTTGAGAAGGCTTATGACCTTATTAATTTGGATTTTTTGATTGAAGTTTTCAAAGCAAGAGGTTTTGGGGAAACTTTTCAACGATGGATTTATGAGATATTGTCTGGTAGTAGAACTTGTATTAGTGTGAATGGCTCCTTAGATGACTATTTCAGTTGTAGAAGAAGATTACGCCAAGGGGATCCTTTATCCTCTTTTTTATTTGATATTGTAGCGGATTCTTTAAATAAGATTTTAAGTAATGCTAAACAGACTGGCTATTTGAAAGGATTAGATAATTTTGTAGGGGTTGGAGATATTTTAAATTTACATTTTGCAGACGATATTCTTTTGTTTTTAGAAGCCAAAAATAACATGGTTCAATCTTTTAAAATTATATTTATTGATTACGTATGCCTACATATTAGTAAATTCTCCACCTAATATTATTTTCGAAAGAAACGTTACATATTCCTTTATTGATTACGTATATATTAATAAATTCTCCACCTACTACTACTTCCAAAAGAGACGTCAAATATTTCTCTCTTGACCACTTATAAATATTAGTAAGTCAACCTACTACTATTTTCAAATGTGATCAAGTTAATTTTTTCTTTATTGATTATATATAAATAGAGGGTTCAAATGTAACAATTTTATTTTGATAGGTAAGTTTTTAAAAATTTGCTATTAAAAAATTAAAAAGTGAAAACATGTTGGAGACGCAAAAAATAACAGTTGAACCTTCCTCAAATAAATATTAATAAGTTATCTACCTATTGCCAAAAGGAACTTATCTTTAGTAATTATGAACGAGCTAAATATTAATAAGTTCTCCACCTACTACTATTTACGTAAAAGAACGTTAACTTTTTCTTGAGGAAGGTTCAAATGTCTTATTTTTTGTCTTCATGATGTCTCCAATTTTAAAATTTTTAATAACTCAAAATTATAACTTAAAAGTAAAAATAAAACAATTATATATAATCTACATCATTTTATCCATTCACGTTTAAAAAATTATGATATTTCAACTTTGTTATGGTTGTCATTAATAACTTGTAAAAATGTACTGATGTGGATAATTTCTAGACGTTCATTTTTCAACTTATTGATTCACATAAAAAATAAAATCAAAATTTTCATAATTTTTTATCACATAGTGGAAATCATGTAGATCACATTTAACAATTTTAATTTGAGATTTATATTTTAAATTTTAAATTATTAACGTGATAAAAATGAAGACATGATAGAAGTACAAGAAATGAAGACATTTGAGCCCTCCTCTTTTTTATTTATTGATTATACATAAATATTAGTAAGTCCCCAACCAATGGTAGCTTAATAGATTGCAAGGGTCATTTGGCCTTTTATTCATTGAAAAACATATACAGGGATATCATACATACTACTATATCACGTAGAGCTTGTCACTGTGATGTCATTTCGTAGAATTTCAAAAGATTAACTAGGCAAATAATTACACACAGGAATTTCAGCAAATAATAAACATGCTCATTTTTCTTTTTTAAGGTTTTTGGACGCCAAGATTAATTTTTTTGTTGATCATCATATATTTCGGTTGCAAATATTTTTAAACAAAATCCCAAAAAACAAGGATTGTTAATTAATTATTTTCAAAATATATACCAAATACAAGTCTGGATCTTTAACATATTTAGAGGTCACCATTGTTAGATCCGAATTTCTCAAATAAAATGTTTTTAACCAAGTGAGATGTTAAAAGTATTGTACTAAACTAAACTTGAGACTTTCCACATCTCACTTCATTTCTGAAAACATTTGATTGAAATTTTGTTAGCTAAGGTCATCTACACCATGGTAGAAAAAACAATGAGGAAACTGGTGAGCATTCAAGAATTATTTCAAAGATTCTTCATTAATTTCTTTCTTCTTTACTTGATTATATACTATACATTTGGTGGCAAATTAGCCATTTAAGACATTTTTGGAACTTGGCATATATTTCTTGACAGTTAATTAATTTTCAGTTACCAATTAATTGGGGCACAAGTTTTCTGACCTTTACTCCGTGGACCTGTTATGCAGTATCATTTTCATTTTTTTTCTAATTTTATATTTTCCTCACTATTTTTTTTCTGTACATTTATATGTGAGGTAATGAATGAAACGATGTGAAGGATCGGAGTCGTCATTTTTAAATTTGGGGAGAATTTCTTGTATACTCTTGAAAAATAGTTAATTTAAAAATATTATAAATTAAAAAAGAAAAATAGTTAATTTAAAAAAACTTAGAAGTATACATTAATATTCTCCTTAAATTTTGGTTCATGTAAAGACAAAATGTAATTATATCATTGCTCTGGTGGGGAACCGCGGTCCGTATTGTGCTCCACAAGCAACGTGGCATTTTTCGATGAACTACAAGTTATCAATATTTAAATTATTAATTACTTGTTTTTTCTCTTATCGTTCAATGCATCGAGTAGGTACTTCTAATTAAGTAAGGTATGAATAAGTAGGAATCTAAATAAACCAAACGTGATTGTCTTCAAGCATGTGCATTAATTAATAAACTAAACAAGTTATTTTCAAGAAACAAGTTGTTCAAGCATGTGCGTCATTTGTTTTGTGTCTCCACGGAGAGGATGAAGACGAAATGCACAAAGACACAAACCGTAGGAGGAAGCAATCTTTCATTTTGTGTCTTCTACAATTCATCTCGGTCTCCTACTTCAATTTCTTCTTACGCACGAAAAACTTAGCTGACCGATTTTAGAAAGAAAAATATAACGGAGTTGGAAAATTAGTGGTGTTCACATAGAGGCGCCAAAACTCTAAAGAAAGATGAGTGTACTTTAGGAGGAGAGTAAGGCGAGAAAGTCTTAAAGAGGGAGCAGAGACCGAAGAGTTATAGTTATTTGGTTAGATGTGGAGGTACTGAGAATTAAAAACATGGATTTATACATGTTTATTTCTATGGAACCGTATTTGGTAATTATTATTTTTATATTTTTAAATTCATGTTTGCTAGCCTTTTAAAATCAGAAAATAAACTTCGTACTTATTAATTTGATGTGTATTAATAAATCAAAAGTATAAATATGAAACATACCAAAAGAACTAGCCACTTTTAATTTCATCAAGATTGTGAAAGTTATTCACAACTTTTCTCAACCAAAGAACATCTCCTTAGAAGTCTATCTTCTATGTAGAAGAGGTTCTTTTGTAAAAAAAATCTGTGATTAAACCTTCACAATCTTATTTCCATCTTATAATTCATCTTAAATCATGTTTATATACCAACAAGAGTGGCATCTCGCTCATCAAGATTATGTGAAGGTTTATTTACAACTTTTGTCAACAAATTAAGGAACCTCATTTTCCTTCCATGAAGGAGAGAATCCATTTTTAACAAAAGTTGTTATTAAACATCCACAAAATAATATCCAATTTTATAACTCAACAGAAAATCAAGATAAACACAACGGGGAAATGAAGATGAGGGAGAGTTAGACTCGATCTACCAATCAGACTGAAGAAAAGGGAAATGAAGTGACAAATTACGGGAGTGGGCTCCATGTGAAGAGGCAGTTGAGGAGTGATCTCTACACAAGATATTAATTACTAACATGGGTTTTGGTTGAGAGCTGCAAATGTTTGAAAACTGCGCAAAACATACAAGGTTTGTTCTGAAAAGATCGTGTATAAAGTAGTACAATCGCGCACAATTTGTTATAAATTAGTCGCGTACAAATATTTGTTATTTCCGGACACTGTTCAAAACTAATTTTCACGCGAGCCTCCGCCCATTACACACTATTTCACATACGTGTATGATATTATGTATATGGTAAATATTTGTGTAGTATTGTGTATGATATTACGTGTATGATCAATATTTTTGTAGTATTGTGCTATGAAAAAAATGTGATTATATAAATGCTCTGGTGGGGAACCGCGGTCCGTATTGTGCTCCACAAGCAACGTGGCATTTTTCGATGAACTACAAGGTATCAATATTTAAATTATTAATTACTTGTTTTCTCTTATAGTTGAATGCATCGAGTAGGTACTTCTAATTAATTACATGTATGGATGAGTAGGAATCAAAATAAACTAAACATGTTATAGTCTAGTTTCACTAGTACAGAAAACGCAACTATACGTACACGGTCCGAAAAACTAATGACACACAGTTTCACCACCGTATCAATAAGCATCGTGTATGAATAGAAGGGTACATTGTACACATTTAATGGACTGTGCCTATATATATAGTACTAACATACACGGTTAATAGACTTGAACTGTGTCACATCTAAAAAAAGACGTTGAATATGGTGATTTCTATACGGTCAAAGTAATTGTATACAATAATAAGAGTCATATATGCGGTTTCTACAAGGCATCCGTGTTAGATTTTTGTAAACATACACGGTGTGTTATTTTGGACTGTGTATGATTTTTTTTACGATTTGTAATTGACCAGCATCCATATTTTTGTAAACAACTAATTGGCTAGCATCCATATTAGATAATTCAATAAATATTCATCACAGCATACAATTTTCACTCATATTCATTCAACATTCAACAATCAGAAACAATTAATATATTCAACAAATATCCATCAGAAATACATATACATATATATTCTAAAAAGATTACAACACCTGGCATGCATGTTTCTACAAATATTGAACATATATATATTAAACGTACAATATTACACATTCATAATTTAATAAATATTCAACATTTACAGCATACAAAAATCAATATTCATTTATCCAACATTCAACACACATCAAGAGAACCTCTAAGAGCTACTATTTAAAAAAAGAACCTTAACAATTTCTCGAGATAAGAAGAAAATAATACAAAAAATAAGGAAAACAAAATCTGACATTCTAGCCTATATAAGGTTCCATGTCAGTTTCTAATTCCGGACCGAGTGATCAAGAATTGCCATTAGTTTCATTTTTTCATGTCATAATTTTCAAACTAAATTCAGATCATACAATAATTTCCTTCAAAGTAAAATATAAAAACGAAAAATTTCAAAGTAAATTCAGATTGCAACTCAGAGTACAATCACCCTTCACCGATTAAATTATATCATGGACTCAACATTTCATTCAACAATGTAATATTTTCTTTGGCACCAAACATTTCAGAAATCAATAAATATACATAAACAATAAACAATAATCATTTCAGATTGGAAAACAGTACATTCAACCTTCAACATTTTTACATCAATTTATACATGTCAAACAGTTCAAAAATTGCTAAGCATGTCTTGATTCAATTTTATCATCGACTCAACAGTTTAAGAGAGATCATTCAATGATATAGTATTTGCTTTGGCACAAATTATTTTAGAAATCAATATACCCAAATTTCAACAATAATCGTTTCAGATAACAACAATAATCATTTCGATCACAAGACATTCTAGATAAATAACACAAAAATTCAAAGATTAGGGAAACTTGCTTCCCATTTTGGCTTTGCAATGGCCACATGGTACCAAGGCGGATGACAGAAAGTAGCCTCCTCAAACCTTGCATCCAGACCGGCCCAAGCGGGTGACTAAAATCATGAAAATCCTAATCGGGTATAGAAAGTGGTTTGTGATAAGTGGATCCAAGACGGAAAGAAAGTGATTTGTGAAACCCTAAGAGAAATAGTGAGTGGTATTGAAACCCTAAGAGAGAGAGTGGTGTGAAGAACAGAAGAGGAATTAACAAATTAACAATAAACAATGAGGGGAGAGAGAGATGAGAGAGTTATCTGATTAGATGTGAGATGGTGAGAGTAGTGAAAACATTAAAGACAGGAAGAGGAGCAAAAAGTAAAAAGTAAAAAAAAAAAAAAAAAAATATGGTTAGACCTACACAGTTTGTAACAAAGGACCGTGTATGATTAGTATAATTTTACTCGGTTCATAGAGGAAACCTTGTAAAAAAACAAAGGGAAGTCTAAGAGGCTTCTTGGTTAAACCAACATGCATGAAAAACCAAGCATCCTTATCGAGTTATACACGGCTTATTATTTAGAAAACCGTAGAACTTGTGATCATACACAGTTTGTCTTAACCGTGTTTGATTTTAGTATTTCATTTTTCTTAAATTTTATGACATTAAATTATGTGAAAAGTAGAATACGAAAGGTTGACCTCCTTATATATATATCACAACTATTACAACCTTTCAATTTGTCATTTTATATTTCCAATTCTCGGAAAAACAGACAAGTCAATTCATCAATTATTAGCCCGATCAAACTCAGCCAAAAGAAGAACTTGTCAAGTCTAATTGGATGTCGGTCACATTGCCACATGGGAGAGTGGTGAGATGTCGTCATGAATTCCATCCAAGATTCGAAGATGAATATAGATTGATGAGGCTAAGAGGCGAAACCTCTGGCAATCAAGAAGTCACATCCCTCCCAAAATCAACAAAAACTGGCAATGGCCACCATTACCTCAGCCACGCTGCAACTCAATTGGCCGTCCACCATCTCTGCCATCTCACATGCAGAGGTTGAAGGGAAAAAAAGATGTCATATTTAGTACTTATTTATCTAATTTCTTTGATTAATTTCTAGTTAATTTTCTATGTTAAGTTTCTTGCCATAAATTAACAAAAATAAATTAATTAATCTGATAACATTAGTTTATAAAATATGAATGCAATTGAACAAAAAACATAGATATATACAAATTCATGAATCAATACATATACATAAGTACTAAATATGACATTTTTGCTCTGTTTTTGTTCTAAATACGCAATTTTCTCCAAAACCTGCTAAAATGACTCAAAAACACATTTGCAGTTAATAAATCGGAAAAATAACTACTTTCAATACGCTTTTCGCCATAGTGATTTTCGCTATATGTTTGAGCATCATCAACAAACCGTGTACAAATTTTGGTGACTTTAGTACACGGTTGGGTTTTAAATGAACATGTGTATGTATCAACATTTTATAGAAAAAATAATTATAATTTCCAATATGTCTTAAATTATTTTATCCTACGAAATAATAGTTGCTCATAGACGACCATGTATTTCTTGATATTGATGTGATGCCAGTGAAAAGCAGATTAATGCGATATAAGTTAAAGTAAAAAGTTTAAAACAGTAAAATAATCATAAAGAAAACGATCGAAATATGGTACGACGTATATTATAGATAAAAGCTGACGAAATAAAAACAACAATATGATTGAAAAATACCAGCTGTTATCTATAATTGAGAGAATTTGTTCTAACTGTTCGTAAGCTATAATTTATGCGAGAAAAAATGTTGGTAAATATGTCATTGTCACAATTGTGATAATATATAATATCAAATGCCAGCTGGTCAATGTCTGAAAAAAATTTAGAATAAAAAGCTATATATATTTGGTTGGATCCACGCAACTAGGGTCACCTCAGGACAAAGGAAACAAAACATAAAAAAAAAATGGATGGTAATTAAGTTTATTATAAATGAGGACATGGTAAGTTTTTCAAGTTGGAATGTAAAACAACTGTTTATAAAATAATAATACAGCCAAACAAAATGGATAATTAAATAAAACAACTTGTTATAAAAACATATTGAATTACGCCAGCCAATAAATACAAATAAAATACAATACAAGTATTGTATCATATACGTTAATTCCGCATATCGCTATCAACATTTTATAGAAAAAATTGTAAATTCCAATAAGAGTTAAGTTATTTTAGCCTACGAAATAATAGTTGCTCCTAGTTGACTGACAAATATCAAATGCCAGCTGGTCAATGTCTGACAAATAAAAGTAGAAGAAAAGTTATTAATAAATCAAAAGTGTAAATATGCAACATACTAAAGGATCTAGCTAGCTTTTGCTTCTTATTTCATCAAGATTGTGAAGGTTATTCACAACTTTTCTCAATCAAGGAACTTCTCAATAGACATAATTTGTCCCACTTCCATACAACAGTTCTTTTGTTAAGAAAAGTTGCGATTAAACCTTCATATTATGATGATTAATTGAATAATATTGATTTCTCCTCTTTTATGTCTGATTGGGGTAGTCAAGTCTTATAGCTCATGATAGTTCCTCTAAGTGTCATTGTGTGACAGAAAATAAAGTGCACACGAGGGGGAAATAAAGATAGGGGACGAAGACTAGATCAACACCAATCAGAGAGAAGAAAAGAGAAATGGAAAGAAAATGAAGAGACAAATTAAGATAGGGAGCTTGACTTAAAAATATTAAGTGTGTGTGAAGAGGCGGTTGAGGGTCATCTCTCCACAAGAAATGAATACTAACAGGGGTTATGGTTGAGAGGTGCGAATGAAACATACACGGCTTGAACTAAATACAATTAATGTTTGGAAACTAAGCAGAAGCATACACAGACTCTTTCGGAAAAACTGTGTATGAAGTAGTACATACCAGTGTTGTAAAGAACGGTCGATTAATCGTTGGTAGTGACCAAACCATTAAGGATTTTTTCGTCTAATCGGCCAATTATTTTTTATTATTACTGATTATACTCTATTATTCCTGATTAATCACTTGGCAGTACCCAGTCCATCCGACTAGTGCATACCATTATTTACAACATTGGTACGTACTTACATAGTTCATTAATAATAAACTGTGTGCAAATATTAGTGATTTACGGACACGGTTTGATACTAACAAACTGTGTGGGTGTGTTGTATAAGCTCTAATTATTGAGAGAGAAATATAGGAAATAGACGTCTGTTGTCATTGTGATCCTCACAATCGAAATAAAGTATAATAGAAGGTGCCAGGTCAGTGGCTGTAACAAACTAGATTAAAAAAGTTGTAGTTGGTTGGTCCAATCAATGATGATCACCTAAGGACAAGGAAACCAAACATAAAAATTAAAAAGTACAACTGCCAACTAATTAAAAAATATTCAAGAAACTAATTAAATTTATTAATTCTTGCAATTAGACTTAAGCATACATGATCAGTTTGTCTATATAATGAGACCATCTTTGCCTAGGATTGTTATCTGCGCTAGCTAAAAAAATCCTCTTACACAGATTCATATTTCAAAAGACAACGAGAGAGAGCAATGGCTGAGGTAGTTGTGGAGTTTGTACTAAAGAACCTTACTGATTTCATAGTGAAGGAAGCACAGTTCTTGGGTGGGGTTGGGGAGAAAGTCGAACGGGTGCAGCGTGAGCTCATCCGAATCAAGTGCTGCCTGAAAGATGCAGACTCAAAGAAAAAAGGAGATGAGCGAGTTCAGAATTGGCTGAATGAGCTTCGCGACGTGGCCTATCTCATCGCAGATACAACCGATACCTATTTTTTACCAGTTGAAGATCACAAACAAAATTATCATCGCGGATGCAGTTTTTTGCAAAAACTCAAGAAGCTTTGCAAGAAGCCCATGAAGCTGCCTAAGCTCCACAAGCTTGGCACAGAGCTTGATTCCATTTTAAATCTACTCAAAGAGATCTATGACAGCAGGCTCCACTATGGAATCCAAGACCTGCCGCTGGAGGACAAGAGCAAGGCAGAGGCAGTCATAATGCCTCTTCGGAGAGCTACTTATTCAGAAGTAGACGAAAATCAAGTCGTAGGCATGCAGGCTGACAAAATCAAAATTCTGGATCTGTTGCGCCCTAAAAAAATATCAAGACGGGCCGTCATTACCATCGTGGGTGCCGGCGGTTTAGGAAAGACTACCCTTGCATGTATGGTGTACAGAAGGCAAGTGCAGATTTTTATTTTTTCAAGTATGTTTTAATGATTAAATAATTACAACAATAATAATAAGAGCTAGTCTGATTTGCTACTTATAGGAATAATCAACTAGTACTACTATATATAATACTGACACATTAGTAAAACATGGCTACAACAATTACTATTGTTAATAAATTGCGCTAGAAATCAATCTAATAATATATTTTCATTGCTTGTCTAACCAGAGCCAAAGAAGATTTCGACTATCATATAATGTTGTCAATCTCTCAGCAGTTTGGTGTAACTGATCTCTTGAGAAAGATGATCAACAAGTACAGGGAGGATGTAGCGAAGGAGGATGTAGCAAAGGATCGAGATGTGGACTATTATGTTGGCGAGCTCAAAAGTATTTTAAGTAACAAAAGATATCTGATTATTCTAGATGATGTGTGGACGGGTGATCTATGGAATGAACTTAAAGATGTATTGCCCGATGTTAAGAACGGAAGTCGAGTATTGATGACTAGTAGGTTTGTTGGAGTTGCAAAATCAGCAGACTTTGAAATGACACCATATGAACTCAACCTTTTAGATGATAGAAAAAGCCTAGATCTACTTCTCAAAAAGGCTCTTCCATATCAAGAACCTGATAAAAAATGCCCAATTGATCTCCAAGAGTCTGCAAGCAAACTATCAAAGAAATGTAAGGGGTTACCTCTGGCTTTGGTGGTATTAGGTGGTATACTTTCAGCTAAAGAACCGTCCTACCCTGTGTGGGACAGGGTATTGCAAACAATGAATTGGAACTCAGACGGCATGGACTGCATGCGAATCTTAGCAATGAGCTATGAAGAAATGCCTTATTATCTTAAGGCATGCTTCCAGTATCTTGCTTCATTTCCGGAAGACTATGTGATTTCGGCAAAATGTCTGATCAGAATGTGGGTAGCAGAGGGGTTCCTACCACTCGAAGGTAGATCAACAACAGAGATAATGGCTGAGGAATGCCTTGAGGAACTTTCTAAAAGGTTATATTGTTTTTCCTTATTTTTTATCAGACAACTATATAGTGTTATTTGCAAACTTTTTTTTATAATTAAATATATAATTAAATTTTGTTTTATAATAGAATAGAAGAAGTAAAGATATTCCCATAAAGTTATTAAACAAAAAACAAAGAGATCGTGTAAGTGGAGTATAGTTTTATGATTTTTTGACTAATAAATAGTTTCTTCCATGAAACCTTTTACCTAAGTGAATGATCTCAATATTTTTTTTAAAAACAGTAAACATAGCTTCTTTTTAATTAGATATCTTTCACTTGTTTTGGAAAAATAATAGTAGATACGATTTGGTACAAATTAATGGCTCTAAGGATTAAAGAAAAAAAAAGATTGAATTTTTTTTATATTGTTACAAATGAATTCTCAACCTACATATATATACATCAAAATATTTCTTCTTCAATTCGAGTGCATATTTTTACAAACATTATTTTTTAAAGAATTACATACAATTTTCATTACTTGCATATTTTAATTTCAATGCATCATAATAATCAACATAAATTTATTTTTATTTTCAATGTATAAACCTTTTATAAGTATAGCTGCAATACTTTCGGTATGTATCCTGACTTGTTTATAAATAAAAATTATTTCAGGAGTATGATTCTAGTGTTGAGCCGATCTGCGAATGGTTTGGTCAAGTACTTCCAGGTGCATGATATTCTCCGCAACCTGGCAATGAATGAAGCTGCGCATGAGAATTTTGTCACGGTTTTCTCGCAAGCATCAGATAACAATCAAAAGTACAACAGAATAATCCGACGTGCTTCGCTTCAAGGCGCCCAAGAGAAGAATCCACATTTCATGGAATATCTAGGTCCACATACCCGTTCTTTACTATTGTTTTCTACTGGAAATGAATTTAGTGACCTAGATTGCTCTAATTTTAGGCTACTGAGAGTTTTAGAAATTTGGCAGATGGATGACTCAGATTTTTTAAAATCATTAGATCAGTTGATTCACCTTAAATACTTGAGGCTTTCAGGAGGCATTATTGAGTTGTCCTCGGTTGAGGTTCAAGGTATGAAGAATCTTGAAACTGTAGATGTGCGAGGATGTAGTTGTTCTCCACCGGCATGTGATGACTTTTGGGAAATAGGTACATTGATGCATGTCCTGAATTCTAAATACGAGAGTTTTTTTGATAACCCATTACCAAAAACTATTGATCTAAGCAATCTACAGACCCTAAAGTGGATAACAATAGAGGAAGGATGTGATTGGAAGTTACCCAAGCTACGTAAATTAGGTATTAAATATGAACTTGAAGAATGGGTTTCAATTACCAATCTACTTCAAACATTGCATTCTCTGGTCAGCTTTGGAATGTTTGGAATAGATCTCCCGATGGAGATTGTTTATCCAAAAGCACTTCCAAATTATAAGAAGTTACAATCCTTACACTTACATGGATCATGGCCTGAGAATGTCAATATAGAGGCTAGCTTACTTCCACCACACCTTGTTAAACTCACGCTTAGGGGATCCGACCTTAATCACAATATAATGATAGAGCTTGGAAAGTTGAATAGCCTAAAAAAACTTTGCATGAAAGATGTGATAGATGGCAATTGGGAGGGTCCAATAATCTGTGCAGCAGGATTCCCTGCCCTACAGTACTTGCAAGTGAGTGATGAAAACATAAAGGATTTGGTGGTGGAACAAGGGGTCATGGCAAGGCTTACAACCCTCAAAGCTTTCGAAATCAACGTGCACCTGCCTCCTGAGCTCCAGCACGTGACCGTTGAAAATGTGAGATATTACTGTTGATTTGGTCATGTATTTACTTTTTCCTTTCACTTGTTTTATTATTTTGTGTGTCTGTGTGTGGTGGGGAGAGGGGGCTTCATGTCTTGAATACTGTGTGTACTTGTAATTTTTTTTTTTTCATTCCATTGTACATGTTTCATTGTTCTCATGCCATTAAATTTGCTTTTTGTTGTCGGTATTATTATTCTTTTCACAAAAACTATATGAAAAATTTGATTGCTATGGTACGCTGTATTATTATTATTCTATTTTTTTTTCATGCTTTGGAAGAAGGGTACGTACAGTAATAAATTCATGCAACTATATTGTAAAAAGAGTAATAATGGTATGATATATTAGTGTCATGAGTAGGACCAGGGTGTTTCTTAAGCTCACTCAATTTTTGATAAGTTTAACTTCAAAACATATTGAATTGACTTAACAATAAATCCAAATCATTGAAAACAATTTACTTTACGAGTGACGTGTTCACATGTCAAATTTATAAAATTTTCAAATCAATTTAATATAAATTCTAACAGTAAAAAAATAACAAAAAATGATTGCAATAAATTTAACTTACAATTCTTCTTTTCTTGACCACTTGTCTTTATACTCAATTAATTCAAAAATTTATAAATTATGTCATGTAAACTCTTTACTTGTAAAATAAATAAGTTTTAACAGTTCGCATTTATCATATAAAGCTAATGTGATAGGTTTAGAGGTTAAGCTCATCAAGAGCCTTGGTGATCTTAAGAACACACTAGTTTTACTCTTAGTGTCACAACAAAATGCTTGCTTCTTCTTCTTGTTTTTCATTTCTTTCTTATGAAGATACGATAGAAAGCTTCCAAGGAGACAAATTGGTGATTCTTAACAGATTTGAAGAGGGAGGGAGCAGCTTGCAACCAATGATCAGCTGCTGCTTTGTTCATGCGTCCTTTCTTTATGAAATTATGATCACAGAGAGATTAAATTACAACACAAAAAAATATGCTCTCCTTGTCGGCCCATGTACAGTCTTACAGAAACGGGCTTTTATGGGCCTCCTGAAGTAGCGATTTTCATTTACCTAACTATATATTCTATTCAAACCATATACTGAAATGAAATGTCACAAGACAATAAAATAGGTACATTTAGTATTTTAAATATTGAAGGGTAAATATGATATTAAAAATTTTAGAGATAAAAATACATATTTTCTAAGTTATTTAAGAGGTACATATGAAATTCTTTCATATTAACTGAGATTAATTAATATTCATTAATCAAATATGACCATATCCACAACCTTGAATGTGCATGATTCATATGAAACTATGTTATACCAGTTTCTTTTGCTACTCTTGATTCTGACCCGGAATAATGTTTACTATTTTAATACATGTATGGGTTTTAAAATTATGTATACAGTCATTAATATTAATCTGTGATTACTTAATTGTTGCGGGGGCTGTAAGGAGAATCAGTGGGCGCGCATTTCAATCTTCATGTAATTAATTAATTTATTATTAAGAGCTTTTCGACAATCGAAACATTAATTTATTCTTAGTTGGTATGGTTTATGGTGTCCCAGTTTTGTAAAAAAAAATGTGTTTATTCCTGGTTTGAGAGGCTTATGGGTTATGGCGTCCCACTTTGTTTTATTTTTTTTCGGTTTTGATATATCATGTAGCGTCCCGTAGAGACGCCATAACTCCCAACTGCCTTTCTAATTTTAAATTTTCTATCCAATATTTTTTATTTTTTATATTGTTCTAATATAAAAAATTTCGGGTTATCTGCACTAGCTTGCCAATATCATTGAGAACCTAAAGCATATTAAAATATAAGATGAATTGAAATAAGATACGAGAACCTATTAATATCCTTTAATGCCGGCTAGATCCATGCACCTCTTTTTTTATTTTTTTTTAGTTTATTCTCTAATAAATAGCTTTCTTCCTCAAAAACCTTCCACCATGTACATGTTCTTGAGTTTTTTTTTTTACTTTTTCTTTTTTAAAATAGAGTGAACAAAAGATCCTTCCCTACTAGGTATCTTTCACTTCACTTCTGTCGCATAAGAAATAGTAGATAATATGATACAATACTAAATGGGAATGGCTACGGTGCTATGGATAGCATAGAGGACCTGTGTGCAACGGCTTAAAATTTGAGTTTTCAAAATTCGAACGGTCAATCCGAATCGTTCAATATGTAATATGTACTAAAATGTACTTGCAAACTCAAATTTTGAGCTGTTGCACGGAGATCCTCTATGCTATCCATAGCACCATAGTCATTCCCATACTAAATATATAGCTTTAAGAATGAAATTTATATTTGATGTTTAGGAAATTGGGGGGTGCGGGTGCAATTTAAGTTTCGTGCAGAAGCAAATCGCACAATAAGAATCTAATCTCAAAATTTATGTTACCTCAGGTCATTTGAGTCCAAACATTTTGAGATAACATAATATTTCCTTTTAGATCCGGTGCGATTACAATCGGGACCAATCCGGTGATGAGAGGTAAAATGCATGGGGATCTTTAACATTCGTGCGAATACTGATCAGACGGTTAGGATCTAAAACCGAAATTTCTGTTACCTCAGGTATTTGTAGGGAAAAGGGAAATTATCCGAAAATATCAACACAAACAGGATTAAAAATTTGCATCCTCTGAGGTGACAGAATTTATAAGATTAGATCCTGACCGTCTGATCAGAGATAGAAGGCGGGGGGACCATTAATATTCATGCAAAAGAAGATCGTACGATCTAGATCTAAACTTAAATTTCTGTTACCTCAGACGAATTAATTCTTTGGAAAGGGCTTCTTCTGAGGTAATAAAATTTATGAGTTTAGATCAGGACTGTCTGATCAGAGTTGTATGGCTCGGGGTCCTTTAATATCCGCTTAATTGAAGATCCCACGGTCCAGATTTAAAAACACAATTTCTGTTACCTCAGGTGTCTGAATTCGGTTGGAAAAGGGAAATTATCCGAAAAAGAGGCAGCAAAACCCTCCGTCTCTCTCTCTCTCTCTCTCTAGAGAAGGTGAGTAGAGAAGGAAGGAAGAGATGCAATTGCAAGTGATGGCTTCCACCTCTTCTTCTCCTGCAACTGCAACTACACTTACCGCTGTAACTCCAACTCCAAGTAAACGATTTGGACGCCGCCAAATGGTGCTCGCTTTCAATCCCAACTCGCACCAAACCTCCTCCTCTTCCAGGTCTATTCAAATTCACTCTCTCTCTCTCTCTCATTCCCTTTTTCTATATTCAACTACACTGAAATTTTTATGAAACTTGCGGTAAAATGGGTATTTTATAAATTTAAAGTCTAGTTTTTTTTTTTTTTTAATGAAGGATCAAGTGGGTATTTTACAAATTTAAAATGAGTTTTAATAGAAAAGATATTAAAATGGGTAAATTTGTGAGTTTTTGAAGTTTAGAAGGGTAAATATGGTTATGAATTTGGGTATGAATTTTAGAGGGGAGAACATGTAATTTTTATTTTTTTTAGGGGTATACATGAAATTCCCCCTAAAATTTACACAATTTGATGGATTATTGTTTCCGGGGGGGGCGCTGGAAAATCAAATGCAGTCTAATTTTCTAATTAGAAGACTGACCATTTTATAAAACATGTTAATAGATTTATTTGTTTTAATAAAGGGTAAAATGGGTATTTTATAAATTTAAAATGAGTTTTAATAGAAAAATATTAAAATGGGTAAATTTGTTAGTGTTTGAAGTTTACAAGGGTAAATATGGTATTATGAATTTTAGTTGGGGGAATATGTAAAAATTTACAAAGTTTTGAAGTTTTTTGAGGGTATGCATTAAATTCCCCCTAAAATTTACAAAGTTTAATGGACACAATTACAAATTTATTTTAGTGAGGGGGACTAACAGTAATAATTTTTGTAAAAATTAAAAAATTAGTGGCAAACTTTACTGACTATGCATGCTATAACTACTAATACAATTGTTTTTTTTGTTTTTGTGTATATATCTACAGGTCAGAAGATAAACAAACATGCAAAATGCAAGAAATCAATACAAGTTTGATTTTTCTCAGTTCAAGGAGAAAGCTTCTTGCCTCATCAGTACTTGGTTTTTTCTGGAATTCAAGGTATCTGTCAGGTTCGCTTTTATTTTTTCTGGTTAAATACATAACTTATACAGCTTTACTTTGGGTTTGCTTGTTTCAGTTGAAGAGATTTATATTGTCTAGACATTTTGTTGGTTTATTTGAGTGATATAAACTGTTCAACATAATCTTTTATATGAAAATATACATTGAAGACTAAATTTTACAATTTTTAGAATTTTTTTAAAAATATAGACAGGTTGAAACTCACTTCTTTCGAATGGTATAGAATCTTTAGAACCAGTGATTTTCTACCTCATTAAAAAAATATAAAAAATCTCTAAAAAAATGTAAATTTTGATCTACAAATACATTTTCATGTGGTGATCATGTTAAACTGTTTATATTGACTATTTGAACTGTGTCCACGGAGATATTGATCCATAGTACGGACTATTGTGCCCTATGCACAGTACCATTCTTTCATAAATGCTATCATAATTATTGTAATTTGAAGAAAGTAAAAAGAAAAAAGAAACATAAAATTGTAGCCTTTGCTCTTGGTGATCCAACGGTCAAGATTGAAGACGTGACTCCTCAAATTATGCCTTTTGGTGCACTCTTTCCTTCTGAGGTTCATTTCTTATTATCCTTTTACATACCACCAAATGCTGTACCACTTGGTACCAGAACAATTGATATAGTGGCATAGAGTGAAGAGGTTTCCTTGCTGGTACCAAAAATGCCAAGAAAAATGTATCAACTGGCACTGATACAATGCTTGAAGAGGCAAATTGTGATTCTTAATTTAACATTTTGCCCTTGTATCATTTGTTTTGTCTTTTAAAATTGTAATTTTAAAAAATTTTAGTCAAAATTTTTTATCTGTGCCAATTTTTAGGAAAGGATAGTACAGCTATTTGAGACGAACACTTATGCTGTTGTAAATATTTTTGATGTAACTTTACGGCCTCAGCTCAATGTGACTGGTGTAGTTGAGGTAAATTCTCTCTCTCTATTTTCTATATCTCATATATTATTAAAGAAAAATTCATTTGTTTCACTATCAGGGAGTGAAGAATGTAAAAATACTTTTGAATTTTGATTGAAATTCACCCCTTTTGTGAGTATTTCAGATACCAGAAGGGAATGGCTCTGGAGTAGTTTGGGATAACTCGGGACATATAGTTACAAATTACCATGGTAAGAAATTATCATTTATTTTGTCAACTGTGGCAAGATTATCATTTTTATGAGGATTTTACCACTATACTATTATTATGCAGTGGTTGGAAGTGCACTTTCAAGAAACCCTAAGCCCGGTGAAATTGTGGCACGTGTTAATATCCTTGCTTCTGAAGGGTAATCTCTCTCTCCCTGAAAACCTTGGCAGGTGCTGCCAAGTGGATCTCTCTCTCTCTCTTGGTAGGAAACACATGCATGTAGAGAATGAATTAGCTTCTGAGCTGTGAATGAATTGCATGACATAATTAATGACAGTAAAAATTCATTGTAAAATTGTTCAATTAGAGGGGCATATTTTTAAAAATGGCACTCTTTGCTTTGCCGTTCTTGTTGGGTTGGAGAAATATAATTCTAAAAATTTCACAGGTTCTCACATCACGTCTACATGCTTCAAATCCATCTCTCAAGGGGATATTTTCTCAAACTTAAGCATCTGTTCTCTGACATTTGTATATTACTAGGGTACAAAAAAATTTTGAAGGAAAATTGATCGGCGCTGATCGGGCTAAAGATCTTGCAGTAATAAAGGTCTTAGTTTACTCATTTTAGCAAAATAGAGGGGACATTAAATAGAGTTCGAAGCTTAATTTGTGCTTTGTTAAATTTTGTTGAATTTGACAGGTAGATGCACCACTGGATATTCTGAGGCCGATAAAAGTCGGCAAATCATCAGATTTGAAAGTGGGTCAGCAATGCTTGGCAATAGGGAACCCGTTCGGGTTTGATCATACCTTAACAGTTGGTGTAATTAGTGGTCTAAATAGAGATATTTTTAGTAAGACTGGAGTCACCATAGGAGGTGGTATTCAAACTGATGCCGCTATAAATCCTGGAAATAGGTCCTCAAGTTTTTTTTTTTAATCTTTATTTTTACAATTTTATCTAAATATAGAATTTTTCACTGCTAATTATTGCTTTGTTCCATCAAAAAACTCAACTGGCACAAAAAAACTGGTACAACCATAGGAGGTGGTATTCAAACTGATGTTGTATTCAAAGTCCAAATAGTTGATCTGAGCCACTCAACCTCATTTATGAAATTGTACTTGGAGGCCAAATTTTATGTTTTTTAGAATTTTTTTACTATATTTTGGATAGGTAGAAAATCATTACTTTGGGATGGTCTAGAATCGTTAGATCAGTGATTTTATACCTATTTAAATAAATTAAAAAAAAAATGTAAAAATTTGGTATCCAAACACATTTTCATATGGAGGTCATAGTGAGCGGTTTGGATTGATTGTTTGTACTTTAAAAATGAAGATATACATACAAAGTATGGACTAATGTGCGCTATGCATAGTATGGAGCCTTACTCATTTTTCAGTGCTAATTATTGCTTTGTTCTATCAGAAAACTCAACTGGTATGATCAGTGCACTATTTGCAGCAAGTGTCTTGCAGACTAATTAGCTGCATTACCAGTACTGCAATTTATATGACAGTTTTAGGCTTATAACAACACGTGATGCCAACATTGTTAATTTATTTATAAGAAGATTGAAATGCTTGCATAACCTTACTTTTGGGAATTTTACAGTGGGGGTCCCATGCTAGACTCAAAAGGAAATATGATCGGTATTAACACTGCAATTTTCACTCAAACTGGTATGTATTTTTTTCGTTCTTTACTGTAACTTCTAACGGTTTGTATTATTGTGTGGAGGAAACTACTCATATGATAAGCTTTGGGGGTTAACCATGCAAATTTAATTCTTCACAATTTTTTGTTTTAAATAATTTTTGGGCCTTTGATTTCAGATCGATTTTAATAAATAGACTAATCAATTTTATTTTTTTATACTATTATTATTTCAGGTACATCTGCTGGTGTTGGCTTTGCAATACCTTCTTCAACTGTGCTAAAAATTGTTCCTCAATTAATCCAGCTTGGAAGAGTATGTAAAATTAATTAAGAACCCCTAAATGTGAATATATCGGTAGAAATGAAGTCTTCAATCATTTTCTTTATTAATTTCTTTAGATGTGCTTTTTTTTTTTCATGTACTAAGGTGGTACGTGCGGGGCTAGATATTGAAATTGCCCCTGATTTGGTTGCTAATCAACTAAATGTTCGTAATGGCGCTTTGGTTTTACTGGTAATACTCCCCTTTTTTCACGTACTATACCTTAAAGTTGTATATTAACATAAAGATCAGGATTAGTATCGGACTGAAGCTAGAGTACTATGCATATGAAAATGTACATGTCAACTAAATTTTACATTTTTTTATAATTTTTTTACTATTTTTTTAAGGTAGAAAATCACTACCTTTGAATGGTGTGTAGTCTTTAGATGAAGTGATTTTCTACCTATCTAAAAAAAGTAGTAAAAAGTTGTAAAAAAAATATAAAATTTGATCTACAAGTACATTTTCATATGCATATCATGTTGAATTGTTCAGATAGATTGTTTGGTCTTTTAAAATGAAGATATTGATCCATAGTATGGACCAATATGCACCATGCATAGTACCTTACCTATGCTTCTAGCATTTACTTTTGTGTTATTTATTTCACTACTGTGCAGGTACCGGCTAACAGCCAGGGAGCCAAAGTTGGTTTGGTACCTACAAAAAGAGGTTTTGCTGGTAATATAATTCTTGGAGATATCATTACTTCAGTCGATAATAAACCCGTAAGTACTATATTATGTTTCAAACATTTTACATTTATTTAGTAATTCAATCCTAGTCAATGTTCTGCACCAATGAAATTAATTGTGTATTGAGGTAATGGTACTATGCATAGGGTCCGTACTACGGATCAATATTTTATTTTTTATTGTCCAAATAGTCGATGTGAACCATTTAACATGATTTTCATATGAAAATACACTTGTAGGCTAAATTTTACATTTTTTAGATTTTTTTACTAATTGTTTAGGTAGGTAGACAATCACTACTTTTAATCAATTGATTTTCATTTTCTACTTGTCTAAAAATATATTAAATAAATTCTAAAGAATGTAAAATTTGTTTAATAAGTACATTTCCATATGAAGATCATGTTGAACGGTTCATATCGATTTGTTGGACATTGAAAACAAAAATATTGATCCGTAGTACGGACCAATCCGCGCTATGCATAGTACCATAACCTCACTCTTGTTTATTTCCTAAAACATTTGATTGACTTTCTGATTTTCTATTTTTCTTTTAGCCTTTTTTTTTTTTTTTTTTTTTTCAATTTGGTGCCCTCTTATGACAAAATTTAGGAATTCCTATCTGATTGAAGGGCTACTTTTAGTTACATTTTCAAAAAAAAAAAAAAAAAGTTGTGGCATTTAGATGTAGTGATCTGTAGAGGAAAATTAATACAAAGAATTATGTCATCATGGTAAAAAAAAATAGTAAATAAATGGAAAAGTATATATTTCCTAATGCACTTGTGAAAATTGTGAAAGCAGATCAAGAGCAAATCAGATCTATTAAAGACCCTTGACGACTACAAAGTCGGAGATTCGGTAAAATTGAAATTGCGCAGAGAGAATCAGGATTTGGAAATTAATGTGGTATTAGAAGAGATTAAATAATCAAATGAAGTATTGTTCTTGCTATACTTAGTGTCTAGAGTGAGACTGATTTTTTTTTTTTTGCCAGATTTATTTATTTATTTGGATATATTTGTACCTAATTAATTAAGGGGCAAATAATCATCTGTAATTTTAGTTCATATTCAAATTTTATTTAATTCCATAAAATTGGTCAATTTTATTAGTTTTACTAACCAGCTTAAAGAACAGTTTTTCTTCTTTGTTTTAATTAAGAATAAATCTAGACGAATTAATTATTTCTGCCTTGAAAAAAATAGAGGGTAAAATTTTGTAAATATTCACAAGATCTGGGTCAAATTGCAAGGCATCTTATTTAATAATTAACCACAAATGGAATACCTGTTTAAATTTGTTTGATTTGATTAGTACTTGGACCATTGCATACTAGATATTAAAGAGAGAAAAAAAAACGCAGAGAAAAGAAAAAAAATAAATTAATATGTTGTGAATGGGATTCGAACCCATGCTTAATGAACAACTTTTCTTCTCTGATTTAATTAAGAAAAAAGAACGCAAAAAAATAAAAAAATTTAAAAAATGTCAAGAATGGGATATCAACCCATGCCCTTTCGGACCAACCCAGCCTTCTTGACAAGTATTAAATTATAACTAATTATAGCAAAATAGCAAGACGAGTTGAGAAATAATTATCAGGTCACATTACACACCAACAAAAGGACAATAAATTAGGTAAAATAAAAAGAAAAAAAATAACAACAGTTCCCTTAATTAATTCCGGACTCAACATTTGACACCATTTGACAAATACGGCAGCAATGCAATATATTTAATTTTTAGACACCCTGAGAACAGGTTTTTGTGGAAGCTTATTGAGTTGCTCCTGCAAGTAGCTCTCATACATTTTCTCTCTCAATTACCTCCACCTCCATCTCCTTGAGTTGTTCAAGAAACTCCAACCCTGACACCCCATCCTCTCTAATAATATCCCAGCATTCTTTGATCTTTAGATGATCAAATCTTTTCAATGCTGTCTTTTGAATTGACATCGAATTTAATTCACATAAATCCTCAAGAATCATTACCTGCAACATTGGCAATGTACGCTCGCCAAAGCATAGTTCCTAAGGTTGGGCAAGTGCATTTTAAATGTATCTTCTGCAAATTCTCAAGGGAACTGATCCAATCCGGCAATTTAGAAAGAGGGCCGTACAACTTTAGGCCCTGTTCGGATGCTGTGGGGAATGGGAATAAGAATGGGTTGGGGTTTTATTTTGATTAAACAAAACACTGTGCGCGTGGGAAAAAAAATATTGACTCTGAGTGAATTTGTTTCTTCCCACGGCAACAGTGCCTGTCCAAACAGGCCCTTAGGCTTTGAAGATACCTGGCTCGGGAATTAGATAAAGATTCTACACAATGCTTGAGTGCAGAACATGTAATGTCTTTTATCTTCGAATTCTACTCTAAGGACTAATGACCTTAAATGCCTTAGCCTATCAATCACTTTTTCTAATGCATACGCATTATTCTCGACGAAACCTCTCACAGCTAACTTTCTTAGGTCGGTAAGATTTTGCATCTCCTTTGCTAAACTCTTGCTCCAACCAATATCAATCATGCCAAGAATAGTTAGGGACCTTAATGCACCTATTCCTTGTGGAGCCCTCACCCCCAACATAATCAAACTTATATTCTGCATGTAGATAGCTTAACTTGTGTAGCTTAGTAAGTCCTGTTGGTAATCGTTCTACAAATGTGTATTTAATATCAAGGGTCTCAAGTTCACTAAGCTTTCCCAATGAATATGGGAGTGTTTTGAAATCCTTGTCCCACTTAGACCTAAGTACCTTAAGTTCCGTGTACCCTGACTGATCACCTACTACTTTGAATTTTTTTTATAAACCATAAATACAAAAATCATTTTTAGAGATCCAGGATAATTGATTAGTTTTTTATAAAAACCATAAAAAATGAGTTGGCAACTCGTTCCCTGCAGTTTTTCTCCCACAGAACGAGTTGCCAACTCGTTCTTGGTCAATTTTCAAAATTTCCCGTGTGGCCGGCATGTTGCCTCCTTGGAACGAATTAGCAATCCTTTTTCCATAGAGAACGAGTTGGGATCTCATTCTGGTTTTTTTTTTGTCCAGCATAAATGATTCCCTTGACTTTACGGTTTGAGATTAACCCCAGCCGCTTGGTATTATTGGGCTTTGAGATTCGTGCCAAGTTAAAAAGAACACAGTCCAGATCAAGTAATTGTAAAATATTCCCTATTACGATACCGGGGAGGATCTGAATTCGTGTTTGATGGGTTATAAATTGTTAACCTTCCTCCTCAGCTGGAAAAAAAATGTTGGCAGCTAAAAAAATTGATTCTCCACGCACCACACACCTAATGAACTTCTTCAGCTTAAAAATAATCTAAATATTGAGTGTTTTGTCATCTACAGATCGACCCCTGCATTGTATATTTTGCTTTCGTCTGATGGTCCTAGTAAGTTTTTTTTTTCAATCCTGATCATTTTTTTAGGATATAAAATTGAAAATGGTATTTAAGTTGATTGTGACTAAATTTTTTTAGAAAATGTCTACAAATAAGTATATATTAATAAATATGTGCCATCATCACGAAATTTCAGATGCACCGACCTGTACATTTCTAGTTTCTGACTCAACCAATCTTGATGAGCTAAGAAGACATGTATATGATGGAATTCGTTTGCTCCCTAGCCTGTCGTACTTGCAAATAAAATAAATTTTCAAATATTTGGATTCCAAAAAAAATATACGTATGGATGACAAATATAATTGATCACAAATATCTGTATTCCAAAAAAAATATTTGTACCTAGCTATATCATACGATCTCTACTTAATATAATTGATAGGTTATGTCGTGATATAAACCGAAAAAAAGTCGCTCCAGTCCACAGAGTGCCTATCATCAAACAAACCGTTCGCTCGGATATAACGGCGGAGTTCTTCAAGCTCCTGAAAGGGTGGTGGAGCATATGGAAGAACTGTCTAAAATAGGCCGAACTACCGAAGAACCCTCTTCAGGCTCCTGAAAGGGTGGTGGAGCATACGGAAGATCAGGCACATTGCAATTTTGGAACAAATTTGAGTGTTTGAAGGCCAGTGTTGTCAATTGGGTGTCGTACACGACTTATTACCAGTTGCTACCTTTGCGCGGGATGACATACTACATGATCTTTACATGCAGGGTGTGGTGCATCCATTTCCGGGAGGTAGAGATTCACTATCCTGAAAGAGTTCTTCGGTAGTTCGGCCTATTTTAGACAGTTCCTCCTTATGCTCCACCACCCTTTCAAGAGCTTGAAGAACTCCGTCATTATAACCGAGCGAGCAGTTTGTCTGATGACGGACACTCTGTAGACTGGAGCGAATTTTTTTCAGTTTATATCACGACACAACCCATCAATTATATTAAGTAGAGACCGTATGATACGGCTAGGTAGAAATATTTTTTTTGGAATACAGATATTCGTGATCCATACGTATATTTTTTTTTGGAATGCAAATATTTAAAAATTTATTTTATTTGCAGGTATGACTGGCTAGGGAGCAAACGAATATCAACATATATATATGTCTTCTTAGCTCATCAAGACTAGGTGAGTCAGAAATAAGAAATGTGCAAGATGGTGTGTTTGAAATATCGTGATGATGATACACATTTATTAATACTTGAGACATTTTCTGAAAAATTTATTTAGTCACAATCAACCTAAATATCATTTTTAATTTTATATCCTAAAAAATGATTGGAATTGGAAAAAAAAAAACTTACTACGACCTTCAGACAAAAGAAGAAAATACAATGCAGGGGCGGATCTGTAAATAACAAAACACTAAAAATTTAGATTTTTTTCAGTTGAAGAAGTTCATCAGGTGTGGTGTGTGGAGAATCAATTTTTTCAGCTGCCGTTATTTTTTTCCAGCTGAGGAGGAAGGTTAACAATTTATAACCCATCAAACACGAATTCAGATCCTGCCCGGTATCGTAATAGGGAATCTTTTACAATTACTTGATCTAGTCCGTTCTTTTTAACTTGGTACGAATCTCAAAGCCCAATAATACTGCCCCCTCCGTCAGCTCGAAACAAGAAGCGGCTAGGGTTAATCTCAAACCGTAAAATCAAGGGAATCTTTTACACTGGACAAAAACAATCCAAAACGAGATCCCAACTCGTTCTTTATGGAGAACGGATTGCTATTTCGTTCTTGGGAGGCAACACGCCGGCCACACGGAGAATTTTGAAAAATTACCAAGAACGAGTTGACAACTCGTTCCGTGGGAAAAAAACTGTGGGGAACAAGTTACTAACTCGTTTTTTTTATAGTTTTTATAAAAACCAATCAATTATACTGGATTCCTAAAAATGAATTTTGTATCTATGGTTTATAAAAAAAATTCTAAAAGATGTCTATCAAAAAAAAAATTCCCGTTAAAATCAAATTGACACCTGTCCATTTATTCTTCTCTCTGCACTTTTGAATGTGGTAATGCATAAAATCCTTCAACTTATATTCCGAGTACGTATTACCAAGGGTTTCTTAAATCATACCGACTATAATATATGTAATTGAAAAAATAATTGAATTATTTATCTCTTACAGTAATTGAAACACTGAATACAAAACAAAAATATATGTTGCAATACTCAATTTAAAATTAGTGATAAAAGAAATAAGAGTTACCATTATTTATCGAGAGCACCAATACAAAAGAAAAAGAAAAAAAAAACACTACTATTGCAATGCTCATGTTAAGTGCTCAGCAAATGCTTGAAATTATATGGGTCAGTACTTATTTTGCTAAATATTCATATATAGTGCATCGTATTTTGTTGTGTCAATGACTTAAAATAAAGTTATAATTTGCAGAAGCATATTTTCCTTATTTAGTTATGTGACTCATTTGACTTAACAATATTCAGATAGTTATAAATCAATTAAAATAAATCAAATTGAAATAGAGTTATCCGGATCGTGCGAAACATTGTCCTGAACCGTATTCCGTCTCATTGTGCAAGATGAAACCATAACCAAGATAATGCAGATTTGTTGCTCCTTAGACACGCCATGGAAGCAACTAATGATAAATCCGCAATATCCAGCAGTTGATCAGATTAATCAATCAAGATAAATAAAATATTGTGTGGGAGAGAATCTATGTTTTTTCTTGGATACAAAACGAAGAGAGGGATCTATCTCAAAATTGAGAGATATATACAAAATGAGATAGAACCTGTATATTTTTATTTTTCTTCATTTGTTCCATTTCCAACAGAGAAGAGAGAAAAAGCCCTATATATAATCATACAGGTTGCACCTCTTGACATGAATTAATTAGAGAATGAATAGAGGTTAATAGCTAGTTTAATTATTTCTGTTATCACAGAAAATACGAAAATAAATAGAGGCTTGCTGGCGCCTCTTCAATGTTTTCATTAATGAATAACGGTTATAATAAGAAAGAACCTGAAATTGAATTAATTAGATATGAGGACTTTCATATTAGTCCTCAACTTTGCAAAATATTACAAACGATGATTTTAACAATTTTGAATTTTTAGAACTCAAGTTCCAACATATATATTGTAATGCAATATACCTATGTAATGTTGTTTAATTACTTTTCCTTGACATGTCAATTAGATATGTGATGTGACATCTATCCATCGATCAAATAGCTTAACAATTAATATTAAAAATAATATGAGGGCGTACTTACAGTACTGGTCGAGATTGTTGCTTGTATATATTATTCACCACAGGAAAAAATCCATGTGTGATTCGTTTGTTCAGGTGTGATCTGAAACATTTAAAAAAAGTAAAAAATAACCTTTTATTTCGCAAAAAAGCATATATTATAGGGATTAGGGGCTTAAACGTGAGATGTACCTTGTGTTGGAAGAGATGAGACGATCACTACCGCAAAACAGAGTATTAGCGACCGGTACTTTTGGTCGCTGATACCCAAAGCGCCGGTCGTTGATACTACTTTTGGTCGCCGATGATATTTTGTTGTCGATGTCCGGTCGGCGACGCCTGAATGATGTCACCTCGGCGATATTTTATCAGCGACCAATATCATCCCTTTTTTAAAATTCTTTTTTTAAAAAAAAAATGTTTTTTTTTTTTATTATTTCTTATGAAAATAAAAAAAAGTAAAAATATAAAAACAAAACAGAAAATAGAAAAATAAAAACAGTAAAATAAAAAATATAACAACAAAAAATAGAAAATAAAAACAGTAAAATAATAAAATATGAGAAAAATACAAAAATAAAAACAGTAAAAATATAAAATAAAAATAAAATCAAAAAAAAAAAAAAACAGTAAAAACAACAACAAAACAGAAAAATTATAACAAAAACATTAAATAAAAACAGTCAAAAACGAGAAAAAAAGAAAAAAAAACTGAAAAAATAGAGAAATAAGAGGTTAGAGGTTCGGGAATACCGAGAGTGAGGCTGTCGCGTTTGATCCGGACAGAGGCTCGCGAGGGGGCTAGGGTTTAAAAACGCGCTATGCGAAAATGAAAGAAAAAATGCACTTCAATCGAAACTTTGAGACCGTATTTTTGGTCGCGAAAGTTTTTCACCGTTCGATGCTTTTTACCTTTTTTTTTTTATTCTTTTCAAATGGTTTGGTTTTCAAGCGGCCGATGCCGGTCGCCGATGATACTTGGTCGGCTAAAACCCGATAATGTCGAAAGCCAAATGTAGTGGATTCTTCAACGGCGAGGGAGAAATGTTGTAGAGTAGATCTGAGAGGGGAAATGCACCAATAATTGACTGGTAATTATTGATACACGATTTTGTCGCAATAATGGCAGCACGCTTCAGGATTTTGTACAAGATTCCATTAATTATATTGAGCTTTATACCACGTGGGCTGTCCTTTTCCGCAGGGGTGTGCACTATTTATAGTCACGGGTTGTAGTATTTGGTAAACGGTCTGGGCCGGGCGATACGGGCAAAGGCCGTGTACGGACACGGGCATCACGGGCACAACGAGCCGGGTATCATGGGCATTTTTTTCAAAAATTCTGACCTGCCTGTTTAATGCATGTGCCCATCACGGACTCGGGGGCAGGACGGTCCGGGCACCGTGGGCAGGACGGGCCGGACCGGATTTTTTTTTTTGTTCTATTCTTTTTTTTTTTTTTTTTTTTTTTTTTTTTTTTGTTTTTTTTTTTTGTTTTTTTGAAAATCAATAAATTATAAATCCAAATTCATACCAATTTAAATTCATTTGACATGGTTGTAACACAATAATTTTAGTTATAATAAAATATAAATTAAAAATTTCTTAAATCAATTACTTTAAAAATAATTAAGCTCTTATTTTAAAACAATAGATTAAAAAATAAAAGTTACCCTCCTCTTTTATTCCGGGCTTGGGACCGGCTATGTAAAATAACATAGGCAGAGTTCTAACTTTTTTTTTGTTAGTAATTTTTCGTTAAAATGAATAATTTAAAAACTAATTGAAATGTTTAGAAACTTATAATTTAAAAAATAACCATAAAGATTAAAGATGCTAGAAATATATACCGACACTATCTATCTAGAAGTTCGCATTCGTATACCATTGTTCGCTCTCTTTCGCACCATCTGAATCCGAATTAGCCTCGCCCTCGTGTCGCACCACAGTACCGCTTTCTTCAGTGTTGGCTTCGGGTGATGATTATTGTTGAGGACGATGTTGCGTGCGCTCTTCAGCATCAATCCAGTTCTTTTAAGCACACAAGTCTCTCAAAGACATGTGCACCCAATTTACTGCGTTTATCGGAAAGGATCCTGTTCGCCGAATTAAAACAACTTTCAGAAGGGATGGTTGACATCGGCACGGCAAATACATCACGGGCCAATATCGCCAGGATTTGGATAGATCCTTGCATACCTCATCCACCACCCAACGACGTCAACATCTTCAGGTTCATTGAGAATCGCCATATAGCTCAATATCTCGTTTGTGGATGTGTGCGGTTGGCTTTCCGACTGAAAATCTGCTAACAATTCACCACTGCTAGTGCTCCTAGAAGTGGAACTATTAAAAATCAAAATAAAAATTAGCGGACAAATAATGTATGTATTATAAATAATAAATATTAAAAATACATGTATATTTATATTTATACCTAGGGCCAGCACGGGACGAAGACGGGTTCTGATTGCCACTCATTCTTGAGCTGTATGTGTTAAACATCTCATCGAACTTCGAATCCACGTATGCCTCCACCCCGGTGTTGTCTAAATGTAGATAATCTTCGTATCTTTCAATAAATTTGATCGTGTAATACTTCTTGTATGCCGGGTTGAGGCAGTTTGTGATAACGGCCAGGAGGGGTACATCTTCCCAATATTTTAGGAATTTTTGTTTCATGGCATCTACGATTGGTGTGAGAGATTTATCATTGATTTCAGCTTGTTCCAATTCATTATATACCTTGGAGATGTAATAGAGATGTTTGAGGAACTCAAACGACGTTGGTGAGTACGAGCAGGATAGTTGAACGGTTGTTGTAAAAACGGTTTTTAAGAACTTTTTAAACCTTTCTAGTTGCTTCCATTCTCCGTTGGTGAGTTCCAATGCCAATGTCTCGGGGATGGAGCCTCTCAAAACCTCCCCTACGACAGCTTTGTAAGGAACACATCGGTTTAACATCCTATAGGTAGAGTTCCAACGGGTATCTATATCCCAAGGTACTTTCAACTTGCTCAATTTATAGTAGACACAATCTCGCAAACCGTTGTTTTCTTTTTTGGCTCGAAACAATGTGGTTGACAGCATCTTTAAATTTAATTATCAATAGCTTTACGGCTTCTGTTTTTAAGATCCACCTTCACAACGAGGTTAAGTATGTGACAAGCACACTTTTGGTGAAACATTTCACCGTTCATAATCGGGTTTAGTGACTGTTTAAAAATCTCAATGGAAGCTAGGTTGTTGCTAGCATAATCAAATGAGATAGAAAAAATCTTATTATCCATATTTCTCTTAAGGTTATACTCTTCTAAAACCCTAATAATTGATTTAAAAATTACATTTGCAGTGTGCGGAGATTCCAACACTCGAAAACTTAATACCGTCATTTGTAATACCCAATTATCATCCATCCAATGCCTGGTAATACAAGAGTACCCGAGTCCATGTTTACCAGCAGTCCATATATCGGAAGTAATTGAGACATTATTGTTTTGGTATGCAAATGTAGCTTTCAGATCATCTTTTATGTTGGTAAACTGATTTTTTTTATTTCACTAACCATTTTTTTATGATGAATCCTCTTGTACATTGGTTGAGCACACCCCCAAATGACCAACCGGGAAAAACTCAGGCAACACCCATACTTATTGGTTGTTCTTTATGGATAATGTACCGAGTCAATTCACTAAACATTTTTTATTAATCGAATTTTGGGTTGGTTCTGGTACCATCCGCGTTCAATAGAGTTTGGATTTGTCTCGATCCAACATTTTTACTTGGTTGTTCACCCTTTTTTTCGTGCATTTCGACATGTCTCTTAAATCTATTCATACCGTGGTTTTTTTATACACAGTGCTAATGTTACATTTATTTACCTTACATTTTAGATATTGCATAGTGCCATTTTCATCTCTTGTCCAATCATAGTATCTCAACCATGGTTTATTGTATCCGGGTCATTTTTTAGTCTTCTTTCCTACTAGTTGTTGCGGGGGCACTTTTTCTGTCGAAGGAGAGACATCTTCTTCTTTAATTTGAAAGACACTTGTCGAAGGAGTACCTCATATAGGGGCAGTGTCCGTGAATTAACTCAATGCTACAGAAGAAGTGCCTCCTATCGGGACACTTGTCGAAGGAGTACCTCCTATCGGTTGATGTGCTGCTTGTGGAATAAACATGTTTGGATCATTTGAAGTATAATACGGTGCGGTCATTTGAGGGGGTTGTTGATAATTTAAATCTAGCATTTACTCTCTTCTTTGATAATTTTGTGGATAATTAGGTGGATAATTAGATGGTGGCATTTGGGAGGAACTATTAGGATAATTGGATTGATAATTTTGTGGATAATTATGTAGCATATCGGGGCCAAAAAGATCAGTTGATAATCTTTGGATGGTTTCTTCCACCGATTCGCGATGAGAAGTTGTCATTTTTGAAATTTCGGATTTATTTTTACTAGGTTAATAAAAGATGTTAGATTTTTTTTTTCAATATGTGAAGTAATTAGATTTATTTTGAATAGGTTAGATTTTATTTTTGAAATTTTGGATTTATTTTTAATAGGTTAATAAAAGATATTAGATTTATTTTTTTGAATATTTGATGCAATTAGATTTGTTTTGAATAGGTTAGATTTTGTTTTTGAAATTTCGGATTTATTTTTAATAGGTTAATAAAAGATGTTAGATTTATTTTTTTGAATATGTGAAATAATTTGATTTGTTTTGAATAGGTTAGATTTTATTTTTGAAATTCGGATTTATTTTTAATAGGTTAATAAAAGATGTTAAATTTATTTTTTTGAATATGTGAAGTAATTTGATTTGTTTTGAATACGTTTAAAAAATAACAACTCCTCATCGCGAATGGGTGGAAGAAACCATCCAAAGATTATCAACCGATCTTTTTGGCCCCAATATGCCACATAATTATCCACAAAATTATCAACCCAATTATCCTAATAGTTCCACCCAAATGCCACCATCTAATCATCCATCTAATTATCCACAAAATTATCAAAGAAGGGACCAAATGCTAGATTTAAATTATCGACAACCCCCTCAAATGACCGCACCGTATTATACTTCAAATGATCCAAAAATATTTATTCCACAAGCAGCACATCAACCGATAGGAGGTACTCCTTCGACAAGTGTCCCGATAGGAGGCACTTCTTCTGTAGCATCAAGTCAATTCACGGACACTACCCCTATAGGAGGTACTCCTTCGACAAGTGTCTTTCAAATTCAAGAAGAAGATGTCTCTCCTTCGACAGAAGAAGTGCCCCCGCAACAACCAGCAGGAAAGAAGACTAAAAAATGGCCCGAATACAATAAACCGTGGTTGAGATACTATGATTGGACAAGAGATGAATAGGGCACTATGCGAAATCTAAAATGTAAGGTAAACAAATGTAACATGAGCACTGTATATAAAAAAAACCACGGTATGAATAGATTTAAGAGACATGCTGAAATGCACGAAAAAATGGTGAACAACCAAGTAAAAATGTTGGATCGAGACAAATTCAAACCCTATTGAACTCGGATGGTACTAGAACCAACCCAAAATTCGATGAATAAAAAATGCTTAGTGAATTGGCTCGGTACATTACCCATAAAGAACAACCAATAAGTATGGGTGGTTGCCTGAGTTTTGCCCGGTTGGTCATTCGGGGGTGTGCTCAACCAATGTACAAGAGGATTCATTATAAAAAAATAGTTAGTGAAATAAAAAACCAGTTTACCAACATAAAAGATGATCTGAAAGCTACATTTGCATACCAAAACAATAAGGTCTCAATTACCTCCGATATATGAACTGCTGGTAAACATGGACTCAGGTATTCTTGTATTATCGGGCATTAGATGGATGATAATTGGGTATTACAAAAGAGGGTATTAAGTTTTCGAGTGTTGGAATCCCCGCACACTGCAAATGTAATTTTTAAATTAATTATTGGGGTTTTAGAAGAGTATAACCTTAAGAGAAATATGGATAATAAGATTTTTTCTATCTCATTCGATAATGCTAGCAACAACCTAGCTTCCATTGAGATTTTTAAACGGTTACTAAACCCGATTATGAACGGTGAAATGTTTCAACAAAAGTGTGCTTGCCACATACTTAACCTCGTTGTGAAGGCGGGTCTTAAAACAGAAGCCGTAAAGCTATTGATAATTAAATTTAAAGATGCTGTCAACCACATTGTTTCGAGCCAAGAAATAAAACAACGGTTTGCGAGATTGTGTCCAATATAAATTGAGCAAGTTGAAAGTACCTTGGGATATAGATACCCGTTGGAACTCTACCTATAGGATGTTAAACCGATGTTTTCCTTACAAAGCTGTCGTAGGGGAGGCTTTGAGAGGCTCCATCCCCGAGACATTGGCATTGGAACTCACCAACGGAGAATGGAAGCAACTAGAAAAAGTTATAAAGTTCTTAAAAACCATTTTTACAACAACCGTTCAACTATCCTGCTCGTACTCACCAACGTCGTTTGAGTTGCTCAAACATCTCTATTACATCTCCAAGGTATATAATGAATTGAAACAAGCTGAAATCAATGATAAATCTCTCACACCGATCGTAGATGCCATGAAACAAAAATTCCTAAAATATTGGGAAGATGTACCCATCTTGGCCGTTATCACAAACTGCCTCAACCCGGCATACAAGAAATATTACACGATCAAATTTATTGAAAGATACGAAGATTATCTACATTTAGACAACACCGTGGTGGAGGCATACGTGGATTCGAAATTCGATGAGATGTTTAACACATACAGCTCAAGAATGAGTGGCAATCAGAACCCGTCTTCGTCCCGTGCTGGTCCTAGATATAAATATAAATATACATGTATTTTTAATATTTATTATTTATAATATGTACATTATTTGTCCGCTAATTTTTATTTTTATTTTTAATAGTTCCACTTCTAGGAGCACTAGCAGTGGTGGATTGTTAGCAGATTTTCAGTCGGAGAACCAACCGCACACATCCACAAACGAGATATTGAGCTATATGGCGATGCTCAATGAACCTGAAAATGTTGATGTCGTTGGGTGGTGGAGGAGGCATGCAAGGATCTATCCAATCCTGGCGATGATTGCCCGTGATGTATTTGCCGTGCTCGGTGTCAACCGTCCCTTCCGAAAGTTGTTTTAGTTCGACGAACATGATCCTCTCCGATAAACGCAGTAAGTTGGGTGCACATGTCTTTGAGAGACTTGTGTGCTTAAAAGACTGGATTGATGCTGAAGAGCGCACGCAACATCGTCCTCAACAACAATCATCACCCGAAGCCAACACTGAAGAAAGCGGTACTGAGGTGTGGCACGAGGGCGAGGCTAATTCGGATTCAGATGGTGCGGAAGAGAGCGAACAATGATATAGGAATGAGAACTTCTAGATAGATAGTGTCGGTATATATTTCTAACATTTTTAATCTTTATGGTTATTTTTTAAATTATAAGTTTCTAAACATTTCAATTAGTTTTTAAATTGTTCATTTTAAAGAAAAATTACTAACAAAAAAAAAGTTATTGAGTAACAAAAATTATTGAGTAACAACTATGTCACCGTTGGATTAGCGATTTTTAAAGTGGCTTAAAAAATAGAAAAATTAAAAAAAATGTAAAATTTGGTCTCCAAGCACATTTCAATATGGAGTCACATCGTTGGTTCGGATCGATTTTTAAAGTGGCTTAAAAAATGGAGAAAAATTAAAAAAATGTAAAATTTGGTCTCCAAACACATTTCAATATGGAGATCACATCTACTCTCTCGGATCGACTATTTAAACTTTGAAAATGGAGATACTATAACTAAAACTCTATTTATTTCCCATAGCAAGTTAGCCCATCTCTCTCTCTATATATATATATATATATATATATATATATATATATATATATAGGTTTTTGCTAATATGCTACGCGTAGCTAAGAGACCTCCGTGCTACGGCTCAAAATTTGAATTTTCAAAATCCTAACGGTTGATCCAAACCGTTAGATATGTTCTACATATTGAAATATACTTGGAGACCAAATTTTATATTTTTTGGATTTTTTTACTATTTATTAAGCCACTTTGAAAATCGCCGATCCAACGGTGGCTTAACCAAACAAAGTGAAACCGTTGGATCGCCGATTTTCAAAGTGGCTTAATAAATAGTAAAAAAATTCCAAAAAATGTAAAATTTGGTCTCCAAGCACATTTCAATATGTATAACACATCTAACGGTTCGGATCGACCATTAGAATTTTGAAAACACAAATTTTGAGCCGTAGCACGGAGGGGCTCTTAGCTACGCGTAGCACCGTAGCCCGGTCCTATATATAGTGTATATATATATATATACATATATATATATATATATACATATATATATATACATATATATATAGATATATATTATGGCTAAACTGCTACTGGTAGCACTTCAATCGAAGTGCCTCCTGAGTCATATTTTAGTATTTGATATTAAAACAACAAATCCAAACTGTTAGATGTTCAATGTATATTAAAATGTGTTTGGAGACCAAATTTTTATATTTTTTGAAAAAAAAATTTACTATTTATTAAACTGGTTTGAAAACCACTGTTTTTATTAAATTTCTGCAGCATTAAGAAACACCACATATCACTATATATTGTAATGCAATATAACTATGTAATGTTGTTTAATTACTTTTCCTTGACATGTCAATTAGATATGTGATGTGACATCTATCCATCGATCATATAGCTTAACAATTAATATTAAAAATAATAATAAAATAAAGTGAGGGGGCACTTACAGTACTGGCCGAGATTGTTGCTTCTATATACTATTCACCACAGGAAAAAAATCCATGTGTGATTCGTTTGTTCAGGTGTGACCTGAAACAATTGAACAAGGAAAAAATGATCTTTTATTTCGCATAAAAGCATATATATATTACAGGGATGAGGGGCTTAAATGTGAGATGTACCTTGTGTTGGAACTTGGAAGAGTTGAGACGATTCTTCAACGGCGAGGGGTGTGAACTATTGAGCTACATGGGCTGTCCTTTTCCGCAGGGGTGTGAACTATTTATAGTCACGGGTTGATAGTAAATGTTCATTCATATCCTACATAGTGTCGAAAAACATACTTACCGTTGTTTCTGAAATTTCTTGTCACGGGTCTCAATTTCTTGTCACGGGTTGACAAGAAATTCCAATCATGACCTTGTTTCTGAAAAAATTCGAAAAACATACTTACCGTTGGCATTATCAGCAAGTAGCTAGTGTATTGCGTCCGTACTATGACATATATATATCAAAAAATTTAAACGTACGATGCTGTGCCACATAGTGTCGGAGATGATCACATGTTTAACAACACGGCTTTGATTTAATGACCTAAAACATATTTTATTTGTATAAGTACAGATATAAAACTAACAATTGTTAAATAATTTTGGGAAAAAATGGTAAAGTGGATGCAAAAATAGTTGTGCGCGCCATGTAATAATAGCTAATACAAATGTTTTGTATAAGAATCAAGTTAAGATATCATTCGAAAAGGATATTGGTATCCATTCCACTATTGGTTTAGCAATCAAAGAGGGCAATTATGTCAAACACAGATTATTTGCAGCTTAGCAAACTACGTAGGTGTTTTGTTCCAATCTGGTTCATGGCATGTGCAACAAATTAATCTAAAGAAACTTCATTCATGAAGAAGTACTTTGTGCCATAATATTAGATTGCTTTCCAATGTAATAAAATTTTAAGAAATAAAAGAAATTGTTGACTGCTTTCATAAGAACCCTTTTTGTTGTGTAAAATTGGAGTCATGGATATAAATATTTTGCAAACATTTGACGAAATTATTTGTTAAATAACAGTAAACATTTGAGCATGCTGTTTCAAAATTCTTTTACTAATTCTTCATGATTCTTGAAAATTCTAATTATTTAATTTTTTTCTTTTGTTAGATCAACAGAGTCAAGATGATGATATGGTCAATAATGTTTAGAGAATCTCCATTGGCCATGGCTTTAACAGCATGCAGTATATTTAGCAGTATGCTGTAATTTGTTGTAAGAAAAATACAAATGAGCATTTTGCAGAAATCAATTTTCTGTTTACCAGCAGTTTTCTTCTTGCCAGTATTTTCTGCTTTCTGTATCAGCAATTGAAGGGGTCCGAGAAAATTAAGGAGTACTTCTTGCGAGTCGTCAAAAATCTGAATGAGCAAACGGTTCCGTGACAGTGGTTGCACAAATCAAATGACCAAGAACCACTATTTTTTTACCACTTCAACAATTCATATGAGACAAAGGTACGTATGGAAAATGGCTCAATTGTTCAACCTAAAAGCAAAGAAAGTATTGTTGAATAAACCAAGATGGGTCCGAAATTCATCCGAGATGTACCACTAGTCCAGGACCTAAAACAAAATCTACTGAGCGTGGGGCAATTTGTGCAAAACAGGTATGCAATTCATTTTGAAGATGGAAGCTACAGATTTTCGACAACAAAAATAAAAATCAAACGATATTAAGAATACAAATGGAGAAGTCTAGAAATTTCTCACTCCACATAAGCTACTGTCCGCATTTGACACAAAGAAATGAGGTGATTAAGTCACGTGAGAACGGTGATAAACAACGCCAAAACGAGTCAAATTCAAGCACTACTTCAAGTCCAAATTCAAACCTAAGTGCTTGTCGAAAAGATAAAAAAGATCTAAGATATTAGATTCATCCCCCAAGCAAGTAAGATTTTTATCTAAAATTATTTATGAGTCATTCAATTTTTCACTAGTTGAACCTCAAATCTTTGAAGAGTCCGAGAAAAATGAAATTTTGAAGAAGGCCATGAAGGACAAAATCCACATGATTGAAAAGAACAACATTCAAGAGCTTTCAAATCGACCAAAGGATCATGAAGTCATTAGTGATAAATGCATCTACAACATGAAGTTAAATTCCGATGGCTTCGTTAAAAGTACAAAGCAAGGTTTGTGAAAAAACGCTTCAAATAAAAGTCCTGTATCGACTATTGTGAGACATATACTAATACTCCAGTGGCAATGCTAGCTACTCAAAATAAGTGGCGATTATATCAACTTGGTGTTAAATCCGCATTCCAAAACAGCTACCTTGATAAAAGAATTTTCGCTCAAGAGAGAGAGAACAGATGATACAAAAATCGACCAGCAAATTAAAATTTTGAGAGAATCAAGTTGGTGCTGAAAGGAGTGTTGAAATTACAGCACCTATTCAAATCAATTTGGAAGAGGCCCAAAATTCATTTTATAAAATTGTAGAACCTTCTAACCGCCCTAGCTATATGGTCGGTAATAACAATAATAAAATAAAATGAGGGCGCACTTATAAAAATCCATGTGTGATTCGTTTGTTCAGGTGTGATCTCAAAAAATTGAACAAGTAAAAAATGACCTTTTTAACCGCATAAAAGCATATATATTATAGGGATTAATTAGGGGGAGATGTACCTTGTGCGGAAGTGTTGAGACGATTCTTCAACGGCGAGGGAGAAATGCTGTAGAGTAGATCTGAGAGGTGAAATGCAGCAAATATAAGATAAAGAAATGCTATTATTGACTGATTGATACAGGATTTTGCACGCTTCAGAATTTTGTACAAGATTCCATTAATTGTTTTGTGCTTTATACGTGGGCTGTCCTTGTCCGCAGGGGTGTGGACTGTTTATAGTCACGGAGTGACAGGAAATATTCATTATAATCAATTATGATAATTTATAATTTGTCAAACTTGTATTACATTATTTGCGAAGTGGAGATCAATGCGTAGTATGAATCAATCTTTCTATTTTCAAAGTTCCAACAAAAGATTCGAACTGCTCAACATAATATATATACATTTGAAAATTTTATAATTTTGAGAATTTTTTACTTTTATTTTCGGATTGCATAATATTTCCGGATGGTACAAAATATTTAGATCAGGTGATTTTCTATCTATTAAAAAAATAATAAAATAATTCTAGAACTTAATAATGGATAAACATTGTTTAATTTTAAAATTATTATCACCCATCATAATTTAGAGCTTTAAATTTTTATGAAAAGATAAAAAGAAACTATATACTAATGATGCATTATAGCCAAAATTTGACTAATATGATTATTAAAATCTTTATTAGTTATATATATATTTGTCGGATTCGTTGTTATTTATTCTGTACATAATTAAAAAAGATCAAAATATATTGTTGATTGAATCATGATTAGTCGGATTAAGTCGTTTTTTTTTATTAATTTTTGGCGTGTCAATTGACTTAAATATTCATTTGGTTATCCTATTTGGCACTGGACTGAGGAACAGTGTGAGGATATGTTTTCCTGTGGTCATTTCTTTGCAGAGAATCATGCGGCGGGTTAAAACCAGCTGAAAGCAAAGGAAACTAATTAATATGGAAAATCGTTTACTACATGGAAAGAGAAGCAAAAAAACAAAGGTATTGATTGTTGAAACATATTATGTATGAAGTATGATTCATTGTTCTATCATAATTTTAATACACCGTGTCCATACAACATTGCGAATATTTTTGTCAGAACAACAGTGGCGGTGCCACGTGATTAATTGATGACCAAATACATAATTTATTGAGAAAATTTGTTTTATGTCACACTAAAACTTAATATTTGTCAAAATGCCACTCAAAAAATAATATTTGTCAAAATATCATTTAAACTCAATGTCTATTTTAATTTTGCCATTATCCTTCTTTAATCTCAATTTAAAAATTCTAATCTTTCAAAATATCCAAACTACCCCTGTCAATTTTTTTTTTCCAAATTTCAAATTTTTTCGAATTTCAACTTTTTTCGAATTTCAAATTCTTTTGGAAAATCAAATTTTTCGAATTTCAAATTTTTTTTCAAAAATCAAATTTTTTTCGAATTTCAAATTTTTCGAAATTTCAAAATTTTCAAATTTTTTCGTGGCAGCCCCCGGCTCAGACTCCCCAAAAAAATTTGATTAAATTTGATTTTCCAAAAAAATTTGAAATTCGAAAAAGTTGAAATTTGAAAAATTTTGAAATTTGAAAATTTTGAAATTCGAAAAAATTGACATTTTAAAAATTTTGAAATTTCAAAAAAATTTGAAATTCGAAAATATTTGAAATTCGAAAAAAAAAAATCTGACAGGGACAGTTTGGGTATTTTGACAGATTATAATTTTTAAATTGAGATAATGACAAAAATTAAAATAGACATTGAGTTTTAATGGCATTTTGACAAATATTGTTTTTTGAGTGGCATTTGACAAATATCAAGTTTTAGAGTGACATAAAACAAATTTTCCCTAATTTATTTATAAAGTACAGATATAAAACAAGCAAATTAAACTATTTTGGGAAAAATGGATGTGAAAATAGTTGTGCAAATAGCTTAATACAACTGTTTGTATAAGAATAAAATCAAGTTGAGATACCATGTAAACCTACTTGGTGGTGTCAGCTACCCAAAGTTTAGCAAACTATTGTCAGTTAAAAATATTTATGTAAACCTTAACTTAAGAAAAGTGCTCTAATATTAAAATTGCTTTTCAATGTAATAGAATTTTAATAAAATAATAGAAATTGTTGACTGCATTGATAAGAACCCTTTTTGTTGCGTAAAATTTGGAGTAATGAAGATAAATATTTTCGAGACAATTGATGAAATTATTTGTTAAATAACTGTAAACATTTGAGCATATTGTTTCAAAATCCTTAACATTGCACATGCATATATGGCACAATAATTGCATGTGTGGCCAAATTGCAGAGCACAAAGTTTACATATTATGTCAGGCACGAATTATGACAGTCCAAATTGCAGAGCGAAAAAAAAAATGTTACTAATTCTTCATAATTCTTCAAAATTCTAATTATTTAACTTTTCCTTTTTCTTTTTTTTTTTTTTTAATCAACGGTATCAAGATGATGATATGATTACAAAAATGTTACTAATTCCGACCGATTCACCTAATTCCGATTCCACGGTCAAAAGACCGATCTCGATTCTGATTCTGATTTTTCTTGCTATGGTTATTGTTGAGAAATAAGGAACCAAGCCTCAGAAAATCATCATAGGCCGGTTTAGGAAATAGATCAGCAGGAATCAAAATTACAGCCACTAGAGCTAAAATAGATATCAAATTAATCAATTCCTGTAATTAGGCAACTATATAGAATCCAACATATTAGACAATTGTATAACGGCTATATTCACCAATAACCTATATATCCATATGTACACCCAATGTAATAAGCAGAAAAATCAATACAATTAAACAATTTTTCCCTTCTCAAAAACTAATATGGTATCAAGAACAAAAAAAAAAAAAAAAAAAAAACCACAAAAACCCTAGAATCAATAACACACAGCCATTAAAAGAAGAATGGCAGAAGCAACAACAGGTGGAGATGCTAATTCAAACCTGAGGCTCACAGCCACTCTACTCAACGGCAACAACTATCTGTCTTGGGCAAGGTCTGTCTCCCTAACTCTCAGCGGTAGAGGTAAAATAGGCTATATCAATGGCAAAAGAAAGAAACCAGAAAAACCAAAAGAGGGTGAGATTGACCCTCAAGAACTAGAACAGTGGGAAATGAATAACGATATAGTATGTTCTTGGCTCCTTAATTCCATGGAACCAAGTATAAGTCAAAGTTTTTTGTTTTCAAATTTTGCCAAAGAAATGTGGGCCTCAATAAAAGAAATGTTTGGGCACCAACAAAATTTTGCACACATTTTTGAGCTCAAGCAAGAAATTTCTCAAATCAAACAGAACAATAGACCAAATATTGAGTACACAGGGAATTTGAAAGCAAAATGGGATGAACTATCTGTTTATTTGCCACCTACTAGTGACCCAAAAATTTTACAAGAAAGGATAGATCAAGAACGAGTATACACTTACCTCGCGGGTTTAGATCCGAGTTTTGAACCAATTCGAGCCCAGATTTTGTTAGCACCCGAACTTCCTTCCTTTTCAAGCATCGTTGCCACGGTGCAAAGAGAAGAGTCGAGAAGAAAAGGTATGAACAGTGAACCAAGCTCCGAAAACCAGGCCTTCCTTGTCAATAACCGAAACCCTAGTTTTAAGGGGGAGACGCGGGGAGCCAACAGCACTGTAAAGTGCGAAAATTGCAAGAAGGAAGGACACGGGAGAGACCAGTGTTGGTTCCTCTACCCGCATCTCCGCCCTAAGCGGAAGGGAGAAAGAGGTGGCGGAGCTCGCAAGGGAGGCGACAACAGAGAAAACGGAGGGGAGAAGAAAGGGTTCGCTGCCTCGCTGAATGGGTCCGCTGCTTCTCTAAATGGGTTCGCTGTTTTTCTCACTGGGTCCGAACCTACATCAATAGCTGCATCCGAATCCGAACCAACAGGCCCAACACTCTCTCAAGCCCAGCTGGATAATATTGTGGCCCAGATAACAAATAAATTGGGAATAACAGGTAGTTACACAGGTATTGCAGCTCAAATTAATTCGTATTTTGTTCAAAAGTCAGATAAAAATTGGATTATTGACTCTGGAGCAACTGATCACATGACAGGAAATATCAAAATTTTAGATAATGTACAAAAAATTGAAAACTCACAAAATGTGATTGTTGCAAAATGGTGACCAAGTACCTATTAACAATATAGGAACAATAAATTTATGTGGAAAAAATATTACAAATGTATTACATTTACCAATATTTAATTCTAATCTATTGTCTGTTAGTAAAATTACGAATGATTTAAATTGTGATGTTATTTTCTCATCTCAAGTTGTGAAATTTCAGGACAAAAGGACCAGGATGATGATTGGTGAAGGAAGATTAGAAAATGGTCTTTATGTTTTAAATTGTTCAAATAAAGCTCTTGTTGCTAATAATAATGTAGAACTAAATGAACTGTGGCATTGGAGGGTTGGTCATCCCTCTGATAATGTTTTAAATAAGTTTTTTTTTTTTTTTCAAATCTAGATTCAAACCACTGTGAGATTTGTCGTTTTTCAAAACAAACCAGACTTCCATTTTCTTTATCCACTAATAAAACTTCAAAAATATTTGAACTTGTACACTCTGATGTTTGGGGTCCTGCACCTATAGTCCTACAATGACTTTAAATATTTTGTTACATTTATCGATGATTTTTCACGCACCACTTGGATATACCTTCTTAAATCAAAAAATGAAGTTTTTTTTCCAAATTTCAAGAATTTTCAAATCTAGTTGAAAATCAATATGATAGCAAAATTAAAATTTTTAGGTCTGACAATGGTACCAAATATGTTAATAATTTTTATTTTTGAGTTTCTAAAAGAAAAAGGAATTTTTCATCAAACAACATGTGTACATACACCTAAACAAAATGGCGTGTCAGAAAGGAAAAATCGTCACATATTAGAAGTTACTAGGTCTTTGATTTTTCAATCAAATGTTCCAAAAAGATTTTGGTCGGATGCTATTTTAGCTGCTATATATCTTATTAATAGATTACCTAGCACAAATTTAAACAATAAAAGTCCATTATAAATTTTAAACAAAAGAAAAATGAACTTAGATCATCTTCGAGTGTTTGGATGCACATGTTTTGTCCATATTAAAAGACAAGATAAATTAGATAAAAATGCAGTAAAATCTATATTTGTTGGATATTATTTTCAAAAAAAGGGATATAAATGTTACGATCCTACTAGTAAAAATTTTTTTTTTTTTAGAAATGTATCTTTTTTTGAAAAAGTACCGTTTTATAAAAAAGAAGATGATAAGCAACCTAGAAATGATTTTGCTCTTCCAGAACTAACAATTTTTGAAGGTACAAAAGCTCAAGCAAGTCACACAAGTACAGATGAAGAGGAGTTGCACTCAGGGGGAGAATCAAATGACGAACAAACAAATGAGGCAGATGAGCAACACACAGGGGGAGATCAAGAAGATATAATTCCGCTTCCGGGGTAGATCAAATAGGCCAACACAACCATCATCCAGGTTACATGACCACATCACATACAATGTAAGGTATCCAATTCAAGATTATGTTTCTTATGACAAGGTCTCTTCATAACACAGCTTTTTTGACAAGCATTAATGAACAAATTGAACCAACCACATTTCAAGAAGCACAAACACAACCTTATATGGGACCAACCAATGAAAGAAGAGCTCAAGGCTCTTGAAAAAAATAACACATGGTCTATTGTGCATTTACCAAATGGAAATAAGGCTGTAGGATGCAAGTGGGTTTACAAAATAAAATACAATAGTGATGGTACAATAGAAAGATATAAAACTAGACTTGTTGCAAAAGGTTTTACCTAAACATACGGTATTGACTACCAAGAAACATTTGCTCCGGTTGCCAAAATGAACACAGTTAGAGTTCTTTTATCTTGTTATTGTTAACTTGGGTTGGAGCTTATTTCAGATGGATGTTAATAATGCTTTCCTTCAAGGTACTTTAGAAGAAGAGGTTTACATGACTTTACCTCCAGGTCACAAACATGAATGTGACAAAACTCTAGTATGTAAATTACATAAGTCAATTTATGGCTTAAAGCAATCTTCTTGCGCATGGTATGCCAAACTTAGTCACTCTCTTTTACTTCACAATTTTATAAAATGTTCTGCTGACTCATCTGTGTTTATTAAACATTCAAATACTTCTACTACAATTGTTTTAGTTTATGTAGATGATATAATTATCACCGGAAATAACAATGTAGAAATTGATAATGTTAAAAGAAACCTAAAAAACAAGTTTGACATTAAGGACTTAGGAATACTCAAGTACTTTCTAGGTATTGAAATTGCTCACTCTGACAAAAGTTTGTTGCTCTCTCAAATAAAATATACCCTTGACCTTTTAAAGGAGACAGGTAAACTTGGTATAAAACCTGCTAATACCCCTATGGATACCAATAACAAACTTGAACCAGAAAGTGGTGAACCTTTAAAGGATTTAGGACAATACCAAAGATTGGTTGGTAAGTTAATATATTTAACTGTTACTAGACCAGACATAGCTTTTGCAGTTAGTACGGTAAGTCAATTCATGCATGCACCAAGGACCACTCATCTAGATGCAGTGAACCGAATTATTAGGTATCTAAAGGGATCTCCTGGACAAGGGATATGGATGAAGAAAAATAATACTAATAATATTCTTGCCTACTCTGATGCAGATTGAGCTGGAAACTTTGATCGAAAATCAACCACAGGATACTGCACTTTTGTAGGCGGGAATCTCGTGACATGGAAAAACAAAAAGCAGAATGTAGTTGCAAGATCAAGTGCAGAGGCAGAATACAGAGCGATGGCATCAACAGCAAGTGAGCTAGTATGGCTCAAGCAATTGCTATGTGACATGAAGGTCTCATGTGAAGGACCGATGCAAATGTACTGTGATAATCAAGCTGCACGACACATTGCGTCAAATCTAGTTTTTCATGAAAGAACTAAGCACATTGAGGTGGATTGTCACTTCATACGAGAAAAAGTTCAAGCTGGAGAGATAGAGACTTCATTTGTGAGAAGCCACGACCAACTAGCGGATATATTCACTAAATCTTTAGATAAAGGGAATTTTCAAAGAATTTTGATCAAGTTAGGTTCTATAAACATATTCGAACCTAACTTGAGGTGGAGTGTTGAGAAATAAGAAACCAAGCCTCAGAAAATCATCATAGGCCGGTTTAGGAAAAAATAGATCAGCAGGAATCAAAATTACAGCCACTAGAGCTAAAATAGATACCTAATTAATCAATTCCTGTAATTAGGCAACTATATAGAATCCAACATATTAGACAATTGTATAACGGCTATATTCACCAATAGCCTATATATCCATATGTACACCCAATGTAATAAGCAGAAAAATCAATACAATTCAACAATTTTTCCCTTCTCAAAAACTAATAGTTATTTGTTAAATAACTGTAAACATTTCAACATATTGGTTTAAAATTCTTTTACTAATTCTTCATGATTCTTAAAATTATAAATATTTAAGTATTCTTTTTTTTTTTTTATTTGAATCAACGGTAACAAGATGATAACATGGTCAATGACGTTTAAAGAATCTCCATTGGTCATGGAAGTCCAAACAGCATGTAGTGTATTTAGCAGTACTATGCTAATTAAGATCATTATTTTTTGTTATTTTTTCTCGTAATATTTTCTTTTGTTGAGATAAAGTTGACATCTAATACCAAATCGGTCAAACAGTGTTGAAAAATTTACCCAAAGGACAATACAAGAGGTAATTAATCAATTCGAAAAATGCAATCATACAAGTACTTAATCAAGAATAAATATTTCTTAGCAAATAACAAATAACAAATTGACTACTCAATCAATTGTTAAAAAATAGCTCTGGAGATCAGAAAGCAAAGATGAAGACAATCGAGGGAGAGAGAGAGTTAGTTTGGGGTGAGATGGAAGAGAGGAAAATAAAACAACAGGAAGAAGAAGAGAAAAGGGCAAAATTGTCAATATACAGTAATGCAGTAATACTTCAATTCTTAGCAGCAAGCTTTGTTTTCTGGTTTTGGTCAGTTCTTTTATCCTTTTAGATTTTGGAATAACGCATGCCAATCATGGTAAACTACACTGAAATATATACAGTAGCATATTAACTGGGCTAAAACTATATATGTTTTGGTTAACAAGAAGATGTTTGTTCATTGGCCTGACTGAAGAATTCATATGGGAAGTTGTACTTTACCAGCACTGTACAAATATCATGAGATTGTTGTTCATGTTCGTCTTCTTATAGCTTGATATGTAAGGCTCAGGTAAGCACAAAATGGAAATATATATGCCTTAAATAATGTACCAACATTAGTTTCTGAAATGGTTGTTTAATATGATGTAACTTGTGCAGAGAGAAATGATATAAGCTGGGCAATTTTGGTACTTCACCAGTGCATAATTATTGAAAGAGTTAAACCAACTTAATTTGTAAAAATTAGTGGAGTTAACTCCCCTAGCAATGGTTCCTCTGATTTAAGTCAAGAGCAGGCCAAATACTAAAATAAAGTTAACTTAATTCACCAACTTGTATTTTTTAGGTCTGACAATGGTCTGACAATGGTACCGAATATGTTAGCAAATCTATAGTCCTACAATGACCAGAAAGTGGTGAACCTTTAAAGGATATAGGACAATACCAAAGATTGGTTGGTAAGTTAATATATTTAACTGTTACTAGACCAGACATAGCTTTTGCAATTAGTACTGTAAGTCAATTCATGCATGCACCAAGGACCACTCATCTAGATGCAGTGAACCGAATTATTAGGTATCTAAAGGGATCTCCTGGACAACGGATATGGATGAAGAAAAATAATACTAATAATATTCTCGCCTACTCTGATGCAGATTGGGCTGGAAACTTTGATCGAAAATCAACCACAGGATACTGCACTTTTGTAGGCGGGAATCTCGTGACATGGAAAAACAAAAAGCAGAATGTAGTTGCAAGATCAAGTGCAGAGGCAGAATACAGAGCGATGGCATCAACAGCAAGTGAGCTAGTATGGCTCAAGCAATTGCTATGTGACACGAAGGTCTCATGTGAAGGACCGATGCAAATGTACTATGATAATCAAGCTGCACGACACATTGCGTCAAATCTAGTTTTTCATGAAAGAACTAAGCACATTGAGGTGGATTGTCACTTCATACGAGAAAAAAGTTCAAGCTGGAGAGATAGAGACTTCATTTGTGAGAAGCCACGACCAACTAGCGGATATATTCACTAAAGCTTTAGATAAAGGGAATTTTCAAAGAATTTTGATCAAGTTAGGTTCTATAAACATATTCGAACCTAACTTGAGGGGGGAGGGCGAGAAATAAGGAACCAAAGCCTCGCCTCAAAATCATCATAGGCCGGTTTAGGAAATAGATCAGCAGGAATCAAAATTACAGCCACTAGAGCTAAAATAGATACCTAATTAATCAATTCCTGTAATTAGGCAACTATATAGAATCCAACATATTAGACAATTGTATAACGGCTATATTCACCAATAGCCTATATATCCATATGTACACCCAATGTAATAAGCAGAAAAATCAATACAATTCAACAATTTTTCCCTTCTCAAAAACTAATAGTTATTTGTTAAATAACTGTAAACATTTCAACATATTGGTTCAAAATTCTTTTACTAATTCTTCATGATTCTTAAAATTCTAAATATTTAAGTATTCTTTTTTTATTTTATTTGAATCAACGGTAACAAGATGATAATATGGTCAATGATGTTTAAAGAATCTCCATTGGTCATGGAAGTCCAAACAGCATGTAGTGTATTTAGCAGTATGCTAATTAAGATCATTATTTTTTGTTATTTTTTCTCTTAATATTTTCTTTTGTTGAGATAAAGTTGACATCTAATACCAAATCGGTCAAACAGTGTGCAAAAATTTACCCAAAGGACAATACAAGAGGTAATTAATCAATTCGAAAAATGCAATCATACAAGTACTTAATCAAGAATAAATATTTCTTAGCAAATAACAAATAACAAATTGACTACTCAATCAATTGTTAAAAAATAGCTCTGGAGATCAGAAAGCAAAGATGAAGACAATCGAGGGAGAGAGAGAGTTAGTTTGGGGTGAGATGGAAGAGAAGAAAATAAAACAACAGGAAGAAGAAGAGAAAAGGGCAAAATTGTCAATATACAGTAATGCAGTAATACTTCAATTCTTAGCAGCAAGCTTTGTTATCTGGTTTTGGTCAGTTCTTTTATCCTTTTAGATTTTGGAATAACGCATGCCAATCATGGTAAACTACACTGAAATATATACAGTAGCATATTAACTGGGCTAAAACTATATATGTTTTGGTTAACAAGAAGGTGTTTGTTCATTGGCCTGACTGAAGAATTCATATGGGAAGTTGTACTTTACCAGCACTGTACAAATATCATGAGATTGTTGTTCATGTTCGTCTTCTTATAGCTTGATATCATGAGATTGTTGTTCATTGTAAGGCTCAGGTAAGCTGGGCAATTTTGGTACTTCACCAGTGCATAATTATTGAAAGAGTTAAACCAACTTAATTTGTAAAAATTAGTGGAGTTAACTCCCCTAGCAATGGTTCCTCTGATTTAAGTCAAGAGCAGGCCAAATACTAAAATAAAGTTAACTTAATTCCACCAACTTGTATTTTTTGAATATTGATTCAATAGTTGAGTTAGTGGATTCCATAATTATCATGTTCTATAATTAGCATTTCAGCATAATGCACAGCAAGGGGCATTTTCGGAAAAATAGATGTTATATTTATATTAAACTGTAATTTTGAAAATAGTGGGTGGGTATTGTTAGGATACAAAGTATTTCTTTAAATAAGAATGAACTTCTGTAATTTGTTGTATGAAAAATACAATTACGCATTTTTCAGAAATCAGTTTTCTGTTTACCAGTATATTCTGTTTTCTGTACCAGCAAAGGCTACTGCATACAGCCAAGTTTCCAACAGTATCATCTTACTTCAAAAGTCCGTAGAGAATGGACCCAAGTGATCTCAAATAAACTTCTCGAACGAAGGAACATAACAGTTTTTAGAGCCGAAAAAATGTACATCGAAAGTGCCATATAAGATAGATTATTACTGATTGCAGCATAATAGCAACACAAGTTGAGAAATAATTATCAGATCAATGTATTTTCCTTTTGTTATCAAGAAACCCATAGGTCAATTACAATCTCCAAACAGGGAGTGAGTTCCAGAGAAATTAAAAAAAAATATCCCTCACCCTGCCCCATTACAACATCCCTATTAAGCATACTCATTGATTAAAACAGGGGAATGTATACCCCAAATTGATCCCAACCATTCAGTCTCCCCTTTTTTTGCTAGATTATCTGCCAAATCATTCTGGCATCAGTGCACATGAACACACACAGAGGACTTGTTTTCCTGCAACATCTTCCAGAGAGAGAGTCCGAGTAGAATTAACCATCGCTTCAATCCCGCTGTACCAGCCCTCTTCCCAAGAACCATCCTAGTAGCAATAGAAATCATTGTGTACCTCTGACAAAATTGCAGCTTGCTGCACACTTCCTGGCATCACACAAAGATTGCGAGTTGCTCCCAATTTAGATTCTCAATTTATAAAATAAAGACAGGACCTGAACTGAGTGAAATCGGGTTGCTTGCTACCATAAATTTTGTCATTTCTACAATGCCATAGCACCCATGCTGAGTTGACGATTAGCATGCAGCCATTGCTCATCATCTAAATGTTCAGACAATTCTAGAAGCACCAGCGTAAAAATCCCATTTAACGCATCTGTTTTGAGTCCTAGAGGACCCGCTAGATAGGAGGCTCTAGCAAATTGACACTGATGCACTAGATGGAGCCAAATAGCAGGTAAAATTAAAATTGCGCAGAGAGAATCAGGATTTAGAAATTAAAATTTCTCAGAGAGAATCATTCAAAGTCAGAGATTCGGTAAAATTAAGAATTGAGCAGAGAGGATCAGGATTTAGAAATTAATGTGGCATTAGAGGAGATTAAATAATCAAATGCATAATTGTTTGTGCTATACTTAGTGTCTAGATTCAGACTGAAATCATTTTTTTTCTTTTGCCAGATTTTTTTAATTTGGATATGAAATGTTGCTAATTAAGGGGAAAATAACGGCTGTATTTTTAGTTCATATTGAAATTTTATTTAATTCCAATGTTGCCAAATAGTAGTTAAAATTGGTCGCTTTTATTAGTTTTAATAACCAGCTTAATGAACAACTTTTCTTCTTTGTTGTTATGAAGAACAAATCTAGACGAACTAATTATTGCTGCTTAAAAAAAAAATAGAGGATAAAATTCTCTAAAAATTCACAAGATTTGGGTCAAATTGCGAGGCATCATATTTAATAGTTAACCACAAATGAAATGCCTGTTCAATTTTTTTTTATTTGATTAGTATTTTGACCATTATATATATATTTAGACATTAGATATTAAAAAGAAAAAATTAATATGTCATGAATGGGATCCGGACACATGCTTAATGAACAGCTTTTCTTCTCTGTTTTAATTAAAAAAAAAAAATGTGAAGAATGGGATTCGAACCCATGCTTAATGAACAGCTTTTCTTCTCTGTTTTAATTAAGAAAACAAACGTAATAAATCAAAAAAGAAAAAAAAATAGATGTCAAGAATGGGATTCGAACCCATGCCATTAGACCAACTCGGCCGTCTTGACAAGTATTAAATTATAACTAATTATAGCATAATAGTAATACAAGTTGAGAAATAATTATCAGGTCATATTACACACCAACAAAAGGACAATAAATTAGGCAAAATAAAAAAAAAAAAAAAAAAAACAGTTCCCTTTATTAATTCCAAACTCAAACATTTCACACCATTTGACGAATAAACAAATGCTTATTCCAACCAGTACGGCAGCATTATGCTTTATTCACTTTCAATTAAACACTCTGAGGACTGGTTTTTGACGAAGCTTATTGAGTTGCTCCTGCAAGTTGCTCTCAAATATTTTATTCCTCTCACGCCGTGAAACCTCCAGCTCCATCTCCTTGAGTTGTTCAAGAAACTCCAACCCCGACACCCCATCCTCTCTAATATCGCTGCATCTGCTGATCTTTAGCTGCTCAAGTCTTTTCAATGCTGTCTTTTCAATTGACACTGATTTTAAAGAGTCCACAAAACTCTCAAGAATCATTACCTGCAACATTGGAAATGTACCCTCGCCAAAGCATAGTTCCTCCATCTCTTTACTCAAGGAGCCGGTACTGCATGTTGAGAATCTTCAGGTTGGGCAGCTTTTCAAGGGCCTTAATTTCTTTTAGGCAGAGTGAACCTGAAATGTATCTTCTCCAAATTCTCAAGGGAACTGATCCAATCCGGTAATTTATCAAGAGAACTGTACAACTTTAGGCTTAGAAGATGCTTGGGTGGGGAAGATACAGAATCTAAACAGCGGCTGAGCCCTGGGCTATGCCTAATTCTTCCATCTGGGAAACATAAAGAATCTAAACAACTCCCTAGCCTTTGAAGATACCTGGGTTGGGAATAATTAGATATAGAATCTAAACAACGCCTGAGTGCAGAACACGTATTGTCTTTATCTTCATATTCTGCCCTAAGGACTAATGACCTTAAATGCTTTAGCCTATCAATCACCTCTGCTAATGCATCCGCATTCTCCTCAAAGAAACCTGTGACAGCTAACTTACTTAGGTTGGTAAGATTCTGCATCTCCTTTGCTAAACTCTTGCTCCGACCAATATCAATATTGCCAAGAATATTTAGGGACCTTAATGCACCTATTCCTCGTGGAGCCCTCACCCCAACACTATAAAATCCTGCACGTAGATAGCTCAACTTGTGTAGCTTAGTAATTCCTGTTGGTAATCGGACTACACCTGTGTATCTAATATCAAGGGTCTCAAGTTCACTAAGCTTTCCCAATGAATCTGGGAGTTTTGTAATATCTGTCCCCCTAAGACCTAGGTACTTTAAGAGACGAAGCTTGCCTACATTCTTCAGGTCCCGATTATTCAATCCCAAAGTGCCTTCTAGATCAAGCACTCTTAACAAATTCATTCTAGGATCTCTAAGAAAGTCTCCCACTTCTCCCAAGATTGATACAGATCTCAAGTGGGACAACTTCACTCTATCAAGGACTTCATCCCTTGTGCATGGTCCACCGGCAATGACAAGGTGCCTCACCTTGTCTACCATGGTTATGTGGTTTTCATCTTCAAGCAGTGATGCTATATTCTCACCCTCGGCCTTTGTAAGAATCAGTTCGTACAACAGGTCATGAATGTTACATCTACTAAAGTCTCGGCTTTGTGATGGTTGGATCAAACATCTCCCCATGAGATCATCGAAATAACCCTTTCCTACATCTGCTGCCATCTTTTTACGGGCTTCCATTACATATCCATCAGCCATCCATCGCCTTATTATCCTTGAGCGCCTTATTTCCTTGTGGTTATGGAAAACACTTAGATACAACAAACATGGCTTGAGGTGGTATGGCATGCCATCATAACTAGAATTTAGAACAGTCTTCGCTACTACCCCAAGGTCCGGGTTGTTGCCTAGCTCTGAGTTAAGATGGTCATGCATTGCCTTCCATTCAGCACTTGTTTTAGGTTTGGTGGCCAGATAGCTGCCAATAGTTACAATAGCAAGTGGTAACCAACCACAGCTCTTTAGAAGTAAATGTGCTTGGGTCTTCATGTCCTCGGTAATAGTGATGGTTATGCATTGCTTCTGCACTTCACTATTCTCTTCCGTTATCTCAGTGCTAATGGAACCATTTTCCGTGTTGCATGGCTTCTGCACTAGACTATCCTCTTCTGTTATCTCAGTGCTACTAGAACCATTTTTCATGTTACACTTGCTTCCATGGGGCGCATCATTACTTTCCCTATCCTCTTCCCCGATAATAATGTTGGCCATGTATTGGTTTTGTCCATTACTATTCTTTTCTGTTATCTCAGTGCTACTGGGGCCCTCATTAGACACAAGACAATATTTTGCGGTCTTGTATACTGCTTTGCAAAAGAGATCAAAAGCATCATTTTCTGAAAGTTCCTTGATATGATATATATTGTCACTTGGGTGAGATATATATTCTGCCAGAGGTTTTCTATATCGTGTGGTTACTATAATTCGGCTCCCATTGCCTGTATGTAACATAGGCTTTATTATATCCCATTCTGACACACTAGATAGGTCATCTAGTACAATCAAACACTTCTTATCTTTTATATATCCGGTTACTTCTTCCATCTTTTTTTTCTTTTTTTGTAATTTTGACTTTATCCTAAAAACTCCCGGTTTTGTCCCTTATTTCCCTCTTGCATCACCTGAATTTGCTTAGCCAGGCTTTCTATAAATTCTTCCATGTTGAAAGGATGTAGGACAGTGACCCAAAAAAAATACGTAAACTTGTTTCTAAGTTCTGGGCAGCCATAGACCTCTCTGACAAGAGTGGTCTTTCCAAGACCACCCATTCCAACCACTGATATCACTTCCCCAACCTCCTTCAGGATAAGCTCAACCAATTCTCTCTTCGGTTTATCCAAGCCTACAAGCAAATCTTCTATATTGGCAATTGATCCGGTAGGGGCACTCTGATCATATATGTGGTTACCATTGTCTTTGTTAATAAGGTTATACCGCTGGTTTCTCTTACTCACATCCTCAATTCTAGTTTTCAACACTCGAATTTTTCTCGCAATATAGTCCCGTTTCTTCACCGACCACATGGCAGGTAGGCAACTTTTTCTCTTAAGGTAAACAGAAGCCTCTTGGAGACAATCCTCCACATCAAATGCCAACTCTTGGACTTGCTTGATCCATGTGCTCACGACCTCGCCTTTCACATTCTCAGTTGAAGCAGACCGTAAAAATGCTCGCATCATCTCAAGTTCTTCTTTGATGAAGAACAGTTCTTCTTGCACCCCCAGCAGTAAACCAATTTCATCTGTGATAGCTGTTGCTGCTGTTTTAACTACCGAATTCAATGCAGATTTAGCTGTGCTTATAGCAGCCACCTCCATTTTGTGATTACGGCCAATATATCAAGTTTCTCTGCAGATGAACAAAAAAGCACTGTATGTAATGGAGCCAAAGGAGTTTTTTGCAGACGAAACAATTTTCTTGCTTTTGATTAAGAATTACCAAATATAAAATCAATTGAGCCAAATTGTTAGTTCCGCATAGATTATATAAGCAAATTTAAACTTAACTCCAAAATATTTTGAAGTACATCCCATGTTACTATTTTCCTTAAAAATCATTAAACTTGAATAAGATTATATTGTTCTTTTTCATTAGAAATTCAGAACGATACTTGAAACCCCTGTTTCAAATTATGATGTGAAATTCCAACCCCCAACCCCCCAGCAACACAGCCCTCTATGAAGATAATTGCGTCCATGTTAAGGACAATGCATTTTATTATTTTTGTTTCTCTATGAAGATAATATGATTTGTGAGGCGTATATGAGTGACCTGGTCTTCTCTACTACAGATTACAATGAAATTGTACTCGTGAGAGATTACCGTGAAATTATAAACATAGTGCCCACGAATCGTGAAAAAATAGTAAATTTTTTTCAATTGCTGTTAAGATTTAATGCTTTGAATTATTTGCATTAGATATTTTTATTTATATTAGATATTTTTTTATTTTTTAAATGAATATCTCATGTCTAAATTTTTTTATTTTACAAAGTAAATACGATATGTACATTTTGATAGAAGAATTAAGAAAAACACTTGCAAGCATAAAAAGAGAAATTGGTGGCAAACTCTTGAGACCATTTAAGAAAAATCAGTGATTTAAATACAAAGGACGCTAATCAAAATTCAAAGAGAAGTACAAATATTTCCTTCAACGTACATTTGCATCAAATGTTCAAATACCTCATTAATCATATACTTATTTTTTTAAAATATAAAATCTCTCTAAATTTCTCAAAGAGTTTTGGATATATTTTATATTTGATTTTTTTATTATAAATGGAATAAAAATAGTCATGTTCCACATCTTGTAACCGTAAATCTTACTTCTTCAATTTAATTTAGATGACTACAATAGAAATGAATTAGAATTGAATTTTTCATGTTGGAAAAATTTTTTCACCGAGAAGAATTCATTAGGTGACACTAAAAAATAATTAGCTAATTCTCCTAATTTATCATCAGCGCCACCTATTATTGTTTACAACTTACAAAATACATAGAAATTGACAGATATTTTATCAAGCAAAACCTAGATGAAAATGTTATATGTATTCCTTTTGTGAGGACCAAAAATGAACTTACAGATATGTCAACAAAAGAGCATAGAAGGAAAAATCGGAATCGGAATCGGGATCGGACTTTTCGACGGGGATCAGGTGGATGAATAGGACATCTACATTCGCCCAATCGGATCGGAAACTCGGACTTTTTGCCGTGAGTTTTATACTAGAAAAATAGAAAAAAATTGATAAAAAAATAATTTGTCAAGTTTCTCACTTAAATAATTTAGTGAATTTGTAAAAAAATAATTTATCAAGTTTCTCACTCAAATACAAAATATAGTTGTCAAGTTGTCCATAACCAAAAATAATTTGTCTAACACATGTTTCTCACTCAAATACAAAATATATATCTATAAGTATGCCTTCTAGTAACAAAAGATGCAATGGTGTAGTGGCTTGGGTTCGAATCACGCTGCACCCAAAAAAAAATTTTGTTTTCTGTAGAGTGCATTTCACCTCATTTCAGTGAAATATGACCGTTCCGGCCGGAATTTAATTGAAACGTCCGAAAATTGACTGAAATTGTACCGTTCCGGTTGGAATTTGACCGAAATGGCCGAAATTTGACTGGAATCAACAAATAGGTAAATCGGACTGAAATCGGATCGGCTCTTCGGCGGCCGTTCCATCGGCCGATTTTGCAATCTATGCAAAAGAGTTCTCCAGCACCATGTTTCATGACTCACTGGACAAGTTAGGTATGAAGGACTTCTACATACCAACTTGAGGGAGAGTGTTAGCATGAGTCAAAGAAGATCACATAAGATTATAAGGGGATCAGGGAAAAAGGCAGCAGAAGATTTAGTTTCCAATAAATGTAATATCTAGACAATCAATGTACTAAGGAAGAAAATAACTTGACATGCTATAATGCTATATGAGAGGTTGCTCTCCATCCCTATGTATCTCTGAAAATATAACATTCTATAATTATCTTCTTGAATGAAATAAAACATGTGAGGGAAGGGAGTTTCTTGAGACTGTTGAGTTATATTTTCTAACAATTTATTAACATATACTGCTCTCTCTCTCTCTCTCTTGCCAGCCACAACCAGAATCCGTAGGTATATTTCTAAATTCATAAAGACATCCACTAATACTATATTGAGAACAAAATGAGACATATGTATTAAAAATATTTTATGAAATATTGTATGTGTATAAATGACCTTAATTAGATAATTGGGTGTTGCACGTACTGAGATGTGAAGTCTAAAGTCGGCAAATCATAAACAATGTTAGGTAATCGAAGCTACGAAAGTAGTTCAAAAGACCATCGGAGAAAATACAATTTATACGAACTTAATGAGTTTAGGTTATTGGTCTGACACAAAAGTAGCAGATTAAAAATTAACTTGAACACGACATGAAGTCGTGAAGTACTGAATTGTTATTTGATATGGACCAAGTTTGTTGCGCCAGTCTGTAATTTCATATGTACCAAGTTTGTAATTTTATAACTTTTCTGTTATTTTTGAGTTGCTATTTGATATTTTTTATTGTACGAAATGGCGGACAATGAGGGCCTGTGCAGATTGGAATTCACATCCCCTCTCTTACTGCACAAGGGAATCTTTTACAATTAGTGAATCTGGACCATTCATTTTAACTTGACACGAATCTCAAATCCATAAAAACTGCCCCCTATTTCCCCTGAATCTCAAACCATAAAGTGAGGCTCATCCTCTGTAGTAATACAGAGGATATGGATCCTACAGATTGCTACTGTGATATATCTTGCAACCTTGTATGTTTTAATTTTTTTACAACATGTTTTCCTTTTTCTTTTTAATTTTTTTTTACAACATGTTTTATTTTTTAGCGGATCAGTTTCTCATTTCAGACGTCCATGGATAAAGAATTTGTTGACTTGAGCGATGAGGAAGAATTGGAGAACATCCACATGTGAACTTTGACTCGTCTGTCTCACTGGACTGAGTTATTGATTAATCTCTTTACATCAAAGGAATTATACATCAACTCAGCTCAAGTAAGACAGACGAGTCGAACTTTACATATGCACGTTCCTCAATTCAACCACATTGTTCAAAACTTCAAATCAACAACTTTTTATCCTTGAGTCCAAAATGAGAAACTGATCCACTAAAAGATAAAAATGTTGTAAAAATTAAAGCATCTTGATTATGTGTATTTAGTGTTGTAATTAGTGTTGAAATTAGCAAATAAACAATCAGGTTGAAGAATTATGTGTAAACTTGTCTTCTCTTCTGTATGTGTAATTGTAAAAATTGTTGTAACTAGTAAATATGTATGACAGCCCATTATAAGAATTATATTTTAAAATATTGGTATCACACACGGATATTCTACTGAAACCGTGTATGATTTAAAATACATCATACACGGTTTGAGAAGGATATCCGTGTATCCTTTTCAATACACGATTCATTTTCTAGAACTGTGTGTAAATGACATGTTGTAGCTCCCTTTTTTTGGAGAATCATGCACGGTTCTTTTAAATGTTTATGTGTATAAAGTGAATCTAGAAAGGTTTTTAGAACCGTGTACAATTTATTGTTAATTTCACACACAAGCTCTTGTACAATGTTATGGATCCGTGTTTTATTAGCGTTTTTACCACGTATTTGAGAAGGATATCTGTGTATCCTTTTCAATACACGGTTCATTTTCTAGAACTGTGTGTAAATGACATGTTGTAGCTCCCTCTTTTTGGAGAATCATGCACGGTTATTTAAATTGTTTATGTGTATCAAGTGAATCCAGAAAGTTTTTTATAACGTACAATTTATTGTCAATTTCACACACGAGCGCTTGTACAAGATTACGGATCTGTGTTTTATTAGCGTTTTTACCACGTATATGGCCTATTCTCTAATAGTGAGGTGACACTAAAAAATAATTAGTGAATTATCTTAATTTATCATTTGTACTACCAAGTACAAATCAATATTAGGAGGGCTTGATCGTTACCTGGTCAGAGCTTTGTGATTGTCAGAGCCGTGAATATCACCTATCGTCTCAGCTGTGTGACACGAGCTAGGTAGAAGAAAGTAGTGATGTCTCTTCACACGAGTCTAATTCGTGAGATGGAAGTTTTTCCTCGTCAAATAGTACGTGCTGTACCTCCGGTAAACTCATGTTTGTGTTAATTGTATCCGATCAAATAAAGAGCGCAAAAACACATCCCATTTCTCATCATTTGAGCGAGAAATCTCCCATTCAGATTAAAGCCTGACGTATCATAACATATATTAATGCAAAGTGACAATTTATGTAATAATGTTTACTTTTGCTTGACATTTTAACAGAATATGTGATATGACATTTATCCATTATAGCTCAACAACTAATAACAATAAAAATAAAATGACAACACACCAACACAGGGATTGTTGCTTAACAAGTAAAGAAATGAACATTTTTCATCGCATGTATAATATAACATATAATATATAGAGGGACTCCTCAGACACAAACACGCTAGCAGAAGAAAGCAATGATATGTGACCAAGTTTGCATACCTTGTGTTTGAGACTGGAGACAAAATCTTCAACAGAGAAAGGAATGCTGGATTGAGAGGGAGAAATGTACGCAGTTTCTGGGAAAGTTTTCAAAAAAGAAGAGAGGAGAAATGCAGCAGATCTGAGAGAGCTGTGAAGGTTGTCAAAAAAAAAAAAAAAAATAGAGAGGGAGAAATGCACAAGATCTGAGAGAGATAGGGAGTAGGTTTCAAAAGGCACCCATAATTGATTGGTAGTGGTAGATGATTTCAAAAGGCTCCCACTCCTAGGATTAATTAAGAAGGTCAGGAGTACAGATTCTCCGTATTAATTTGAATAATCTTTTTTGAAAACTATCAAGAATAATCTTTTTTTTGAAAACTTGATAGTTAGTACCAAGACTATATTAAAAGATGTGATTAGTACAGCATATCCTACTTATTGTTACAACAAGATTAATTTGAATAATCAAATTGAGCTTTGTGCCATGCATGCGAGCTGCTGTTTCCGAGGAGTCCGCGTTTTGCTGCACACTCTCGGCATGCACGAGGGCATTATTATCGAACTTTGAGATTCGTGTATAAAAGAGTTGAATTGAAGGAACCAGATTTTCGACAGATCAACTGAAAATTTGGAATATCTCAGGGGATGTGAATTCAGTCCAAGGCGGGTTGGCCGAATTTTGTCAATATATTTTAATCTCATTCATTATTATCGGCCAGTTATAATATTTTTAATTCATAATCAATTAATAATCATAACTTATAAGCAATACTAATAAAACATTACTAAATGAAAATAACACAAATAAAATTGTTAATAAGAATTCAAAAATTATAATATTCATACAGTAGCCTCTATATATCCAACTATTCATATTTTAACTAACAATTAATTAGAAAATCAATTACTATACACCATATATTAATATAATAACAAATAAAAAATTATGCAAAATAAAAGATAAAAAAATTCAATGATGCATATATATGTATTGTTCAATTTTAATAATTTAGAGCATTTTAAAAAAATTATGGGATGATACAAATTAAATTAATTTAAATTATGCCAGTCAGACCAGGTTTTAACTAATATAAAATTTAAAATCCATGACCAATATGTATTTGTGCTGGATTAGTTAAAATTAAATTCGTACCAAGTCATATCAATTTTAAATTTATTATTTTTTAATTCAATTAATCGATCGGTTGGACGAATTAAGTCGAATTAAGTGAATTACATGTACACCTTATAAGTTTTCGTATGTCACCAACGTTCTTTCTCAGAAACCCAATTTTTATACATATCCTCAATTAAATTTTTTTCCAAAACAGCACTCCATTTTTTTTTTTTAATTAAAATGCCCCAACTGCCAGAAATCCTGTTGCTTGTTTGTTCTGTGTTATTTAATCTGTGCATATATATTTTTATATTTAATATTATGACAAGCTTCCTAGTTAATTTTCTAACCATAAACATATATAAATTAATTAATATGATTACATGCATGCATTAATTTGTAAACTCAAAACACAGATATATACAAATTGAATCAATACGTATAAATTTTTGAATTGATTTAGTTGATCAAGACTTGAATGAATTTTTACATAGATTTTCAGAGAAATCCGTGTTTGAATATTTGTAGAAACAAACATGGTTTGTACACGGTTGTATATAGTTGTCCAGTTGCACACGGTTCATTAATAATAAAATGTGTACAAATATTAATGACTTTAGTACACGGTTGAGTTTTAAATGACCGTGCAGGTATGTATGAGTTTTTTCACACATACTATTACCCACTGTTAATGTGAAAAACTTCCGTATCCGTATATGATATGTCGTCTATAGTCAGAATTACTCGTCTAATATTAATGCGTTTAGATACTGGGCCGCACATCACGTGCAAGTACTGATCAAGATGCCTCGTATTTGTTTTAAATATATATCCTTCTGAATGAAAAGATCAACTAAATGAATTTTTCGAAGTATTCAAAACTTTTAGCAAATTAGATAAATTCTACAAACTATGTGCAATATTTTACTGTCTAAAAGGGTTAAAAATTTGATTATTTATATGTATTAGAAAAAAATATTTCAAATTACATTCATAATTTTATTGCACATTGATTTATTTCCGAATTTTGAATTTCTCAAATTATAATAATAAATATTCAAATACTTAAATTACTTTAGCTGAAATGACCCATGCATACATCAGAAAAATAATCTAAATCTGGATTGATTGATCAGAAATTGCATGATACTCAAAATGACAATATTAAAAACAGAATTAACTAGAACTGAGAGGAAATTTGAGACCATATATATTTTTTCTAAAATAAAAAATATCATTTTTCTGAAATCCAAGTGACACGTGTCATAGTTAATTAAGCCCAAAAAAGCTCATTCAATACCAAATTAATTGATGCAAAACAACTCTTGTCGAGTACTTATAAGAATTTAGATGTAAGTTGAATTCAAATTAATCTAGACTATACATGTGAAACGCATATCTAAATGTCCGTAACAAACTAAAATAGTTTTTATTCAAATAGTTGTTAGTCTTCTTCGCCACTTTTCCTCAAGCTGTCCCTCATAACATATTATTATTCTCTATGTTAGGCCCTCGAGAGATGAACATTGTCAGTACGGGTTTTCCTGTGATCTTGCTTTTCATAAGTCGTGCAGCGGGTTAAACTAGCTAGAAAAGAGAAAACTAATGATAAGCAAAACCATTGACTGCATGGAAAGAGGAGTGGATAAACAAAACAAGTAGGAAGTGGCAGTCACGTACGTGGTCTCTACTTCCAACAATGGGTTCTGATTTAGAGTAATTATATGCAAGGCACTTAGGGGCAGGGCAGAACGAGAATTTTCGTCTAGGGTAGAGCATGAAAAAACTAATATGGTTCAAATTTATTAGCTAATTCGGTTCAATTAACAAATTGGAGTAGAATCAGGGTGCTTCTAAGTTCACCGAGTTTTTTTGTGAACTTAATTCTAACATATATCGAATTGACTTCAAGCGGCAAATTCAAATCGTTGAAATCCTTCTACATTCAAAAATTTTAAAATTTGAAATAAAATTTGTATAGAGTGAAGTGGTCAAAGGACTTCTAAAATATGAATGCATTAAAATTAATTTATAAACATTCTAATTTTGACCACTTGACTTTATACTAAATTAATTCGAAATTTTAAAATTTTCACATGTAGAAGCATCATTCTTAAGGAAGAAAGATTTCAACAGCTTGTATTCGTCGTTTGAAGTAAATCTAATAGATTTTAGAGTTGAGTTCACAAAGAAACTTGGTGAACTTAGAAGCATCCTAGTTCTACTCAACAAATTGTATTCAAATATATTAGTGAAGACAAGGGTGGAGACAGTATGATATATATATATATATATATATATATTAGTTACGGATCAGGTTATATTTCGAACACGTCTATTCTTGAAAAAATGAGTTTGCCTACTCCTGACCCGTTACTTTTTATTTTTATTCTTGAAAACAACTGGAGGGGTGCAGTTATTGCGCTGACGGGTTAAATGGGTCAGCAGAGGATTCAATGCTTCATGCTTTCAAGCAACTGCTTATGTGGTACTCCAAAACTAAAATTTAAATTCATATGGTGCAGCTTTCAAGTTTTAAGGAAGAAAATCCCACTAAATTTAATTTGAATAACCAAATATTAATAGATAATGGTGCACCCCAATCCATGGTATAGAAAATTGTCAAACATTTTTTATACTTATTCTCTTATTGAAAGTGTATGGTTAATCATGAGATTCATTTTATGAAAATTCTAATGGTGAACCCAATTAGCTAATTAATGGTCTGATTGACTATTTTCTAACACCAATACCAGCCGGTATCAGTGTTATTTAGTGTACTGGTGTACACAATTCTTTCTCTACCCTGACAAAAATTCTGGATCCGCCCCTGCGTGCATGTAGAGAATGAATTACCTTCTGTGTTGTAAATTTGCATGACATAATTAATGACAGTAAAAGTTGGTTGTAAAACTGTTGGGGCACATTTTTAAAATTGGCACTCTTTTCTTTGCTGTTCTTGTTGGTTTGGAGAAAAATATATTCTATAAAATTTCACATGCTGTTCTATGGATATATTCTCAAAATTAAGCATCTTTACCCTGATATTTGTATATATATTACTAGGGTTCAAAAAAAATTGGAAGGAAAATTGGTTGGTGCTGATCGGGCTAAAGATCTTGTAGTAATAAAGGTATTAGTTTACTCATTTTAGCAAATAGAGGTGGAATTAAATAAAGTTGGAGGCTTTATTTGTGCTTAGTTAAATTTTGTGGAATTTGATAGGTAGATGCACCACTGAATATTCTGAGGCCGATAAAAGTGGGGAAATCATCAGATTTAAAATTGGGTCAACAATGCTTGGCAATAGGGAACCCGTTTGGTGTAATTAGTGGTCTAAATAGAGATATTTTTAGCAAGACTGGAGTCACCATAGGAGGTGGTATTCAAACTGATGCTGCTATAAATCCTGGAAATAGGTCCGTAAGTATTTTCTTCATTTTTTTTTTTTTTTTAACCTGGTATTGACCCATAGGAGGTGGTATTTATTTATTTTTTCCACTTTTTTTTTTTTTTTTTAACAATTGTGTCTAAATGTAGAATTTTTCACAAGTGAGGCTGTGGTACTATGCATGTCTATATTTCATTTTCAAAGTCCAAACAGTTGATTCAAACCGCTCAATTTGACATATGAAATTGTACTTGGAGGCCAAATTTTTTTTTTTTTAATTTTTTACTATATTTTTGGATAGGTAGAAAAGCACTACTTTCGGATGGTCTAGAATCTTTAGATTAGGTGATTATGTACCTATTAAAAAATAATAAAAAAATTCCGAAAGAATGTAAAATTTGGTATCCAAACTTATTTTTATATGGAGATCATATTGAGTTCTTTGGATTGACTGTTTAGACTTCAAAAATGAAGATAAGTACATACTACTGTGTGCTATGCATAGGAACAATCATTTTATACTATTATTATTTCAGGTACATCTGCTGGTGTTGGCTTTGCAATACCTTCTTCAACTGTGCTAAAAATTGTTCCTCAATTAATCCAGCTTGGAAGAGTACGTAACATTAATTAAGATGTGAATATATCGGTAGAAATGAAGTCGTCAAAGTTTTTTCTTCATTAATTTATTTTTATGTGATTTTATATTCTTCCTGTACTAAGGTGGTACGTGCCGGACTCGATATTGAAATTGCCCCTGATTTGGTTGCTAACCAACTAAATGTTAGAAATGGCGCTTTGGTTCTTTTGGTAATATTCCCCTCTTTGTTTCACATATCACCCCTTAAATTTGTATATTTACGTAAAGAATGATCTAAAAAATATCAGGATTAGTATTGGAGTAAAAGCAATGGTACTATGAATATGAAAATGTACATGTAGACTAAATTGTATTTTTTTTTTATCATACTTTTATTATTTTTTTAAGGTAGAAAATCACGAGATCAAGTGATTTTCTACCAATTTAAAAAAATAGTAAAAAAAATATAAAATTTGAACTACAAGTACATTTTCTTATGTACATAATGTTGAACGGTTTAGATCAACTCATCAAATATTGAAAATGATGATATTTATCCATAGTACGGACCAATATGCGCTATGCATAGTACCTTTCCAATGCTTCTAGCATTTACTTCTGTGTTATATATTCTACAGGTACCGGCTAACAGCCAGGGAGCCAAGGCCGGTTTGGTTCCTACTAAAAGAGGTTTTGCTGGTAATATAATTCTTGGAGATATCATTACTGCAGTGGATAATAAACCCGTGAGTATTATATTTATGTTTTGAACATTTTATTTATTTGATTGCCTATAGAGCCTTAAATTATTCCAAATAATTGTTTCATCATGATAAAAAAAAAAAAAAGTAAATGAATGGAATAAGTATATATATATTTTCTAATGTATTTCTTAAAGACCCTTGATGACTACAAAGTCGGAGATTCGGTAAAATTGAAATTGCGTAGAGAGAATCAGGATTTAGAAATTAATGTGGTATTAGAAGAAATTAAATAATCAAATGCATAATTATTTATGCTATACTTAGTGTCTAGATTCAGACTGAATTCATTTTTTTGTACCAGATTTTTTTATTTGGATATGATTTGTATGTAATTGGGGGCAAATAATCTTCTGTACTTTTAGTTCATATTCAAATTTTATTTAATTCCTATGTTGCCAAATAGTAGTTAAAATTGGTCACTTTTATTAGTTTTACTAACCAGCTTAATGAACAGCTTTTCTTCTTTGTTATTATTAATTAAGAACAAATCTAGACGAACTAATTATTGCTGCTAAGAAAAATGGAGGAGAAAATTCTCTAAAAATTCACAAGATTTGGGTCAATTGCGAGGCATCATATTTAATAGTTAACCACAAATGGAATGCCTTTTCAAATTTGTTTGAGTTGATTATTATTTTGACCATTACACATTTAGACATTAGATATTAAAATGAAAATAAAAAACGCAGAAAAATAAAAAAAAAAAAAGATGTTTTGTCATGAATGGGATTCAAACCCATGCTTAATGAACGGTTTTTCTTCTTTGAAATACAAAAAATGAAAAAAAAAAAAAATGTCAATAATGGAATTCGAACCCATGCCCTTAGACCAACTCGGCCATCTTGACAAGTATTAAATTATAACTAATTATAGCACAACAGCTATGATAGTTGAGAAATAAATATCAAGTCATATTACACACCAACAAAAGGACAATAAATTCGGCAAAATAAAAAGAAGAAAAATAACAACATTTCCCTTAATTAGTTCCGGACTCAACATTTGACACCATTTGACAAATAAACAAATGCTTATTACAACCAATACGGAAGCATTATGTTCAAAATTGAAACACCCTGAGGACGGGTTTTTGAGGAAGCTTATTGAGTTGCTCCTGCAAGTTGCTCTCAAACATATTTATCTCATCCTCATCATCCTCCACCTCAACCTCCACCTCCATCTCTTTGAGTTGTTCAAGAAACTCCAACCCCGAAATCCCATCCTGCCTACTAAAACCGTCGCATCTGCTGATCTCTAGCTGCTCAAGTTTTTTCAATGCTGTCTTTTCAATTGACACCGATTTTAAGCCCCGTAACTTCCTAAGAATCATTACCTGCAACATTGGAAATGTACCCTCGCCAAAGCATAGTTCCTCCATCTCTCCAATCGAGCACCACGACATATTGAGAATCTTCAGGTTGGGCAGCTTTTCAATGGCCTTAATTTCTTTTAGGAGACTATCATACAAATGTATCTTCTGCAAATTCTCAAGGGAGCTGATCCAATCCGGCAATTGAAAAATAGGGCTGTACAACCTTAGGCTTTGAAGATACTTGGGTGGGGAAGATACAGATTCTAAACAATGCCTGAGCCCTGGGCTATGCGTAATTCTTCTATCTGGGAAACATAAAGAATCCAAGCGTCTCCCTAGCCTTTGAAGAAACCTGGGTTGGTAATAACTAGATAAAGAATTTACACAACGCTTGAGTGCAAAACACTTAATGTCTTCATATTCATCTTCTGCTTTAAGGAATAATGACCTTAAATGCTTTAGCCTATCAATCACCTTTGCTAATGCCTCCGCATTATTCTCAACAAGACCTCTCACATATAACTTACTTAGGTTGGTAAGATTCTTCATCTCTATTGCTAAACTCTTGCTCCGACCAATATCAATCTTACCAAGATTATTTAGGGATCTTAATGCACCTATTCCTCGTGGAGCCCTCACCCCATTAAAAAAACTTCCTGCACGTAGATAGCTCAACTTGTGTAGCTTAGTAAGTCCTGTTGGTAGTCGGACTATATCTGTGTTTTTAATATCAAGGGTCTCAAGTTCACTAAGCTTTCCCAATGAATCTGGGAGTTTTGAAATATCTGTCCCCCTAAGTCCTAGGTACCTTAAGAGACGAAGCTTGCCTACATTCTTCAGGTCCCGATTATTCAATCCCAATGTGCCTTCTAGATCAAGCACTCTTAACATCTTCATTCTAGGATATCTAAGATAGTCTCCCACTTCTCCGATGATTGATACAGATCTCAAGTGGGACAACTTCACTCTATCTAGGACTTCATCCCTTGTGCATGGTCCACCAGCAATGACAAGGTGCCTCACATTGTCTATCGTAGTTATGTGATTTTCATCTTCAAGCAGGGATGCTATATTCTCACTCTCGGCCTTTGCAAGAATCAGTTCGTACAACAGATCATGAATGTTACATCTACTAAAGTGTCGGCTTTGTGATGGTTGGATCAAGCATCTTCCCATGAGATCATCGAAATAGCCCTTTCCTACATCTGCTGCCATCTTTTTACGGGCTTCCATTACATATCCATCAGCCATCCATCGCCTTATTATCCTTGAGCGCCTTATTTCCTTGTGGTTATGGAAAACACTTAGATACAACAAACATGGCTTGAGGTGGTATGGCATGCCATCATAACTAGAATTTAGAACAGTCTTCGCTACTACACCTAGATCCGGGTTTCTCCTCCTTAAGCTTGTTGTTCTTTATTGATGTCCAGTACACCAATCTTTCCTCTCATCTCTTGAAACTTCATCCTTGCCAGTGACTTTGTAAGAATATCAGCACACTGATCTTCAGTGCGAACATGCTGAACTTTAATCAATCCCGATTCCACACAGTCTCTAATGTAATGAAACCGAGTGTCAATATGTTTACTCCTCTCGTGATAAACTGAGTTCTTGGTTAGAGCAATTGCGGATTGATTGTCTATGTTTAGCACCACTTCCTTAGGCTCGGTCTTCAACAATTCTCTTAGCAATCGACTCAACCACACACCTTGACACGCTGCCGCACAACCAAGCAATATATTACGCCGCAAGAAGACAGGCGCCACCACTTTCTGCTTTTGTGAACACCGGCTGATCGGATTTGCCCCAAGAAAGAATATCAATCTCGAAGTGCTTTTTCTGTCATTATTGTCACCAGCCAGATCACTGTCTGAAAACCCGATCAGCTCCAAATCTCCTTCTTTCTTCTCATACACAAAACCAAAGTTCAATGTTCCCTTCACATACCTTAGTATGTGCTTTACTGCTGCCATGTGTTCCAGCGTGGGTTTCTCCATAAATCGGCTTACCATTCCAACAGCAAACGCCAAGTCTGGACGTGTGTGCAGCAAGTATCTCAAACTGCCAACGATACTTCGATACAAAGTTACATCTACAGGAGGTTCAAGGCTGTCCTTGTTCAATTTCAGACGAGGCTCCATAGGAATCTGTGTTGAGTTACATTCCTTCATCCCACATTTCTCTAGCACCTTCTTTGCAAAACCCGATTGCTTTAAGGTGATTCTTGTTGGAGTCTGACACACTTCAATCCCCAAATAATAGCTAAGTAATCCAAGATCACTCATGCTAAATAAACCTTTCATCTGAGATTTGAATTTGTCAATGCCTCGAATACTCTCTCCGGTGATGATCAAATCATCTACGTATACGCCAACAATTAAATTACCTTCCTTTCTCGTGTACACAGCATGTTCTAATAGACACCTCTCAAAACCGAGTGCCTTCAAAGACTTATCCAACTTGGAGTTCCATGCTCTAGGTGCTTGTCGCAAACCGTACAAAGCTTTATACGGTTTCAGCACCTTATGCTCTTCTCCTTTTATCTCAAAACCCGGTGGCTGCGGAACATACACATCCTCCTTCAATTCACCGTTAAGGAAAGCGGATTTTACATCCATGTGATGCACTTGCCACCCCTTTTGTGCAGCGATCGAGATCAACAACCGTACAGTTTCCAATCGAGCAACAGGAGCAAAAACTTCGTCAAAATCTATCCCGTGTTTTTGAACATACCCCTTTGCTACTAACCTCGCCTTGTGTTTAATTGTTTTGCCTTGAGTATCTTTCTTCAATTTAAATACCCACTTCAAACCAATTGGCTTATGATTTTTCGGTAAATCAACTAACCTCCATGTTGCATTCTCCCGTATGCTTGGAAATTTCTTCTTCCATAGCCTTTCTCCATGCTAAATCGGTTCTTGGTTCTTCATAACTCGTAGGCTCCTCCTCTCCTAGCAAACATAGCCCCGAATAATCCAATTCAATAGGAATAGTTTTGTCGTACAAACTTTTTAGGTCTCGTTTCCCTCTTGGTCCCACTTCTGATGCCTCTGGATGGATGAATTCGGATGCCCTCTGCTCAACAGGAAACGACACTGGAGTTTGTGCATTTCAGAACCGAATCCATCTGCTCTGTTGCTACCAGCGCAGATGTATTCTCGGGCTCGCCAGAGTTGATAGAACCCCGGGCTGTGGAGACGCCATATTAGGATACGGCATCTCTTCCTCAATTCGTTGATGGGCAGTATCACTTGAACTCCGCAACAGGAAAATAAAGAACAATAAAGATATCCTTTTCTTGGTCTAGATTCTGTAGCCGATGAATCGATCCAGTCCCACTTCTTTTCTTCATCAAACACGGCATCACGAGTCACTACCACCTGTTTTGTCTTTGGATCAAACATCCGATAGCCCTTGGTATTCAAATCATACCCAATAAACACCATAGGTTTGCTTCGATCTGCTAGTTTCGGAAGGTGAGGTGTGACATTCTTCACGTGAGCAATACATCCAAAAATTCGCAAGTGTTCAACCGTTGGCTTTCGATTGTAGTAGGCTTCATAGGGTGTCTTGTCCACTAGACTCTTAGTTGGTGCTCTGTTCAGCAAGTAAATTGCCGTTGACACCGCTTCTCCCCAAAATTCGCGGGAACACTTTTACTTTTCAGCAAACTTCTTGCCATGCCAACCACTGTCTGATTTCTCCGTTCCACGACACCATTTTGCTGCGGAGAATAAGGTGCAGTAAGGTAGTGTTTAATACCATTTAATTCGCAAAAGCTCTTGAACTCATTTGATGTGAATTCACCACCACGATCACTTCGAAAAGCTTTCAACTTACACCCCTTCTCCATTTCGGCTGCAGCTTTGATCCTTTTAAAACTTTCGAACGCCTCGGCTTTGCTTGAGATCAGAACCTGCCACATAAACCTTGTGCAATCATCGACAATTAGCATAAAATAACGCTTTCCTCCATTCGTAGTCGGTGTGATTGGCCCGCACAAATCTATATGCCACAATTCAAGAGGGTACTCGGCTCTGAAATTTGATTCAGCAGGGAATGGTTTTCGTTGTTGTTTTCCAATCAAACATCCATCACAAATGCGATCTTCATGATCTATCAAGGGCATGCCATGCACCATCCCATTTTTACCCATGATTTTTAAAGCATGAAAATTCACATGTCCATACCTTGCGTGCCAGAGCCAAGCTCCTTCTTTGCTTCTCGCCAGGAGACATTCTGGATGGGTTGGAGAAGTACGCAAAAGGTATAACCGATTCCCAGACCTGGTCACTTTGACTAGCACTTTCTGTGTTCTGTCCAGGATAGACAATACTCCTCTTTCAATCACTATCTTACATCCATTCTCATCTAACTGTCCAAGACTAATTATGTTACTTTTTAACCTTGGAATATAGTAAACGTTAGTGAGTAATCTGTGTTCACCAGTGAAGCATTCAAAGAGTATCGAACCCCTTCCTTGTATCTCTACTGTTGAACCATCTCCAAACCGAACTGTTCCTCTAATCGTTGTATCAATCTCTGCAAATCTTTCAATGCAACCGGTCATATGATTGCTTGCGCCATTGTCTAGATACCGAGGTTGTGTCCAGGTTCTTGCGAGCCTTTTAGCGCTATTTCATCTTCTTGTAGCAACTTTCCTTCATTCGGTATTGTGTGGATAAGTTCACAAGTTTCAGCCAACAACAGTGCTGGTTCGTCATCATTGTTCTTTACAACCAAATTAGCCTTTTCTCTTCTATTTGGTTTGGGACATTCTTTAGCGAAATGACCATAATCATTGCAATTGTAACATTTCACCTTAGCAATATCAAACTTTCGTGGCTTTCGATCATCTCCCGTGTGATCATTGCCTCCTCGGCCTGCACCTTGACCACGTCCACGGCCCCGACCCCTTCCATGTCGGCCTCCTCTTTTGGTACTGCCCGAACCTTCTTCTCTTCTACCTTTTGAGAATTTAGCCTCCCATTCGGCTTGACTAAGAAGCAACTGTTCTCCTGTATTCTTTGTATGATGCCGCCCCTTTAGCCCTTCTTCAAATGTTCTCAATCTGCCAATTGCTTCAGAGACTGACATCGTGTCTAAATCTCCAAATTGCTCAATTGTTCCAATGATCTGAAGGAACCGATCTGGAACCGAACTGAATAACTTCTCTACAACTTCAGTATCTTCAAGTTTTGTGCCAAGGGATCGGATCTCACCAACTAAGGCAATCAACTTCATCGAATACTCATTCACAGTTTCCGATTCTTGCATATGCAATTTATTTAGTTGCCGTTTCAGGACTTGTACACGTGCCTTCTTGACACGATCCTCGCCAATACGCATCTCCCTGAGAGCGTCCCAGGCCTCCTTGGCCGATCTGCTTCTCTGCGATTGCCATCATCACATCGTCCCAGGCACTGCCTGAGATATTGCAACCATCGCTCCTTGATCCTTGTCCTCATCTTTGTCCCCATCTTTGTCCCCTCCTTCTATCACGAGACCAAACTCCCAGCGAACGAAGGACTATCTTCATCTTGACAGCCCATATGCCGTAATTAATCTCGCTTAACATGGGATACTGGATCGGTATAGAGACACTTTTGGCCATCGGTTTGGGAACTGCAAGTGTCTTAGATTGATCTCCTTCAGCACCGGCCATTGCTTTGATAACCTTGGCTCTGATACCAAATGTTGGTTATATTTTTTTGCGGCCAGTTACACAATTTGAGATTGCTCAAGAAACTCACACAATCACAGAGACAAAAGAAAATAGAGGCCTTTTTGTGATGCTTAACTCACTGCATCATTTTCTGGTTTTCTTTATATATATTGAAGCAAATACAAAATCATAACTGCTATATTAAAGGTTACATTCACTAAATAAAAACTGGAATCTAAATAACTGCTTACTAAAAATAACCTCTACTCTATTCTTAGCCATCTGCTAGGATTACTCTGACAGCACACTTTATCTAAAACAGAAAACTTAAACTCTGATAGAATTAAAACAAAACATAAACAAAACAAACTGAAACATAACAACAAGATTAATTCTATCAGGGTTATTGCCAAGCTCTGAGCTAAGATGGTCATGCAAAGTTTTCCATTCATCACTCGTTTTAGGTTTGGTGGCCAGATAACTACCAATAGTTACAACAGCAAGTGGTAACCGACCACAGCTCTTTATAATTAAATGGGCTTGGGTCTTCATGTCCTCGGTAATAGTGATGGGTATGTATTGCTTCTGCACTTCACTATTCTCTTCCGTTTTCTCAGTGCTACTAGAACCATCTTCCGTGTTGCATGGCTTCTGCACTAGACTATCCTCTTCCGTTATCTCAGTGCTACTAGAACCATTTTTAATGTTACACTTGCTTCCATGGGGCGCATCATTACTTTCCCTATCCTTTTCCCCGGTAATAATGTTGGTCATGCATTGGTTTTGTCCATTACTATTCTGTTCTGTTACCTCAGTGCTATTGGGGCCCTCATTAGACACAAGACAATATTTTGCAGTCTTGTATACTGCTTTGCAAAAGAGATCAAAAGCATCATTTTCTGAAAGTTCCTTGATATGATATATATTGTCACTTGGTTGAGATATATATTCTGCCAGAGGCTTTCTATATCGTGTGGTTACTATGATTCGGCTCCCATTGCCCGTCAGTAAAATAGGCTTTATCTCATTCCATTCAGACAATTCTAGAAGCACCAGCGTAAAAATCCCATTTAACGCATCTGTTTTGAGTCCCAGAGGACCCGCTAGATAGGAGGCTCTAGCAAATTGACACTGATGCACTAGATGGAGCCAAATAGCAGGTAAAATTAAAATTCCGCAGAGAGAATCAGGATTTAGAAATTAAAATTTCTCAGAGAGAATCATTCAAAGTCAGAGATTCGGTAAAATTAAGAGTTGAGCAGAGAGGATCAGGATTTAGAAATTAATGTGGCATTAGAGGAGATTAAATAATCAAATGCATAATTGTTTGTGCTATACTTAGTGTCTAGATTCAGACTGAAATCATTTTTTTTCTTTTGCCAGATTTTTTTAATTTGGATATGAAATGTTGCTAATTAAGGGGAAAATAACGGCTGTACTTTTAGTTCATATTGAAATTTTATTTAATTCCAATGTTGCCAAATAGTAGTTAAAATTGGTCGCTCTTATTAGTTTCAATAACCAGCTTAATGAACAGCTTTTCTTCTCTGTTGTTATGAAGAACAAATCTAGACGAACTAATTATTGCTGCTTCAAAAAAAAAAATAGAGGATAAAATTCTCTAAAAATTCACAAGATTTGGGTCAAATTGCGAGGCATGATATTTAATAGTTAATCACAAATGAATTGCCTGTTCAATTTTTTTTTATTTGATTAGTATTTTGACCATTATATATATATTTAGACATTAGATATTAAAAAGAAAAATTAATATGTCATGAATGGGATTCGGACACATGCTTAATGAATAGCTTTTCTTCTCTTCTCTGTTTTAATTAAGAAAAAAAACGCAAAAAAGGAAAAAAGAAAAAAAAATGTGAAGAATGGGATTCGAACCCATGCTTAATGAACAGCTTTTCTTCTCTGTTTTAATTAAGAAAACAAACGCAATAAATCAAAAAAGAAAAAAAAAATAGATGTCAAGAATGGGATTCGAACCCATGCCATTAGACCAACTCGGCCGTCTTGACAAGTATTAAATTATAACTAATTATAGCATAATAATAATACAGGTTGAGAAATAATTATCAGGTCATATTACACACCAACAAAAGGACAATAAATTAGGCAAAATAGAAAAAAAAAAAAAAAAAGTTCCCTTTATTAATTCCAAACTCAAACATTTCACACCATTTGACGAATAAACAAATGCTTATCCAACCAGTACGGCAGCATTATGCTTACAACCATTCACGTTCAAACACTCTGAGGACTGGTTTTTGACGAAGCTTATTGAGTTGCTCCTGCAAGTTGCTCTCAAATATTTTATTCCTCTCACGCCCTGAAACCACCACCCTTTTCTCATCCCACCCACGATCATACACCTCCAGCTCCATCAACCCCGACACCCCATCCTCTCTAATATAGCTGCATTCCCTGATCTTTAGCTGCTCAAGTCTTTTCAATGCTGTCTTTTCAAATGACGCTGATTTTAAGTCAAATAAACCATGAAGACTCATTACCTGCAACATTGGAAATGTACCCTCGCCAAAGCATAGTTCCTCCGTCTCTTTACTCAAGGAGCCGTACGGCATGTTGAGAATCTTCAGGTTGGGCAACTTTTCAAGGGCCTTAATTTCTTTTAGGCGAGTGTACTCGAAATGTATCTTCTCCAAATTCTCAAGGGAACTGATCCAATTCGGTAATTTATCAAGAGGGCTATACAATTTTAGGCTTAGAAGATGCTTGGGTGGGGAAGATATAGAATCTAAACAGCGGCCTAGCCCTGGGCTATGCCAAATTCTTCCATCTGGGAAACATAAAGAATCTAAACAACTCCCTAGGCTTTGAAGATACCTGGGTTGGGAATAATTAGATATAGAACCTACACAATGCTTGAGTGCAGAACACGAATTGTCTTTATATTCATATTCTGCCCTAAGGACTAATGACCTTAAATGCTTTAGCCTATCAATCACCTCTGCTAATGCATCCGCATTCTCCTCCAAGAAACCTGTGACAGCTAACTTACTTAGGTTGGTAAGATTCTGCATCTCCTTTGCTAAACTCTTGCTCCGACCAATATCAATATTGCCAAGAATATTTAGGGACTTTAATGCACTTATTCCTCGTGGAACCCTCACCCCATCACTATAAAATCCTGCACGTAGATAGCTCATCTTGTGTAGCTTAGTAAGTCCTGTTGGTAAATGGGCTACATCTGTGTATCTAATATCAAGGGTCTCAAGTTCACTAAGCTTTCCCAATGAATCTGGGAGTTTTGTAATATCTGTCCCCCTAAGACCTAGGTACTTTAACAGACGAAGCTTGCCTACATTCTTCAGGTCCCGATTATTCAATCCCAAAGTGCCTTCTAGATCAAGAACTCTTAACATATTCATTCTAGGATCTCTAAGAAAGTCTCCCACTTCTCCCAAGATTGACACAGATCTCAAGTGGGACAACTTCACTCTATCAAGGACTTCATCCCTTGTGCATGGTCCACCGGCAATGACAAGGTGCCTCACCTTGTCTACCATGGTTATGTGGTTTTCATCTTCAAGCAGTGATGCTATATTCTCACCCTCGGCCTTTGTAAGAATCAGTTCGTACAACAGGTCATGAATGTTACATCTACTAAAGTCTCGGCTTTGAAGATACTTGGTGGTTTGTGATGGTTGGATCAAACATCTCCCCATGAGATCATCGAAATAACCCTTTCCTACCTCTGCTGCTGTCTTTTTACGGGCTTCCATTACATATCCATCAGCCATCCATCGTCTTATTATCCTTGAGCGCCTTATTTCCTTGTGGTTATGGAAAACACTTAGATACAACAAACATGGCTTGAGGTGGTATGGCATGCCATCATAACTAGAATTTAGAACAGTCTTCGCTACTACCCCAAGGTCCGGGTTGTTGCCTAGCTCTGAGTTAAGATGGTCATGCATTGCCTTCCATTCAGCACTTGTTTTAGGTTTGGTGGCCAGATAGCTGCCAATAGTTACAATAGCAAGTGGTAACCAACCACAGCTCTTTAGAAGTAAATGTGCTTGGGTCTTCATGTCCTCGGTAATAGTGATGGTTATGCATTGCTTCTGCACTTCACTATTCTCTTCCATTATCTCAGTGCTACTGGAACCATTTCCCGTGTTGCATGGCTTCTGCACTTGACTATCCTCTTCTGTTATCTCAGTGCTACTAGAACCATTTTTCATGTTACACTTGCTTCCATGGGGCGCATCATTACTTTCCCTATCCTCTTCCTTGGTAATAATGGTTTGTCCATTACTATTCTTTTCTGTTATCTCAGTGCTACTCGGGCCCTCATTAGACACAAGACAATATTTTGCGGTCTTGTATACTGCTTTGCAAAAGAGATCAAAAGCATCATTTTCTGAAAGTTCCTTGATATGATATATATTGTCACTTGGGTGAGATATATATTCTGCCAGAGGTTTTCTATATCGTGTGGTTACTATAATTCGGCTCCCATTGCCTGTACGTAACATAGGCTTTATTATATTCCATTCTGACACACTAGATAGGTCATCTAGTACAGTCAAACACTTCTTTTCTTTTAGATATCTGGTCACTTCTTCCATCTTTTCTTCTCTTGTTTTGCGTAAAAACTCTGGTTTTGTCCTATTCCCTTCCCCTGTTTGCTGAGCCAGCAGGCTTTCTATAAATTTTTCCATGTTGAAAGGATGTAGGACAGTGACCCAAAAAAAATACTTAAACTTGTTTCTAAGTTCTGGGCACCCATAGACCTCTCTGACAAGAGTGGTCTTTCCAAGACCACCCATTCCAACCACTGATATCACCTCCCCATCCTCCTTAAGGATAAGCTCAACCAATTCTCTCTTTGGTTTATCCAAGCCTACAAGCATTTCTTCTATATTGGCAATCGATCCGGTAGGGGCACTCTGATCATCTTTGTGGTTACCATTGTCTTTGTTAATAAGGTTATACCGCAGGTTTCTCTTACTCACATCCTCAATTCTAGTTTTCAACACTCGAATTTTTCTCGCAATATAATGCCGTTTATTCGCCGACCACATGGCAGGCATGCAACTTTTTTTCATCCGGTGAACAGAAGCCTCCTGGAGACAATCCTCCACATCAAATGCCAGCTCTTGGACTTGCTTGATCCATGTGCTCACGACCTCGCCTTTCACATTCTCAGCTGAAGCAGCTCGTAAGAACGCTCGCATCATCTCAAGTTCTTCTTTTATGAAAAATAACTCTTTTTGCACCCCCAACAGTAAGCCAATTTCATTTGTGATAGCTGTTGCTGCTGTCTTAACTACCGAATTCAATGCAGATTTAGCCGTGCTTATAGCAACTGCCTCCATTTTGTGCATACCGGCAATATATCAACTTTCTCTGCAGATTAACAAAGATAAAACTTGAGCCAAAATAAACATTCTTTACCTAGTTTCTTTTAAGTAATTAATATCCAGCCAAAATAGGCTTCTGTAGACGAAACAGTTCTCTTTTTTCTTATAGGAATAACTAACCAAATAAAAAATAATTGAGCCGAAATTGTTAATTCAACAAAGATATAATAATTTACCAATTTGAAATTAGCCCCACCCTATTGACATTTGACCTGACTCAATATATAGAACTTATGGGAGAACTAACGCTTATTTATCATCTAAATAAATAAAACACAACCTAATGGACTATGTACAACTCTATTGGAATTTATCAAATCCAAGTTTCAATCTAATTCTTTACTCTTAAATTTTGTCTTCAACACAAACATGCTAACAAAAGAAAAAAAGTGTACATATGTGTTTAAGTCCCAAACGCCTTTGAGGAGATGAACTATGTAAGTTGATGATTTTTGGTCATTAAATAGACACCTAACTGCTTAAGAATTGTTCCTTCACTTGTACAAGTACAACCATATTATTACTATTTTCCTTAAAAATTCATTAAACTTGAATAAGATTTTTGTTGTTTTTTTCTTAGAAATTTAGGACAGTACTTGAAGCACATGTTCCAAATTATGAGAACAGATTCTTGGTACATTGCATCAGATGTTCAAATTCCTCATTAGTCCTTGTATTTTGTTTTTTTGAAGTTTAACAGCAAATGCTGTCAACTTTTGTATTGATTAAAAAATAGTCCTTGTATTTTGAAAATATATAAAAGTATCTCTCTACAATTCTCAGAGTTAAATATGCTTCTATTCGTTTAGTCATCATTTTCATTATAAATTGAATACAAAAGGTCATGTTCAACATCTTATTTCCGTACCACAAAATGAATGGCCACGTAATTGTAAATCCTACTTCCTCACTGGCATATCACAACATTTCCTAGTGTAAAGTAACAATGTTATACTGTTTACTTCTGCTTGACATGTCAATTGGGTAGAGCGGATCGAGTAGGTCCATGGGCATCGGACCTACTTAGGTTCGATGGGCTCCAAGACCATCCGATCTATTTTAAGATCAATGCGTGAGTTTTAATATTCACGTACGCTCACTTCAATTTTCATGAGCACTGGTCTTAAAGGGATCAGACAGTTTTGAATCCGAATTTGTTATTAATATACAAAAGAAATAATAAATTTAACAATCTATACAATATTCTGATAAATTCGAAATCTACCGAAACCGATGACATTGTCATCGATTTCAAAAACTAGAACTGATGGCTCATCGGTTTCAGCCTCAAAATCTATTCCCCGGGAGAAAACTTTGAGTAATATATCTATGCATATTTTTTTATGCATGATGCACACTTTTTTATGCAAGAATAATATCAGATTAAAACAATAAACGACTTAGATTTCAACTAATGATTACATGCATTGAAAAGTTTTCTTAATTTTTTATTTTTTCAAAAATAGATAGAATATAATATTTTCTGTATTTACCTAGAAGTGACTTTTGAACCGGGATCAATAATTCAGATTCAATTTTTTTTTTCCAGTAACAAACAAAGAAATATTTTAAATTTTCTTACAACAGCAAAAAATCCGATTTGAAAAATATTGATCCGGATTATTTCTTGCAGTCTTTCTAATAAATCAAATTATATGGTATTCTATCTAATTTCAAAGAAATATAAAAATATTTCTAATATTTAACTAAAAAATAAATTATAATATTTTATAATTAAATAAAATAATTAAATATAAAATTGAGATATATTACAAAGTCTCCTGGGGAATAGATTTTGAGGCTGATATTGTCATCGGTTCTAGTTTCTGAAACCAATGATCAAGTCATTGGTTCTAGCTTCTGAAACCGATGACAATGTCATCGGTTTCGGTAGATTTCGAATTTCATCCGAACATTGTATAGATCATTAAATTTATTTTTTCTTTTGTATATTAATAAAAATTTCGGATCTTGAAGCCTATTGAACCTAAAGTAAGTCCGAGGGCCATCCAACCTACTCCGCTCTGGTCAATTAATTGGATATGTGATGTGACATCTATCCATTATAGCTTAACAATTAATAATAATAAAATTAAAATAAGGGCACATCAACACAGGGATTGTTTCTTCTATTCACCTCAGGGAAACAAAAATGACGTGTGATTCATTTCTTGTTGATCTGAAACAACCAACAAGTAAATAGAATGGTACTCACACACAAGCATGATAGTAGAAGAAAGCAAGGAGATGTGAGATGTACAAAATTAGTATACCTTGTGTTTGAGACTTCGAGACAATTAATTCTTCGACGGAGAGGGAGATGCAGCAGATCTATCTGAGAGGGAGGTAGAGAGAGAAAGAAAGTTCAGTTCAAATCTTTGTGAATTACCAAGATTAAGTATATTGTCATGCATATAGTACAATTCAATTTATTGTCGAGGACATATATGGCTATAATTTTTACCTAGTTTCAATATATGAAAAGGGCAGTTCAAGCCTTTTTTCAACAAAAAAATAAATATATATAATGGCAATAATTGAGGAGCTTGCTATGTAATTGTGTTAGTGGCCGCTTGTTAGAGAATAAAGCAACCAGCAATTGTCGCTGTTAAAGTCTTTACCTTTATCTTTTGGAAAATATCTGCTGTTATTTCCATCTGCACCGTTCAAACTTTTTCATGCGCGAACCTCAACTAAAAAAGTTTGTTCATGCACAAATCTCAACGAAAATCAACAATTGAGATTGGAATAAGAGGTCCCTGTTATTCCTTCGGAATAACAGCAGATTTATTTCCTTTCTTTTGTTCTTTTTCCAGCTACAGAGAATCTATACTCCTTATATTGTTACTTGCTACCATTTTTCATACATTTTCCAATAAAATAAAGGTTCATACATTTTATGTCAGATCAAACGGCCGGTTTTGGACATATGTTTTTTGTTACACGATTTTTAAAAAATAGGATATAAATAAAAACCATTAATCTCTTAATAAAATAAATAAAGTATAATATTGCCAGTCATTACATATTATACACATAATAAAATAAATAAAGTATGTCACTAACTATTTCATCTGTTAGCTTTCCGAATTGAGGTCAAATGTTGAATTTAGGGTGTATATGGGTCAGTTTATAATCATATCTCACTTTGAATACTTTGTCTCTGTAGGGAACTCATATTGGTCTTGTTTTAATATTTAAAAAAAATTGCTAGCATTTTCTCTTTGTTCCCCAAGTATTCGGGGAACTAATAAGAGGAAATGTTGTTGAAATTTTTTTAAATACTAAAACACAACTAACAGGTCACATCCTAATTGCCGAAATTTTTATAAATATACAAAAATCGATTTTTATTTAACAATCTATACAAAATTTGGATGGAATTTTAAATCTGTCTTTACCGCTTACAAAGTTGCCGGTTTCAGAGCCCAAAACCACTCACCCTGTCAGCGGTTCCAGGAAGCCAAAATCCCTCACCTTGTTGCCGGTTCTGGAACCGTTGACTTTGTTGCCGGTTCTGGATAATTGAGATTAGTTATATTAATTAACTTAGATTAATATTTAATTAATTTTTTTAATTTTTTTAATTCATTTTGAATAATTATTTTAATTAATTAATTCGGAACATTTTGATCTGTGTTAATTGATTAATTATTAATTAATTAATTAATTCGGAACATTTTGATCTGTGTTAATTAATTAATTAATTTGGAACATTCTGACTTTTTAAATGTTCCGAATTAATTAATTAAAATTAATTATTCTGAATTAATTAATTAATTAATAATTAATCAATTAACACAGATCAAAATGTTCCGAATTAATTAATTAAAAATTAATTATTCCGAATTAATTAATTAAAATAATTATTCAAAATGAATTAAAATAATTAAAATAATTAATTAAATATTAATCTAAGTTAATTAATATAACTAATCTCAATTATCCAGAACCGGCAACAAAGTCAGCAGGTATATAGTCTGAAACCGGCAACAAAGTCAGCGGTTCCAGAACCGGCAACAAGGTGAGCGGTTTTGGCTTCCTGGAACCGTTGACAGGGTGAGTGGTTTTGGACTCTGAAACCGGTAACTTTGTAAGTGGTAAGGACATTTAAAATTTTGTCCAAATTTTGTATAGATTGTTAAATAAAAATCGATTTTTGTATATTTATAAAAATTTCGGTCCTAATTGAGACAAAATATTCAAATAGCAGTCCCAAAACGGAGACTATTCAAAATTAACTTCCATTGAATTAATTTTTAATGGGTATCATGATTTAAAGGTATTAATCATTTGGTTATGACTAAAAGACAATACTCTAGCTAGATACCTACCAGCTACAGATACATTTAATTCACTACATGCATTTATCATAATACACACCTATGCACAAAATTAAACATGAGTTTTATATTATACTTACAAGTTTTTTGGATGCCTGATCGAGTGACATAAAGAGATCAATGCACAAAATACCTCAACCTCCACCTCATGCACAAAATCTGATTTCTTCTATCTATCTCCTGTAATTGAAATTTTGCAATTTTTTGTTAGTAAAACAAACATTACGTATATGCAAGTCAAGTGCAAATCAAGTGTACATGATCAAGGAATGCGGTATCTTCATTTACTCAACATGTGGTTTACTGTTGAGTAACTTGCAACCTGCTCAGTCTCCGTTTATAAAAAAATATCAGTCCAATATACTGTAACTATGCAATTCCTGCACTAATACAAGCAGTATTTGTATGTACTCTTTTACAAATACATAATTGAAGCAAATGTATCAACCATAGGATGAACCCAAGCTGCACAACTGAAGCCGATAGGAATAATCTAAGTTCCATCTAAATATTTCATCACCATTTTTGAAACCAAGTGCACATAAATTTAAATTCTCATAAATCTAAATTCTCATAAATCTAAGTTCTCATCAAACTAAGTTCACATATTTCCGTTCAATTATCAGAAAAGCACACAATAAAAATACATTTATCACACAAAAAAATAAATAAAGCAATATGAGTTATAAACTAAGAAACCAAGGAATGGGATTTTATATTACCTCAGTCAACCATCAACCGAGATAATTCAACAAATGAAGAAAATGCAAAGAGAAAACAGTTGTTTTGCATAGAGAGAGATCAGAGGATTTAGTTTGCACAGAGGCTGCGAAAAAACCTAGGTTATGAACTAAAAAATAGCTCAGGAAAGGAACGGATAAAAGATATTCAGTTATTAGGATAGGATATATAATAACCGTTCTTAAGATAACTCAGTTAGGATCGGTCAATTATTATAGCCGTTCCTAACGAGGTCTAGACTATGAAGAATGGTTGTATATAAACAACCGATCCTAATAAGTGACTATCAAGAACGGTCGTATATAAACAGTTGTTCCTGATATCGCCATCACTATCAAGAATAGTTATTTAATGACGTTCGATCCTGATAGTTACTTTAAAGAACAGTTATTTAATTTACCCAATCCAGATATATATATCTTTTTGAAAATCTTCGCAGAAGCTGCGAAGTCATAAGAAGAAATCAAACTCTCGACCTTTGGATAACCAACAATCTTATGATTTTTCTCCTAGTCAACTGTGCTACCCCTTTCTCAATCCAGATATATATATCATATCCTTTTTATGCAATGTCCGATCCTGATGGGCCAATACTAAATATACATTTTCCACTAGTGAGGGCACATCTACAGAGGGATTGTTAATTTCTTCTATTATTCATATTAGTGGAAAAAAAATGCCGTCTGATTCATTTGTTCTTGATCTGAAACAACCAAACAAGTAAAAAGAATGGTGCTCACACACAAGTATGATAGTAGAAGAAAGCAAGGAGATGTGAGATGTACAAAGTTAGTGTACCTTGTGTTTGAGACTTTGAGACAATTAATTCTTCAACGGAGAGGAAGTTGCAGCAGATCGATCTGAGAGGGAGGTAGAGAGAAAGAAAGAAAGTTCAAATCTTTGTGAATTACCAAGATTAAGTAGCTTGTAATACATACAAGAGGATATGGCAATAATTGAGGAGCTTGCTATGTAATTGTGTCAGTGGCAAGCTAGTTAGAGAATAAAGCGACCAACAATTGTCACTGTTAAAGTCTTTACCTTTATCTTTTGGCAAATAAATTGTCACTGTTAAAGTCTTTACCTTTATCTTTTGGCAAATAAATCTGCTGTTATTCCGATCTGCACAGTTCAAACTTTTTCATGCACGAATCTCAACTAAAAAGTTTGTTCATGCGCAAATCTTAACAAATCAACGATTGAGATTGGAATAAGTGGTCCTGTTATTCCCTTTGGAATAACAGCAGATTTATTTCCTTTCTTTTGTTCTTTTTTCCAGCTACAGAGAATCATACCTTTTCACTATATTAATATCACCACTGATTGAGAATATCTTCATTTATACGCTTATATATATACTCCTTATATTGTTACTTGTTACCATTTTCATACATTTTCCAATAAAATAAAGGTTAATACATTTTCAGTCAGATCAAACGGCCGGTATTGGACATTTGTTTTTTGTTACACGATTTTTAAAAAATAGGATATAAATAAAATCTATCAATCTCTTAATAAAATAAATAAAGTATAATACTAGTCATTTCGTATTATACACGTAACAAAATAAATAAAGTATGTTACTAACCATTCCATCTCTTAGCTTTCCAAATTGGAGTCAAACGCTCAAATCAGTGTTTCTTATCAAAAGTTATTTTCGTTTAAAGTTTTAATTGAAACAAAAAAATCGATGTTTTATACACAGGTACATCTTAGCACAAGTGCATCGATGTTTCACTGCAAAAACATCGATGTTTAATTACAAAAACATTGATGAAATGTCGATGCCAAAGAAATACTTACAATAAAATGCTGGTATTGTTGGCATTGTCAGTGGTAGAGCAATTTTACTACCACCGGCAATGCTAGCAGTATGGGTATTTTTCAAATTTTGAAAAAATGAGGGCAGAGTTGGAATTTTTTTTTCTTTTCTAATTTTAGGATATGAATAAAAATTTCGGATAGTAATTGTGCGTGATATAATTATACCACTGTCATTCAGTTTCGGAAGGAATAAAGGGCCGATGGTCCTCTCTTTTTTGGATCTGACTCTGCTGCTTTTCTGAGGGAAAAGCAGGACCCTGCTTTTCTGAGGGAAAAGCAGGACCCTGCTTTTCCGATCTCAACCATTTAAAATTTTCAATTCGCGTATCTCGATAAAAAAACTTTTCCATATACAAATTTCAACGAATTTGAATGGTTGAAATTGAAAAAGCAGGACCCTGCTTTTCTACGCAGAGAAGCAGCAGAGTCCGATTCCTCTTTTTCCTCGCTCTCCTGCCCCTTGTTCTCCTTTTTTTATTCCCTCCTTTACCTGCTTTTCCATTACGTCCCAGATGCTTTCAAATTATTGTAGGGACAATGCAACTTTTGTTATCCTGAAAATTTGAATTGAATTATGAAGCTGCTTGTTTTTCGCCAAAAATTAAAGGCAGCAAAATAGTGATCCGTTCATTATAAGAATTAAACCTTCATATTTATACAACAAATGAATTTGAATCAGTTTATTGCTAATTATTATATTTATGAATTAGCATCACGATGCCATTAATTGTGTAGCTGAAGGCTGGTTTTGGTAGTAAAATCAAGAAACAACATTTAGTTGAACTCTCTTTCATTTCTTGGATTGTCTCTCTGTAGTGAAATATATATCGATTTTTTTATTAATCAAAATTAAATAAAAAAAATATCGTTAAAGATGAAAGGTTTGCGGAAATTTGAAAAATGAGTAGAACACTTCAGTTTAACCCGTCCTACGGGACGGATCATTTTAACCCATCTCACTTAATTCGTCCATCTAACCATCTAAACAAACTAAACAAACTAAGCAAAATAAAAAAGTTCCGGGATGGTTTCCCGTCCGGCACCCAAAAAAATAAAAAATAAAAATCGGATATTTCATAGGTACTCTGTGTATGGACTATGGTTATCATAATTGTGTATGGACTATGGTTTTTTTTTCTTGGGTGCTGGATGGGATGGTTTAATCCATCCCGGACCTTTTTTTTTCTCCTATCGTATGGGATGGTTTAACCCGTCCCAGACTTTTTTTTCGATCATACATGATAGTTGAACCCGTCCCTGGTTTTTTTTTTCCGCTTAGTTTGTTTAGATAGGCGGATTAAGTGGGATGGGTTAAAATAACCCGTCCCGTGAGACGGGATAAACCAACCTGTTCTACTCATTTTTCGAATTTTCCGCAAACCTTTCCTCTTTAATAATATTTTTTTATTTAATTTTGATTAATAAAAAAATGGGAAATATATACGTACATATATATAAAATGTTCAGCATTTGAGAAATTATGCGAATTGAGTACCCATCACAGCATATTTCTGAATTACAATACATTTACATTTAGTCAATTAATTGAATTGACCAGTTATGGCCTGTTCGTCAATGAGAATTTTTGTGGAAATGATATTTTTTTTAGTATGACTGTTAATTTCCAAATTGAAAAAAACTCATGGGAAAATTTTGAACATAGGTGTTCGGAAAGTATATGACAAATTTAGAACATAGTTGTAGAAGATGTTATACCAATTAAAATAATTGAACAATAATCAATCCATGTAAAATAGCCTTGTGTTTAATCAATTTTTGTATTGTTTAATCAATATTAGCCCTGTACAGCTTTATATTTCAGTTTAAAATCGCAAGAAAAGAGTTTATATTTCAGTTTATATTTCAGCTAATATCTCAGTTTATATTTCTCAGTGTATATCTCAGCTTTGCACCAGTAAGCATAGACGAAAAGAGAATAAGAGAAAAAAGAGACGATCAATTGACTATAAAGGAAACAAACCACTGCCATATAGGGGCAATTTGGGAATAAGATAAAAAAGATGATCAATTACCACGTATTTACCGAATATTCAATAAACCACTATCATATAGCTTGCAAACTGTAATTAATTCTCAGAAAATCTCTGCTGGTGATTACAAACCAGCAACAGCCTGTTGCTGTTTCATACTAGAATAGGATTTACTGGTACCAGTTTTATTGTAATTTGCATGCTTTTATATTATATGTACCAGTTTGCATGCTTTTATATTGCAGTTTGCACATGATACAAGTCCCTTAAGATTGACCCCCAAGTACTGGTACCGAACAAAAATAATTAGAATTATCTTAATTTGCATCTTTAATTCTTTTACAGGCCATGAGAAAAAAATTCCATGAGTCCATTTTTCCAGAATTAATAAATTTGTGGTCTAGCCTAAATGACAGAACAGTTTTTGCTTCATCCAGCACACAGATAATAGAGAAAACAATGTTACAAATGATGCATACGCTGCATGACGCAGAGACTGCTCTGTCAATATATTTACCTGTGTTGTTCACAGTAAAAACTCTACATGGGAGAGAATGGATGGAATATTTTAAGAATTTTATAACATTTTAAATGAGAGAAACAAATATACACGAGTCATTCAATCAATATAAATAAAAGGTTGAAATAAATCAAATAGTTAACAGTGAACATGACTTACAGACTTTGAAACCAAACAACAATTTTAGAGCGTATATTTGCTATTTGTGGATCTTGTATCATATTTTACAAGTTTGCGCTTGAGTTTAGTCTATTACTTTTCTTTTTACAAAAAAAAAATTATAATATCTAGTTTAAATAGTGTATTAGTTTAGTCATATGCTACAAAATTTATAGTTCTGATGAGATGCAACAACAGGTGCACAAATATAGAAGTTGGATTATGGCTACTGGTGATGGTCAATGCAACCTAGGGATGCAAATGGATCGGATACGGATCGGATAGAGGTAAAATCACATTTGTATCTACTTTTATTTTTCAGATACGGGTACGAATTGGATATTGGACGGATACGTTCAAATACGAATCGGATATCGGATATCCATAAATACACACATAAATATTTTCATAATATACATTAAACTATATTGTATATATCTACTATTCCGATACAGATAATTAAAAATCAAAACCATATCTGTATTCATATTTGCACGGATATTCAAATATTTGAATATCGGATATCCATATCAAATTTTCGGATACAGATCCGAATACAGTTAGAATATATTATCCGATCCCTAATGCAACCTATTAGGATGCAGGGGTATTTTGGGTGCTCTCTTTCGTAGTTACATACTTTTTGGGAATAGATTTTAGACATGCAGTAGATTATTTTTATGGAACTAGTTGAAGGGCTAATCTTAGACAAATAGTAATAAAATAAAATAAAAATATGGAGAACAATTAGACAACATGATCTACAACAATAAAGAATCTTGTAATAAAGAATTGATTAGACTAAAACAATAAAGAATCTTATAAATTATCTAATTAAATAAGCTATATACAAACTACCAGTTTATTAATTGCTTTATGTATCTCAATAAACAATAGCAGGTTGCACTAATAACATTCTAAGTGAACATGTATTTGAATATGATTGATCTCATACGTAGTACAATGTGACAAGATTGATAATTCAATTTTTAAGTATATATTTGAATATTATTTTATATGTCTGAGCCTTTAATAGTAACCATGTTGTTACTTGCTGGGTCTTTAAGTTTTTTCTTTCTTTTTCCCCCTTTTTAATAGAGAAAAAAAAATGACATGTTCGAGTCTCTAAAACATAAACTGAAAAAAGAAATGAAATTTTTTTCAAACTTGGTTCAATGACTCTAAAAAAAAGTAAAGCATATTTTATAATGTATGTACAAAAATATGTTGCGAAAAACTATTCAATGACTAACAAAAACAAAAAACGCCGCAATGAGAGAGAAAATACATTCAAATATTAGCATCAGCCAAACAAGAGAACGATTGAAACAGTTGGTAGTGTAATATTGTATTAATTCTCTCTCTCTACTGGTGGGGCCCATGCTGTGGTGAGGCGGGTGTTACGGGTTCGGGTACACGGGTTACGGGTTCAGGCACAGCATTAAATTGAAGGGGTCTTGCTTGGCTCGACTGTAAAATGAATGCTACATCAGCAGGTACTAGTGCTGTAGCCTCCTGGACATAAAATGTAAAATTGCAAATTAGAATTTCATTCTAAACACACTAACAAAACACAAGGGGGGTAATGAAAATAAATTTTACATTTTTCACAAAAGAAAATCAGTGAAATAATAATCAGAAGACCTGCAGAAATAAAAATGCACTTGAAAACAAAATTTTACATTTTTTGGAACTTTTGAACTATTTTTTTATAGGTAGAAAATCACACAAAAGAAAAGAATCATATATGCCAACCTGGCGTTGCCTTTGGCGTTGCAAGATACTAATAGCCCACGCCATGATATAGCACGGCAAAAGAAATCCAGCTGCTTTGAGTAAAAATAACTACAAAAAAATAAAAATTTCAGAAAAGATTAGTGTATGAGAAAAGAAAATTTGAAGTTTGACAGGACTAAAATGTTAATTTTGTACGAAAAGTAACATACCGAAAAAAGAGTAGAGGCATCGTCGTCTCCATCACTGCCACTGTCAAGTGATAATGTGTGCCTCAATAGCAAAAGTGCCATCAACTAAGTAACAACAAAATAAGAAAAAATATTTTTCAATAATAAGCAAAAATTAATACAAGGGGGAATTTTATTTTTCTTTCAGAAAAGGTAAAATGATTATTTTATGAATTCAAAATGAGTTATATAAAAAAGAGAATAAATGGGTAAATTTGTCAGTTTTTGAAATTTAGAATGGTAAATAGTGATATTACGAATTTTATAGGGCAATATATGTAATTCTGATGTTTTTGAGGGGTATACATAGAAATCATAACAAAACAAAGATTTGAACAACCAAATACAAGTAACTTACGATGAGAATAATAGAACGGCAAAAGGCTGCAGAACTGGTACTGGCAGCAGCATAGTCATCGTACTCTTCTTCTAGAAAGTGTCGTTGCGCCTCTGCTATTGCAAGAACTCGTGGGTCCCGCAGATCCAGCTGGCTCCCACTTATCGCCCATCCCCCACTATTTTTATAAACAAGAACATAAATTGGGATTTAACATATGTAGGTATTTAATGTTGTCTTTTGTAAACAGTACTGGTACCACTGGTACCAGTGGCTGGTAATGTAATACTGTTTGTGATTTCTTAATGAAATCAGTGGGAAATTACCCCACTTTCATCAAATAAAAAAAATATGATATTAGGTGACAGATCTGGCTGGGTCCCACTTATAGCAAGAAGATAAATTTGGATTTAACAAATATAGGTATAGTTAAGTTTGTATTTTGGAAACAGTACTGGTAGCACTGGTACCAGTATCTGGTATTGTAATACTTCTAGTGATTTCTTAATGAAATATTGGTGACAGACACCGAAATGCTGTGCAAAAGTCTTTAGCAGTACTATAATTATTTTAACAAGAGTTCTGAGAAAATATATAGGAAAAGTATTAGTACCCAATATCAATAATGGTCTCGTCAGGTGGGGGCCGAGGAGTTGCGGTGTAGTCTGGCTTGTATGGCTGCAAATTAAGAAATTTACTTTATGAGCACAAATTAATCAAGTTCACATGCAAATAAAAAAAATAACGGATTTTTGGTAGGTTTTGGTGTGGCGTGTCAAAGGGTATCTAGTGTTTTCTATCTATGATATTAAAGGCAATGAAACAAGAGTGAGGTTATGGTATTATGCATAGCACAAATTGGTCCATACTATGAATAAATATCTACGTTTTCAAAATTCAAATGTACTAAATTTTACATTTTTCACATTTTTTAGACCAAGAATGAGGCTATGGTACTAAATTTTACATTTTTTAGATTTTGTTTACTATTTTTTAGACCAGTAGAAAATCACTACTTTTGAGTTGACCACAATTTTTAGATCAAGTGATTTTCTACCTATCTAAAAATAGTAAAAAAATTGTAACAAATGTAAAATTTGATCTACAAGTATATTTCATATGCAGATCATGCTGAACAGTTCAGATCAATTATTTGGACTTTGGAAATGAAAATATTGATCCTAGTACAGAACAATCCGCACTATGCATAGTACCATAGCCTCACTGATAAAACAATATTACCTTGAACAAAAAAAAGAAATCAAATTACCTGGTGACATATTTCACAATTTATATCTCCCTTTTCATTGCACCACCGCTGCACACATGCTCTATGCGCATACTGTACAAAAAAAATAAAAACAAAATCAATTTTATCAAAACAATCATATATACTTTTTCTCAGGCTGAAAGTTAAAAGCAGCAACACATGAATTTCATTCAGGTTTTATTGGGCTGCTCAAATAAATTGTTTTGATAAATAAAATCAGGGGGACTCATCCTAAAATTTATGTGCATTATTTAAATCAGAAACAATTGTAAAAAAGAATATACTGGAGATTCAAAAAATTATAAATTATGAGTCATCCTAAAAAATTTCCCCAAAAGAATTCTATTTCTATACTTCTGTCAGAAAATTTTAGAAAAAAATATACCTAATATTTAAAATAAAATGAATTTCAGGTTTTATTGGGCCGCTGAAATAAAATGAGTTGCTAAATGTAGAAATTTCAGGATTTAAAAAAATATGGAAACCTTCAAACTTCCATTGCATGCACAAGGTGTCTCCAAGTTCTTTATCAGATCCTCCTCTTGACAGATACGGCACTCAGCAGGGGTGCCAATAAGCGGCTCCGATTCGTCCCCAGATGATTCCACAACTGGATCAACTAAACTCTCTTTTCCTCGATCTGATTTCTCAGCATCCCTTTTTGGTTCATTCAGTTCAGGGCTTTTTTGGGTCTCCACATTCACGACAACATGATCACCCATAAATTTAAATGAATAATTTTGAGTGCTTGAACTTGATTGTTATTCCTATAATAAACATAGGGATCATCTCAGTACAACAATCAGAGAATTTGACTTCCATTTTAGTAAAATCGAAGTCAATATTTTAAGCAATAGTTGATAAGAAATCATATTATCTTTTACAGAAAAAATAAATTATAGCTCTATATTGTTCGATTTGAACAAGTAGTAGTCTTTGTGAGATCAGTATCATTTTCAAAAGAATTGATGCAAAATGTTACCAGTACAGAATAGGGGAGAAATTGCTCTCAAATTCCCAGCAATTATTGATTAAAAACAGCAAATCTAAGCGGATTTTACCAGAAATCAGTCCATATTACAACAAATGGTCCAATAATTTTACCAGTACAGAAAAGGGGAAGATTTGGCTCTCAAATTCCCAGCAATATTTTATCAAAAACAGCAAACCTAAGCTGGTTTGACCAGAAAATAGTCCATCTTGCAACAAATGGTTCAATAATTTTACCAGTACAGAAAAGGGGAAGATTTTGCTCTCAATTTCCCAGCTACTTTTTATCAAGAACAGCAAATCTAAGCTGATTTTACCAGAAATCAGTCCATATTGCAACAAATGGTCCAATAATTTTAACAGTACAGAGAAGGGGAAGATTTTGTTCTCAAAATCCCAGCAAGTTTTAATCAAAACAGCAAATCTAAGCTGATTTTACCTGCAATCAGTCCATATTACCTGAAACCCTAACCTAAAGTGAGAAAAGGTTAAGAAAAAGGAGGTACCTTGGAAGTAGCTCTGAATCAATGTCGCCTCACACGCTTCTTCTATTCTTCTCTTCTTCTCTTTCTTATCGAAGACTTTCTCAGTTTCTCTTTCTCAAATTCAATCACACGCTAAAGAATCTTTGCTATTTATTACTTGCAAGAGTAACTCTTAAAGCAATGTACAATATTTTCCTGGACGAGATGCATTTCGTATTGTGTACCTTTTCAGCCATTTAAGTATTTATTAAGTCAAACACTTGGAAGCTAACTCTCAGTACATATGGAACGGACATACTCCGGGTTCATTTAGTTTGGAAACCTTTTATCTTAAAAAAGTATCTGATTTATTATTATCTTTAATAGAAACTTCTTGGTTGGAGTTGGGCCGTTGAAGTAGACTACGAACAAAGATATTTTACAGAACTGATTTTGCTTCGTACAGCGCACAGACAATAGTTTCAAAAAAGCGTTTACGCTCTGTATGCAACGAAACTATCTCTGTTAATATATTTACTCGTATAGTATATTGCTCTGAAGTTGAACGGTCTTTTAGGTGTTGTTTTTTTGTGACGCACCTATGTGGCACAAGCTGCAACATTGCAAGTTATAATACATTATTAGTTAGAGGCTTGAAGGCATATAAAGAACTATCTTACTGCATTAGCAAGAAAATATAATCAAATGGAATATTTTGGATAGAATTTTTTTTACTATTTTTTGTCATTATTTTTTTTAGTTTTAGATATATTTACTTTTTTGTTTTAGATTATTTTCCTTTTTGGTACTGAATTTTTTTACTATTTTTACAATTTCTTGTACATAATAAGAGGATGCTTCAAATTAATTCAAAACATGAAATATCAATAAAATCACAAAATTCAAGTTTTTCTACATTTGTTATAAAATAAAGAGGAAAATCTAATTTAAATATACAATAGAAATAAAATCATAAGATATTAGACATCATGAAAGTTCATTTCAGTAATTACATTCAAGTAATTGAAGATACCCACATCAAATCTTACGTATTTATGTTAACAAAAAATAAGAGGTTCAAAAGGCTTTAATTTCGGTGTCTCCATTCTGTCTTTCTTTTTTACAACTCAATTATTAAATTAAAATCATTTGATATAATCTAAATTATTTTCTCTATGCACAAGTTAAAAGATTAAGACATTTCAACTTTATTTTAATTGATATCAAAATTTTGTAAAAATACACTGACGTGAATAATTCGACACTTTACTTTTTTAAATATATAATTCATATAGTTTGTATGTAAAGAAAATAACATAGACCACATCTAATATTTTATTTACATAGGAGTTTTAATATTTTTATTATTACAAAATTAAAAAGTGAAGAAATAATGAATTGAAGAAATTTGACATTTCTCTATAAAACTATATTTTCAAAATTTTCAATGAATAAAAAAAAATACAATGATTTACATATGGACTATTTCTACGATGTTTTACATGTAACATTACCTCAGATATGAGATATCAACACATTCAATTGTATATAATTAATACAGTGTGCTTTACTCATGCTACAATCAACCACTGATGGCACACAGATTTCTCCATAAAGAACATCAACAATAGATCCCCAATTAAGAGCTCTGAATGGCAGGTATGTATAGACCCGGTGTAGGACGCCAGCTGTAGAAAGGAACGCGCAATTTGGTATTTAGTGTTGACCATGTTTATGTAATGGATTAGGTCAGATATTATATTTCTTTAATTATAATTAAAAACTTGATTAATTAAAGTCTCTTTTATACATATCTTTCCCTGCCGCCTGCCGTGTTATATATTTCAACAAGATATTAGACTATTATAGACCTGGTCTTTTCCTTCTAGAGAGTTGTAGCAATATTTGTTCCTTGCACCTGGTCTTTTCAGATAAGCATGCACAGTCGAACCAACCTTATCCGTTTATTGGATAATCCGACCCGTTTTAGTTTCCAGAATTGTTTAGAAACTTCCTATCTATCCTTCAAAATATCTAGAAAATAGCTGCAATCTTAAGCATGATTGATTAATTTGCTGGTGTTGTGATTTAAAGTTTAATTTTAATACTAGTGGTAGTATATATATACGCGCTAAAGTTCACACGTGATTGTTGAGTTCAAACAAAATCTATCAAACAGGTTTCGTATAATTAATTAAAAAAAATGTGAAAACTTATATCTTTTACTATTGATATGTTTACGTGATAAATTTATAAATTTTATTATTTAATATATATATATAGAGAGAGAGCTAGATGAACTATGGTACTCTATGGAGTAAAACATCTCGGTACTCTACGTTATATCTCTATTTTAAAAATCCAAACACCCAATCCGAACCGTTGAACATGTTCTTTCATATTGAAATGTGCTTGGAGACTAAATTTTACATTTTTTTTGAATTTTTTTGCTATTTATTAAGCCATTTTGAAAATCTCAGATCTGCTGTGAACAGTAAAAACAGTAAAAATTTCTGGACCATCTGATTTGAGATTTTCAAAGTGGCTTAATAAATAGCAAACAAATTCCAAAAAATGTAAAATTTGGTCTCCAAGCACATTTCAATATGAAGAACATGTTCAACGGTTCGAATCGGATGTTTGAATTTTTAAAATAGAGATATAGTGCCGTAGAGCACCGAGCCATGGTACTCTATAGAGTACCATAGCCCAACTCTATATATATATATATTCAACCGGTCAACAATAAGATAGTTCATTATTTATACTCAATTTGATAAATTTTGAAATTACGGTCACCAAACACATTTGTGGGTTTTAAATACATACTAGAATTAATCATATTTTAACATGAAAATTGTATTCAAGTTTTTAATTGTGGTGATAAAAGTATCAAAATTACAATTTAAAATCATAAGGCCTGCCGAATTAAAGTCAAAGAGGGTAAAAGGCGGCATAATTTTTTTAATCTGATTGGTTGATGAAGTTTTCTATAACTCAGTAAAAAAAAAGTCTATAAATAAGAATATGTTAATCATATATATAATCTTTGCACAGATATTATGAAATTGATTAATTAGTATCAAAAGAGAGCACACCATCATCAAACTGTAAAATTACTTATCTTCTTCGACTGTAACGAGGAATGTAAACTATCAATAAAGACCGTACGAGTCGGGTGGAGACATTTTTATAGTTATGCTCTTATAAAATTATTTTTATTCATAATCTATTCTTATCTATTAAAATTTAATCTTATTCATACACTATTTTTAATGTTTTATCTATTAAGATAACTGAGTTACAAATCAAATAAATTGATAATTTTTACTATTTAATTAAAAAATATAACAGTTAAATATATTAAACACATTATGTACCTAATATTATGTACCTAATAGTATAAAATATTGACAAATCAATTTTTACCATAAGTTACTAACTAAAATAATATATAAATATTTGGAGGAATCAATTTTGTGGTAAACTACTAAATTTTAAAAATGTATAAAGTGTTGTATAATCAATATAATAATAATAATAAAATTATATAGTTATACTATAAATAAATAAAAGTATGATATAGGGTAACATATACAAAATATATAGCTAAGGAAAATATTTAACTTAATTATTGATGCAGATCGAATGGTTGTGACCGAATATTCTTACCCGATAAGATAAGAAAAAATATGTTGTCACTCATAACCACACTTACTTATATGCTAATGAAAAACAAAAAATCGTAATTAAACATGTCGAATACAATACAGATTAAATAAATAGATAAAATAGTACGTTCATATATTATATTAAAAAGTTGACAAAGAAAATGGCCGTTACCGTTCACAATTCTTTAACATTAATTATTACAGTACAGTAGTGCTGTGAATGACACAAAATTAGAAATACAAATCAAAACAATAGTGGTACATAAAGCAAATTAATTAAAAACACAACCAAACAAATATTTATGCGCGCATAGATCTTGAATTAAAAAAATAAAATAAAATGGACAGTCAATTAATTAATACTTAGATTAATTAATTTCCAGTCCCCTACAATTACAAACAACCCATATGTAAATTAACAATACTTAATCCAACAAATATTAAGGAGTGTTGTTGCACCCATTCCCAGCATGCAGGTCTTCTGTAGTCAACACCCATTCCCAGGTCTTCTGTAGTAATCACTACAACCCTGAGGACTGGTGTACGGCTGACCACTAATCGGCTTAGCGAATGGAATTCGGCCTGCGACAGATGGATCTATATAACCAGCACCACTGACGAGGCCAAGAAGAGATGCTGAGAGAAGAACTACAACTAGTAGCAGAGGGATGCCAGATGAATATAATGATCTCATTTTTATTATTAATTTTGTTTGATCGATATTACTTCTCATATTCTTTGCTTTGCTTTGCTTTTTATAGGGAGAGAAGTGTGTATAAGTCCAAGATTGCAGTGTGCTGGCCTTAATTTGTAATGCTAGCTAGCTAGCTAGCTGCAAATGCCAGAAAATTGAAAGAAACATGCATGGTCAGCTAGGCTGGCAGCTGGTAGATTATTTATCATGCATACAATCCTCTCTCTTTATATGCTATTAACTGATTAATTGTGTCTCAATTATATTACAAAAGCTTTGTAATTTAATTGTGTAGTAAGAGGTGATCCAAGTACATATTTTATTTCACACTTTAGCTATCAAATGAAGAGGAGTAAAATGGAATATTGGCAGAATAAGTTAAATCACCACTTCAAACGAATTAAGTACTTATTCACATTTACTCTATTTCTAGGGCTTATTGTCATTAAAAAATATTCATTTCGCAACATTTTACTCCTCTTGACAGAGTAATTTAAACTGCTAAATGAAATACAAAATATATAGCAAGCAATTTTTAAAATTGGGAAAACAAGCACAGCTTGAGTTATATATAGTGGTAACAGTGCCTCCATAATACCTTAAAATTTTGAATATAAAAAGAAATATCTCAAAATAAGTGTAAGCACAATAAACTGAAACTTGATTGCATTTGGGACATGCGCTTAATACATTAATTCATTAATCCGATTTGGCCTTATATATTATTCCTTAAATATGTACATGTCGTGTGTAATCTGCCAAAATTTGGAATTTATCAACTAACCAAATGAGAAAGACGACTGCAGGGACCAGGATTCATTTGTACTCAACCGGTACCGGTGGTTATTGTTAATTTGACTTCTTTTGATAATTCATCGTACCGTTATTTGTTTTCAACAATATTTGCCAAAGAAAATTATTGAACTCAGCTAACAACATTTGCTAAACAAAATATAACCCAAAACAATGATAATTAAAAAATAACAACATATCCTCAAAATTAAAAGAAAATGGAAAATAAACAGAATCGTTGGCATTTCTCTTAAAAGTGAACCGCCCATAAACTAGGCAGCTGGGGTATTTTTCAAAAAAAAAAAAAAAATTGAGAGTATTTATGGATTTTTTTTTTTCATTTAATTGAGGATATGAAAAAAAAATCGGCGTAAATTTTAATAATTAGTGGGGAAAATATGAACTGCTCAAAATTAATTTTATTTCCAAAATGCATATCTTTATTTCCAAAAATATTTGTAGTATGACTTCACATGTAAATTATATCATAAAGAGTTAATTGAGGTTATTAGATAAAAATTGTATACGACCAAAAAGGTAGTTAATTATGATTTGTTTCCCAAGAATGATTCTTTTTATTTTTATTTAACTGGAATTGTTAGTTATTATTGTTGTTTTCAAATAACATTTTGTATGTTCTCTGCACTTTAAAATATTTATTCTTAATATACAAGTTTACATCTGAAGGCACTAATATTTAATTAGGCTGGGTCCAATACTAAATTTAATTACACAAATTAATTAAGGCATGTTTGCAGGATACAAAAAATACGAACTGGGCCTGGCCCAATTAACGAACTGGGCCTGGCCCAAATATTCATATATAGGAAAAGAAAGAGCAAATATCAAAAATTTGGTCGTCGTCATCATCATCAGTCATCTCTAACTCTACTTCTATTTATAGTTCTGCTCGCAGCATCTCTTATTGGCCTCGTCAGTGGAGATATCAATTATAATCCACTAAGCGCAGACCAAACTGCACCCGGTGTCCGAAAGGTCAGCCGTACACCAGACCATGTACCGCGTATTACCGGTGTAAATGAAGAAAGACAACAAGGGCTATATAATAAAAAATGGGTTTTCTGAATCCTGATTGCCATATGTTGGATTTATTGTTAATTTTGATGTTTGTTAATTTGCAATTGTTAATTTTTTAGAGAAATTAATTAATGCAGAAAGAGCTACAAGATAGAGCTCAGTTCCCTTAATTGTCATTATATATGTTGGATTAAGCATTGTTACTTTACATGTTTGGTTTGTCAATTGTAATTGTACGTAGGGGACTGGCAATGTATAACTATATATTGACGCAGTCCATTTAATTTTTTTTTTTATTTAAGATGCATAAATATTTGTATGTTTGCGTTTTTATATATGATTTCTGTAACAGTATAGTATTGTTATAATTTTCATGTACAATTTATGTCGTTCAGAGCACTCCTGTATAATAATATTGTTAATGAATCTTTAATGGATATTGCAATGCCCACTTTCTTCGTTAATTTTTCTTTTCTTTTTTAGATAGAAAAGTGGAGTTCTAGTTTATTAATATCTTATTTAATGTTTCTATCTGAATTTCAAGTTTATAGCTTCTCACAAAGATAGTGTTGTCTTTTGTCAATTTTTTTAATATGCCTTTTAATTTGTGAAGCTTGACACAATATATAGAAGCTATATAATTCCTTGATACTCACCAATTGCATAATTTCTGTACAAGATTATACATACGCTAAACATATTCTTGTTTATATATCTTTTTTCTTTTGTTGAGATATAGCAAACTTCGTCAACCAATCAGATTAAAAAAAAATTATGCCGCTTTTTACCCTCTTTGACTATAATTAATTCGCTGTTGTTTTAATTTTAAATTAAAATTTTGTTATTTATTAGCAGATTTAAAAACTTCAAAATGTTATTTGAAAACAACAATAATAACTAACAATTCCAGTTAAATATAAAGAATCATTCTTGGGAAACAAATCATAATTAACTACCTTTTTGGTCGTATACATTTTTTATCTAATAACCTCAATTAATTCTTTACGATATAATTTACATGTGAAGTCGTACTACAAATATTATTGGAAATAGAGATGCATTTATTGGAAATAAAATGAATTTTGAGTAGTTCATATTTTCCCCTCTAATGATTAAAATTTACGCCAATTTTTTTTTTTCATATCCTCCATTAAATGAAAAAATCCAGAAATATTACTCTCGATTTTTTTTTTTTTTTTTTTGAAAAATACCCCAGCTGCCTAGATTATGGGCGGTTCACTTTTAAGAGAAATGCCAACGATTCTGTTTATTTTCCATCTAAAAGAGAAAAGAAAAATTAACGAAGAAAGTGGGCATTACAATATCCATTCAAGATTCATTAACAATATTATTATACAGGAGTGCTCTGAACGACATAAATTGTACATGCAAATTATAACAATACTATACTGATACAGAAAGCATAAAAACACAACCATACAAATATTTATGCATCTTAAATTAAATTTTTTTTTGAAAAGGACAGTCAATTAATAATTACATTAATTGGCATTCCCCTACAATTACAAACAAACATATAATAAATTAACAACATATAATTAATCAAACACAATGAGAAACAGGAAACTCAGTTCCTTTCATATAGCTCTTCTAATTCTACTAGCAAGGGTGGCGGTAGACCCCACCACAACGATTGGGGGTGTACGGCTGACCTTTCGCCGAACCGGATGGAGTTCTGTTTCCTGTTTGTAAGGCCCTGGTACTTATAATAGCACCACTGACGAGGCCAAGAAGAGATGCTGAGAGAAGAACTACAACTAGTAGTAGAGAGATGACTGATGATGATCTCATTTTTCTTATTTGCTTGATATTTACTGTTCAAGTACTTGCCATCTTTGCTTTGCTTTATATAGTGAGAGAAGTGTGTATAAGTCCAAGATTGTTGTACAGGCCAGGTGCTGGCCTTAATTTGTAATGCTAGCTACAAATGATAGGCTGGCAACTGTTACACTATTACTTAGAAAGGCTCAATTTAATTGTGGAGTAAGAAATGGAATTAATAAATATTTTATTTCACACTTTAAGTTGTCAAACGATGAGAAGTAAGATGGAGTAACGGCAGAATAAGTCAAATTATCACCACTTCAAACGAATTAAGTACTTATTCACATTTACTCTGTTTGTAGGACCCATTGTCATTGACAGATATTCATTTATCAACATCTTACTCTTTCAGATAAATTAATTTAACCGATAATTTAAACTGCAAAATGAAATACAAAATATAGTAAGCAACTTTTAAAATTGGGAGAACAAGCACAGCTTGAGTTCTATATATAGTGGTAACAGTGCCACCATAAAATAACCTCAAAATTTTGAATATAAAAAGAAAATTCTCAAACTAAGTGTAAGGATAATAAATTGAACCTTGACTGCATTTGGAACATGTGCTTAACACATTAATTTATTAATCAGATTTGGCCTTATTATTCATCAAATATGTACATGTCGTGTGTAATCGGTCAAGATTTGGAATTTATCAAATAACCAAATGATAAAGACGACTGCAGGGACCAGGATTCATTTAATTTGTACTCAACCGGTACCAGTAATTGTTGTTAATTTGACTTCTTTTGATAATTCATCGTACCGTTATTTGTTTTCAACAACAGTTGCCAAAGGAAATTATTGAACTCAGATATAACAACATTTGCTTAACAAAATATACCCCAAAACAATGAAAAAAAAAATTACAACATACCCTCAAAATTAAAATAAAATGGAAAATAAACAGAATCGTTGGCATTTCTCTTAAAAGTGAAACGCCCATAAAATAGACAGTTGAGGTATTTTTTTTTTTAAACAATCGAGAGTATTTCTGGATTTTTTTTTTCATTTAATTGAGGATATGAAAAAAAAAATTGGCATAAATTTTAATAATTAGTGGGGAAAATATGAACTACTCAAAATTAATTTTATTTCCAAAATGCATATCTTTATTTCCAAAAATATTTGTAGTATGACTTCACATGCAAATTATATCATAAAGAGTTAATTGAAGTTATTAGATAAAAATTGTATACGACCAAAAAGGTAGTTAATTATGATTTGTTTCCCAATAATGGTTCTTTTTATTTAACTGGAATTGTTAGTTATTATTGTTGTTTTCAAATAACATTTTGTATGTTCTCTGCAATTTAAAATCTTTATTCCTAATATACAAGTTTACATCTGAAGGCACTAATATTTAAGTACGTAGTCTGGGTCCAATACTAAATTTAATTACAAAAATTAATTAAGGCATGTTTGCAGGATACAAAAAATACGAACTGGGCCTGGCCCAATTAATGGCATTTTAATTGTTGGGCTAATATGGGCCCAAAGACATGGAAAGTTTTGATAAAGTATAATTATATTTTTCTAATTCATTTTCTTTCCGTCTAGCGAGAAATTCAGCAAATTTTGAAGATTATTAATTACGGGTGAAAATTATATTTTATTCATTATTTATCTGTGTTCGAAAAATTAGATGTAGATATTTGATATCCGTATGAATATAAACACATATATGATTTTACATTTTAATTATCTGTATCTGATTACCATATATATACCATATAGTTTAATATTATGAACTCTAGTATTTTTTAATAATATTTTTTATATTTTGTTAATAAATATCTGATTCATATTCGTATCTGAAAAAAAAAAAAAAAAATATGGATATGATTTTACCACTATCCGTTATGTACCTGCCGCATTTTCACCCCTGTTACTAATCATCACTAAATTACTAATTAGTCTTAAAGTAATGGTCTTAAATTACAATTCATATTCCGTTTAATGTATTTTTTTTCTATAAGCCGATTTAAGGAGTTCAATGTAATTTACATATTAAAATATAAGTAATACTAATATATGCTCAAGTTTCACAAATATCAGTTGCTGAAATCACCTTCAAAATTTATTAAATTGACTTAAAATGATGAATTCAGAATATTGCAATCTTATTATGTCATGACTCATGAGTGATGTGTTTATATATAATTATACTGATTTTAAGTTCATTTAATATTCAATTGGTCAGCAAATGATTAAAATAAATACATTAAAATAAGTTTGTACATTTTTACTGCTCGACTTTATACTAAATTAATTCAAATATTTATAGCGCATCACTCAAGAAAATAGTTTGATTTTAATAGTTTAGATTGATTGTTTCAAATTAATCCAAATGTTTTGAACTCAAACTCAGCAAACACCGTAGGACGGTTAAGGACATGCTACCGTTCTTTAGTTAGCATTTAAAAAGGAAAAAAGAAAACTACAAAGATTGCAAGGTGTTGGAAAACAAAAAATCAAATGTTAACCGGTATTCAAACTTGCTGAAAATGTTTGTGCGCTGTTTTGGATTTTACTGTAAATTTATTTCTTATTTTTCACTTTTGAGGGGTATACATGCATATTAGATGCGTATCATCTAGGAGCGGCACTTAGACATAGTCTGAGTATCGGTTAATTAAAAAAAATTTGGATAAAAATGTTAACTAAAAAAATTCGGATGGTAGCATTACTCATATTAAAATATGTTGATTGTATTGAAGTTTTTAAATCTGCTAATAAATAACAAAATTTTAATTTTAAATTAAAACAACAGCGAATTAATTATAGTCAAAGAGGGTAAAAAGCGGCATAATTTTTTTTAATCTGATTGGTTGACGAAGTTTGCTATAACTCAACAAAAGAAAAAAATATATATAAACAATAATATGTTTAGCCTATGTATAATCTTGTACAGAAATTATGCAATTGGTGAGTATCAAGGAATTATATAGCTTCTATATATTGTGTCAAGCTTTACAAATTAAAAGACATATTAAAAAAATTAATTAAGGAGAATCTTGATCGAGTGACAAAAGACAACCCTATCTATGAGAAGTAGTGAACTTGAAATTCAGATAGAAGGTCTTTTATGAACATTAAATAAAAATTAATAAACTAGCTAAAACTCCACTTTTCTATCCAAAAAAGAAAATAAAAATTAACGAAGAAAGTGGGCATTACAATATCCATTCAAGATTCATTAACAATATTATTATACAGGAGTGCTCTGAACGACATAAATTGTACATGCAAATTATAACAATACTATACTGATACAGAAAGCATAAAAACACAACCATACAAATATTTATGCATCTTAAATAAATTTTTTTTTTTGAAAAGGACAGTCAATTAATAATTACATTAATTGGCATTCCCCTACAATTACAAACAAACATATAATTAATCAAACACAATGAGAAACAGGAAACTGATCAGTTCCTTTCATATAGCTCTTCTAATTCTACTAGCAAGGGTGGTGGTAGATCCCACCACAACGATTGGTGGTGTACGGCTGACCTCTTGGGCGGCCACCGTCAGCTCTGTCTGGGTCTAGTGGATTGTCTCCACTGACGAGGCCAATAAGAGATGCTGCGAGCAGAACTATAAATAGAAGTAGAGAGATAACTGATGATGATGATGATGACATTTTTGATATTTGCTCTTTCTTTTCCTATATATGAATATTTGTTCTACAATGACATATATACCAGCTTTGCTTTGCTTTTTATAGGGAGAGAAGTGTGTATAAGTCCAGGATTGCTGTACAGTGTGCTGGCCTTAATTTGTAATGCTAGCTACAAATGCCAGAAAATTTAAAGAAACATGGTGAGCTAGCTAGGCTCGCAGCTGGTACGCTATTTATCATATAATCCTCTCTCTTTATGTGCTATTAATTGATTAATTGTGTCTCCATTATATTAATTACAAAATATTAATTGTGTACTAATAGGTGAAATAAATATTTTATTAATTTCACAATTAAACTGTCAAACGAAGAGGAGTAAGATAGAGTAATGGCGAAATAAGTTAAATCACCACCTAAGACGGATTAACTTATCACATTTACTCAGTTTGTAGGGCCTATTGTCATTGATATATATTTATTTCTCAACATCTTACTTTTCTAAACAAATTAATTTAACCGATAATTTAAACTGCCAAACGAAATACAAAATATAGTAAGCAACTTTTAAAATTGGGAGAACAATAAGCACAGCTTGAGTTATATATATAGTGGTAACAGTGCCTCCATAAAATTACCTCCAAATTTTGAATATAAAAAGAAAATTCTGAAAATAAGTGTAAGCACAATAAACTGAAACTTGAGTGCATTTGGGACATGCGCTTAATACATTAATTCATTAATCCGATTTGGCCTTAATTATTATTCATCAAATATGTACATGTCGTGTGTAATCTGTCAAAATTTGTCTTTTATCAACTAATCGGATGAGAAAGACAACTGCAGGGACCAGGATTCATTTGTACTCAACCGGTACCGGTGGTTATGTTAATTTGACTTCTTTTGATAATTCATCGTACCGTTATTTGTTTTCAACAATATTTGCCAAATGAAATTATTGAACTCAGCTAACAACATTTGCTAAACAAAATATAACACAAAACTATGATAATTAAAAAATAACAACATATCCTCAAAATTAAAAGAAAATGGAAAATAAACAGAATCGTTGGCATTTGTCTTAAAAGTGAACCGCCAATAAACTAGACAGTTGGGGTATTTCTGGATTTTTTTTTCATTTAATGGAGGATATGAAAAAACAATCGGTATAAATTTTAATCATTAGTGGGGAAAATATGAACTACTCAAAATTCATTTTATTTCCAAAAATATTTGTAGTATGAATTTACAAGTAAATTATATCATAAAGAGTTAATTGAGGTAATTAGATAAAAATTGTATATGACCAAAAAGGTAGTTAATTATGATTTGTTTCCCAAGAATGATTCTTTTTATTTAACTGGAATTGTTAGTTATTATTGTTGTTTTCAAGTAACTTTTTGTATGTTCTCTGCACTTTAAAATATTTATTCTTAATATACAAGTTTACATCTGAAGGCACTAATAAAATTAGGCTGGGTCCAATACAAAATTTAATTACAAAAATTAATTAAGGCATGTTTGTAGGATACAAAAAATACGAACTGGGTCTGGCCCAATTAATGACCTTTTAATTGTGGGGCTAATATGGGCCGAAAGACTTGGAAAGTTTTGATGAAGCATAATTATATTTTTCTAATTCATTTTCTTTCCTTCTAGCGAGAAATATAATTCAGCAAATTTTGAAGATTATTAATTACGGGTGAAAATTGTATGGATAATATTTTATTCCTTATTTATCTGTGTTCGAAAAATTAGATGTAGATATCTGATATTTGTATGGATATAAATACATATATGATTTTACATTTTAATTTGTATCCGATTACCTTATATATACCATATATATAGTTTAATATCATGAACTCGAATTGACCTATGGTACTCTATAGAGTAAAATGGGTTGGTACTCTACGACTTAATATTTTTATTTTAAAAATCCAAACACCCGATCCGAACCGTTGAACATGTTCTTCATATTGAAATGTGCTTGGAGACCAAATTTTACATTTTTTGGAATTTTTTTGCTATTTATTAAGCCACTTTGAAAATCGCAGATCCGATGGTCCAGAAATTTTTACTGTTTTTTACTATTCACAGCAGATCTGAGATTTTCAAAGTGGCTTAATAAATAGCAAAAAACTTCCAAAAAATGTAAAATTTGGTCTCCAAGCACATTTCAATGTGAAGAACATGTTTAACGGTTCGGATCGGGTGTTTGAATTTTTAAAATGGAGATATAGCGTAGAGTATAAAAGCATTTTACTCTATAAAGTACCATAGTCCATCTCCATGAACTCTAGTATTTTTTAATAATATTTTTATATTTTGTTAATAAATATCTGATCTGTAATCATATCTAAAAAATAAAAAAGAAATATGGATATGGTTTTACCACTATCCGTTCCGTATCCGCTCCGTTTTCACCCCTGTTACTAATCATCAGTAATTACTAATTAGTCTTAAAGTAATGGTTTTGAAATTAATTAATTAACTTATAGAACCCATCTCAACAAAAAGTACATGCAGATCGAGACTATATGTACATGTCATATAGGAGGTGACTCTACGACCTCAAAAGTTCACTTGGTAAACTTTTGATTAATTGTGGTGTTTTACAAGTTGGCAATCATACAAATTATTTTGGTTAAAAATGTTCCAAAACCACCGATCATATCTCCACATCTTTATTTATGTTCTCAAAGTTCAAACAGACGATCCAAGCTCATTCTCAATGTTATCTCCATATTAAAAAAAAAAAGGTGCTTCAAGGCCAAAATTTATATTTATTGGAAATATTTTACTATTTTTTAGATGATGAGAGATCCAATTACACTATTTTATGGTGACACATCTTGACACCTTATTTTTATAAGTTATTTTTGCGATTTCAAAGTCCAAACAATCGATCCGAACCATTCGAAATTTTTTGGAAATTTTTTAGTATTTATTTAGAATTTTTGAAAATCAATGTTTTCAATGGTCCAAAATTGTCTCAAAAGAACAATTTTGTACACATCTTAATAAATGTCAAAAAAATTCCAAAAAAAATATAAAATTTAGTTTCCAAGCATATTTTAGTATGGAGTTCATGTTGAACGGTTTGGATCGACTATTTAGACTTTAAAACATATAGTGTCAAGATGTGTCACCATAAACTGGTGTAATTGGATCCCTCTTCTTTTTAAATAGGTACAAAATTACTCCTTCTCAAAAGAACAATTCCAATACAGTGATTTTGTACATATATATATAAAAAAGTAGTAAATTTTTTTTTCAAAAAATGTAAAATTTAATCCAGAAATTTCCAGGTAGTAAAAAAATTAAATAAAAATAAATCGATTTGAAATTGTATTATCTAAATTGTAATGTCACTGTCTTTTAGTAAATTTTGTCTCTATATATTATGTAAAACTTTTAGTATATTCATCTTCAAAGTCAAGTCAAATCCAAAAACTGTATAGATTAAGTGCGAACCGGAGAGAAATAGATCGAGTCAGAGTACGATAAATTTAGTGGTGCATCGATTAAAAAAAAAATCATAAAGTTCAGTTAGATTTGGTGGAAACAGTATAATTATATCTTAAACTCATTTTGTCTTCGATTTTTAATAGAATTTTAGAGCCTTTCCACGCCTCTCTCTCTCACCATGCATGGACAACTTACATGAGTTCATATCATACAAATTGAAAATGCAAATTAAAACAATAATCATGTATCTTAAATAAATAATTAAAAGTAAAATGGACAGTCAATAATTACATTGCCAGTCCCCTACAAATACAATTCAAAAACAAACAATACTTAATTAATCGAGAAAACATTATTGAGAATACATATAAGGAAATACACCTACTACAAAAATAATGACAATTATAATCGGTGATACACCACCGGTTTTATAATGAACCGATGGTGAAGCTTAAGCAACACCGGTTTTAAAAAACCCGGTGATGAATATAGCATATTTACCATCGGTTTCCTCTAAAAAAACCGGTGCAAGAAAAGTTCAGCAGTTTTTGCACCACTGGTTCTGCGCTCTTCTAACCATGTTAGTGACGGCCTGGAATACCCTGATGTTTTCAGTAGTTTAATAGCTCATTTGTATATGGGTAGATGAACTAACCTCTCATATGTGTTTTCTCAACCAATGTTTTCGGTCTTATTGCCTTAAGCTACTGAATATGGAGGGTATTGCTTTTTCAGTCGACGTCAGGTAGGTACAGTTGGGGTTCAATGAACATAATTGTGGTTTTATAATATAAGCTTGATATGATCTCACTAAAAATAATTCTTATATTTGGATGATGACTCTATGGATGATGAGATGGAGACAAATATATCTCTTGAAGATAATACAAATAAGGATGTATCTACATTTGAGAAATGGTGATGCTTTTGGTAAATAGTGGTGCTAGTTTTATTTTCTATTTTGGATATGCTATTTTGGTAAATATGTTACTTAGCACTTAATATGACTTGATGACAAGTTTTTAACAGTAAAGCAAAGCATCATTTGAACTGAGAATGTTCATAACGTGTTGAAACTCAGATATCAGTATAAATCTCTAATTCTCAATGCGGTCTGTGATTTTCAGATCAAATCCTAGTTTTAGATCCATTTTAATATTTGTTTTGTTATTTGGAAATAAGCTGTTTTGAAAGAAAGTGTAATAATAAATAGAGTAAGGACCAATCCGTAAGTTTTACATTAACTCATTGTCAGATACTACTTTGCTATGTTGAAATGACAGTGTTTGAAAGACAACAAGTATGAAGAGCTGACACCAGAATCATTTTCAAGTAAATAGCAAAATAACTATAAAGAAGAAATTATGACCGGTACTCTATGAATCCACCTAATTCAGCATCAGCACACCAAATTAAAGTTGATAAAGCATTTGACACATGAAAAGAATGGCTAAAATTACTCAAAATACAATTAATTCGACAAAATTGTAATTGCTGGTAGAGAGTGGTGTCCCAACCAATCCAGTAGTCATCGGTCACTGATAAACACACCAACCAACTCCTTGAAGCAAGTATTGTATACAAAAACAAAATTCATTCATTTATACAATGGTAACAATCTAATCGTTATCAAACAACATCAATTAACAATCACAGCTATCATATAAACAACAACAAAAACTCACACCAATCTCTATCCCCTAATGAAACTAACATAAAACTAAAATATATGTCCTAAGACTAGCCCCGACCGCACACAGCAAAAACTGTACCGATGTAAGGTACACTGTACACAGACAAAACCATATATCAACATCTTAGAAAAAAATTCTTTGACATCTTGCTCAATTTAGGCTTCTAGCTCTGAATCATGCATCTCTTTTATCTGCACAAAAATTAACAAGAGATGAAATTGGAGCATACAAAAAACTTAAAAAAAATAACAAGAAAACAAATGCTATGAGTTGAGCCATGTTGAAATTTCAGCAGTCAGTACCTAACGGTACCAGTATACAAAGATACAAATTATCTTCAACATTATTATAACAAATCATACTAAACCCAATTTGCAATTAAGCTTCAATCTTTTTTGGTCAAATTGAGATAATTACAACTAAAAGCTAATTTTGCACAACACACTTAATTTACTCATCATTTTTATGCATCAACTGATGTACCATTGCAAAGAAATTTTCAGCGGGTCTTTTTGAGCATCTACCAGTCAATTAAAAGCTAATAAAGCTAGCTAAAAATGCAACATAGCATAGAAGATACACATACGGTCTTCCTGTGCATTTACCAGTCTGCTAAGGTCAAGGGGGTGTGACAAGTTCAAGAGAATTTCTAGTCAATAAATGGTTCAATATACTTCAATTTCTAGTTTTGTATGCCTCCTTTGTCAGGAAATAATTCGGCAAAAAAATTAAAAAATAAACAAAAGAAATTACTTGTACATACCTATATCCTAGGGTAGAAACGGTTCAAAGATAGAAGCCTTCCTGGTTTCTCGTTCGAAAGGGAGGGACGCTTCTGCTTCGAACAGTCTAACAATGCGCCTCCAGCACTCACTTCGGAATCTAGGGTTTCGTCAGATGGCGCGAGCTCAATCGACAGAGAGGGTGAGAGTGAGAGGACGCAGCGGATGATGCTGTGTGCTAGAGGGAGAGAGCAGTGAAGGGGTCGTTCTTCTCTGTCGCACAGAAGTCGGGAGGTCGGAGTCGGGGAGCACAGAATAGAGCGAAAGGTTGGAGAGAGAGAAGCAAACTGGAGAGCAATTTGAGATGTTTTTTCGTTGATCTAGTGCTCTGATCTGTGCGAATCTTGATGCATATTCGAAGGTTAAGATTAGGGATCACGTTTGGAGCACAATAGGGATGGTGCATTTTAACCCTCCTCCATACCGGCATATTTTTCCATAACCAAAAAAATAAATAATATAATATTAATAACCAAATTTTAAAAAATATTTTATCCATAACCAAACCGCCCAAACGTGGGGCGGTCCACTGTGCAGACCAAACCGCCTTGTGGGCGGTCTACTGTCAGACCAAAACCGCCCCCGTGGGGGCCTCGATATTTTTTTTTTTTTTTTTTTTTAGGATTTGAATTTTCAATCTAAATAATGAATGTATTTTTTTGAAATTATAGATATGAAATAAATGGGTAACTTGACTAATCTGGGCCGTCGGCAAAAGGATTTTCATGCATAATTGACTTCTCAGAAATAATTTTCTCCGGGCTTCAAAACTCGAGACACGCTCGCAGTGGCCGCGCCCCGCCACCCCCGCATACTCCTAGAATCGGGCCCACATACATAACAATAATGACATGTCAGTTCAACCTGATTTCATGCACAGAAAGAGAAGTCCGCAATTTTTTTTTTTTTAATGCGATGATGGATACATAACAATATATGCCCAAAGTAGTTACAAAAATTTGCAACTGCTTCAATGCGATGATTTAATGCACATCCATAATAATAACCGCTCACCTTGCAAAGTAGTTACAAAAATGTATGGTAAATCATATATGCCCAAAATAGTTACAAAAATTTGCAACTGCTGCTCACCAGTGCATCAATAATATAGATCATAGTATGGTGAATCATCATGCTTTGATTTTAGACTATGCTAATATATACATACAAAATCAGCAAACTATTGTTATAAGGCGATTGGGACCCGAATTTTTGATCATTTCCATTATTATCGGAAGAAACCTTTCGAATTCCCCCTCCCCCTCTCCCTCTTTCCTCTCCTGGGTTTAGGGTTTCGAATTCCAACCTTCTATGGATACTTCTAGCGAAAATCTAGGTAGCCGGCAGGAACCCTCGGAAAGACGCGTCATTCGATCTCAATATCTTTCCGTGAGGAATATAATTTGTGGTGCGAGTTCAATTTCGTGTTCTCTTTTTTCTTTTATCAATTATCTCCCTGTTTATTTCCATGTCAGTTGTGCTTTGTATTTGATTTAATTTTGTGCGTGAGTTTCAGACGATGGAGAAGATATAGGAAATGTCAATTCCAATAATTTTTGTTCGATCATCAGAAAATTTGAGGACCTCTATCAAAATGGTATTGTATGATTTCCAGAGGTAAGAATCCTGATGTTCAAACCTACAGTACTCTTATAGATGGGCTTTGCAAGATGAACAAATCAGAAAAGGCCAAGAGGGTTCTGAATGAGATGGTTTCAAAGGGAATATTACCTAACACTGTGACATGCAATATAATTTTGGATGCACTTTGTAAGAAGGGGGAAACTGACAAGGCAGAAAAATTACTATATGATATGCTTGATCAAGGTGCCACACCTAATCTTATCACATATAATATTGTTATAAATGGATATTCTAAGCTATGCTGTTGGAAATAGTCGATTAGGGTTTTCAAGGATATGATTAACTAAGGCTTTTTGCCGGATGAGGTTACTTACCGATTAATGATGCATTCTTTGTGCAAACAAGGACAAAGCATGGAAGCTGAAAAGTTGCTCGACTTAATGGTAAGGGGAGGTATAAATCCAGGTGTTGTATCATATCGATTTGTACTTCTTAGCTATGTAAATGATGGTAATATTGATGATGTGCTGAATATCCTAGATAGAATGCATCTTAATCATGTAGCACCAGATCTCTCTACTTACACTATCTTGCTCAAAACATATGCTAAGAAGAGAAAAGTAAATGCAGCTATGAGTGTGCTTAACAGAATGAAGAAAGAAGGGGTGAAACCTGATTTAGCTGCCTCTGCACCAGTGTTAGAACTGCTTTTGAAATTGGGACGAGATGATGATGCGAGAAATCTCATGGAGCATACAATTGGTAAGACTAATGATTGAAGTGTTTAATCCTGTTGTCTACAGATAGCTTATTTGAATGTAAATGATCAAGTTGAGGACCTCTCGCTAGCATCCAACATTAGCCAAGTCAATTCTGGAACATCATCGCATTAAAAATATAAACAAATACATAATATTACAAAATACATAAATTATAAACATAATTATAAATAATCCATCATCGCATTAAATCATCACATGAAATCAGGTTGAACTGACATGTCGTTATTGTTATGTATGTGGGCCTGATTCTAGGAGTATGCGGGGGGTGGCAGGGGGGCGGCAGCCCCCTGCGAGCGGTGTCTGAGTTTTCGAAGCCCGGAGAAAATTATTTCTGAGAAGTCAATTATGCATGAAAATCCTTTTGCCGACGGCCCAGATTAGTCAAGTTACCCATTTATTTCATGTCTATAATTTCAAAAAAATACATTCATTATTTAGATTGAAAATTCAAATCCTAAAAAAAAAAAAAAAAAAAAAGTAGACCGCCCCGGGGGCGGTTTGGTCTGAAGGTAGACCGCCCCACAGGGGGGCGGTTTGGTCTCGCACAGTGGGACCGCCCCCACATTTGGGCGGTTTGGTTATGGATAAAATATTTTTTAAAATTTGGTTATTAATATTATATTATTTATTTTTTTGGTTATGGAAAAAAATGCCGGTCCTCCATATATATATATATATATATATATATATATATAGAGTATGGCTAATATGCTTTCGGTTGTATTTTGGCTGAAATACAACCGATTCATTTTTCAATTTCTGAAGTCCAAAAAGTCGATCCA